>ML794843.1:445629-492446 GCA_009831015.1 Picea engelmannii | reverse complement strand
CTGAGTTGTGGAGGGACTTGTTGTCTCTTGTGCACATTCAATAATGAGGACATACTATTCACATGTTTGATGAAAAAGTTGAAATAAGGAGGTCTTACGACAACATGGTCATCATGATAGGATGGGAGGATGAAAGATCATTGAAGCTAAAAGGAACATCTACACGGGTACAAAATTTTGCGTACCTCTTTCACCATGATGAATGTACATTGTCACCTAGCCTCTTGTGGCATGTTGGATTTGGGCATACTCTTTGCAAGTTGAAGAAAAATGGAATTTTGGTTTGCCTACTTGTCCAAAGAATTTAAATCAACGTGATGCATATATCCTTGGTAAACACAAGCAACAACATTTTTATGATTCCACTTTGAGAGCATGTAGAACACTAAAGTTGATGCACTTTGATTTGTGTGGTCCCATGCATGTTGCATATGCCTTTGGTAGTAAATATATCATGATTTTTATTGATCATTACACTAGGATGTGTTGGAGTTTATTTGTTGAAACATAAATCTCAAGCATTTGAAACATTTAAAAATTTTCATGTATGGATTGAAAATGAAGCACAATTTCATAGTGACACTCTTCGTATTGATAATGGAGGGGGGTATACTTTTAATGAGCTTGAAAGCTATCTTCGTGAACATGAGATTAAGCATCAAACCATTATTCCATACAATCCTCAACATAGTGGTGTAGCAAAAAAAATGAACAAGACACTCTTGAATATGGTACATTCCATGCTATTTTTCAAGAATGCGAGGTTGATGTTTTGGATTGATGCAATTTTATGTGCAGTGTATTTGAGACACATAACTCTATTTCATGTTCTTGGGAACAATACTCCTTATGAAATGTGGTATGATCACATTTCTTAATTCCTAAAGAGCAAAGAAACAAACTAGGTTCAAGGAGGCGAAAGTGCATCTTCTTGGGGTACTCAAATACTTTCAAGGCATACCGTCTTTACGATGAGGTAAATAAAAAGTTCATTCTTTCAAGAGATGTGATTTTCCTTGAATCCACTAAAAATGACAAGATTGTTGAGCGGCAGCTTGACCATCTTGATAGATTTATCCATGTAAAGACATATTATGAGTTTGATAAAGAGATCCCACATCTTGAAGGGGGGATCCTTATATTGGGATCAATATTTGAAATCTTCTTTTGAAGTCCCATCTCTCTTTCATGTAAAATATCTAGTCACTTCATCAGAACATGAGGTTTAATTGGATGATGTGATTGAGAGGATTGAAAGGTTGAATCTTGATGGAAATGTAGGACCATCTCAATCAATTGAGCCACCTAGACCATCATAGAAATTTTCAGAGTGGGTCATAAAGACACTTGAAAGTGTTCATCCTGATGAGGTTGGAAAGACAAGAACCAAAAGTTTAGCAAGACAAGACGATGGAGGTGATGTGGATGATTTATATTTAGGTGACGTCAAAATGATATGGAAGTTTCATATGATTTTGAATTGAATTTATTTACTAACTTTGAACCAACTTCCTTTGAAAAAGTTGTTTTTATGATGAGTGGAAAGAAACTATGTAGAGGGAGTATGATGTTCTTATCAAGAATCAAACATGGAAGTGGGTGGATCCTCCATTTGGAACCAAACCAACTCGTTGCAAATGTAACTACAAGAAGAAGTACAAATCACATGGCTCACTTGTTAAGCATAAGGCGAAGCTTGTGGTGAAATGATATGCACATAAAGAAGACGTAGACCATGAGTAGACCTTTTCCCCCATATAAAAATGGGCTACCATTTGTATTTTGTTGGCTTTGGAAGCACATAATAGGTGGAAGATTCATCACATGGATTTGAAGACAACTTTCTTAAATGGAGATTTGAAAGAGAATGTCTACATGTCTCAACTAGAAGGATTTGTTGTGAAGGGTTAAGAACACAAGGTATGCAAGCTCATGAAGTCTTTGTATGGCTTAAAGAAAATACCATGTGCATGGTATGAAAAACTAACTAAGCATATTTTGAAGATCAATTTCAAGCACTTTAACCTTGTTTATGCAATTTTGTTTGTTAAAAAGTGATAAAACTATTGTATATCTTGTGGTGTATGCAGATGATCTTTTGATAATAGGGAACAATGCAACATATATTGTATGCATAAAAAAATAATTGAAGAAGGGTTTTGAGATGACAAACGTGAGACATCTTCACTATTACTTGGGTATTGAAGTAACTCAGAGTCCAAGGTATATATTTATCTCCCAAAAGAAGTACATTGGAGAGTTGTTGAATAAATTTGGCATGGTGGGGAGTTTCATCTACCTTACCACTACTAGACCAAGTATTCATTTTTAGTTGGAATCCTTTCTAGGTTCATGCAAAAACCTTGAGAAGGACATCGATGTATTGGAAAGAGAGTTCCAAGGTACTTGAAGGGAACTCAAGACTTTGGGCTTAAATACTCTAAAGTGAAGGACTTCAAACTAGTTGGATATATAGATTCAGACTTTGATGGAGATAAGGATAATGGGGTGTCTACTTCAAGATATCTCATGAGTCTTGGATCAACAACTATCTTTTGGAGATCACACAAACAATTCGGTCTAGTAGATTCCATTATAAAGACAGAGTATGTGGCTACTATAGAGGCAACATAAGAGGTTGTGTGACTCAAGAAAATACTAAATGATTTGCAGGAGAAACAAGTGAATGCTACTCCACTTTTGATTAACAACATTTCTGCAATCAAGTTGGCCAAGAATCTTAGATTCCATGATCAAACAAAGCAGATCAACATGAAGTACCCCCTGATTCGACATCATGTAGAGGCCAAGACCATTCATTTGATACATTGTTCCACAAGTGAGTGAATTGTAGACATCTTCACCAAAGCACCTAGACAAGAAAAGTTTAAAAAGTTTAGAAAGATGCTTGGAATCACAAATTGCCATTTGGATTAAGGGAGGAATGTTAGATACATAATCCTAGAGATTATGATGTATTGTAATTATTATTATTATTTATTTTGGAAAATAACGAAAAGTCATAGGTGAACAGGAATAGTCATTAGAACTCTTGGAAGATGAAATCAAATATTATATTTCAATGTATTTATATGTCACTTACATTAATAAAATTCACTCAAGCTTGGAGTTATTCAAGGCCTGTCAACTTTAAGATTTAAAAATGCGATGATTAAAGATTTTAAGATATTGATTTAATTAAAAGAAAGAATGCATGCACATCTAGTTCACTTTAATAGGTCAAGGCATTTAAAAAAACATTCAAAGTGAGAATTAAATCAAGGTGGAGAGGGTAACAACTTTTCTTCACCACCACTTGAGTTACACCCAATTAAAAATTACTTTATATATATATATATATATATATATATATTTTTTTTTTCCTCAGAAAAAAGCATAAATTTTATTTCATTCGGAGAGAAAATAAATTTTCATTATGTAGAATACTTGCTGCCATGTATTTGTTGCCACCAGGTGAACAAAAAGTGTACCAAAATGTACCAAAAAGTAAGCTCCACTTAGGGAGTAAATACAACAACCATACATACTGCCAAAATACTTCACAGAAGCTTACCCGACTANTATATATATATATATATATATATATATATATATATATATATATATAAGGATGACATTAAAATAATGGACGAGTCGAAATTGAAGACTTTGCAAAGGAGTATGTCCTAGTTATCCAACTTCCGGCAACCGAAGAACCTTTGTCACAACCAATATTCAAAGACACCGAAGCAAGTACTGGGAATCAAGTGATTTTGCTAGGATCGAATGAGCTATTATTGAAATTAAGGAATGAATATTATCCAAGGATTGTTCCCCATAGTGATTCAGTGGTTAGAGAAGTAGATGATAGAGTTTTCATGAACATTAGGAAGTCTCATTTGCATTTTGTGGCAGCTAGGGCACTGGTTTTCCCCCGTTCTGAAGCAATCAAATGGATTATAGATCATACCATTCTGAACAATAACATGTTTGTAAATGCAATGGATAATTGTCTAGGCTCTTTCTTAACAAAGCATTTTTAGAAAAAAAAATAATTTTCAAAAAATTGAAATCATGTTGGTTACTTCTTTTGTGCATGACCTTTATGATAAGAATGATGTCGGAAATATCATATTTAGTTGGTGGAAGGAAGATAAGAAATTCGTGAACATAGCTAGCGGATGGCACACAATTACCAATTTGAGAGAACCATACATCTACTTGATGGTTTTGATATGTAGATTATATGGGAAAATTGTATGTTCAATATTTTTAGATGCATACTCCCTTTGGCATACACAATGGCTACAATATGAAAGCTATTTAATTGGTTTGACATCTTGTCTAATCAGTTTGGTATTATGGTTGAACGGGTTCACAAGGCGAAAGCGACACCTAGTATAGTTCCCACCTTTTATATGGCCTCTTACTTGTTGGATGTTGTGTGTGCTACAAACCTATTTTCAAGACTAAATCTCAGTTGGCATAGTTTGGAATCCCCGGTTCATGTATACTTTTAGATCATGTAGGAGAACAAGTACAAGAAGATATATATATAGAAATATGTGATCATTTCTTAGCATGGTTATATGCCATCATTTTTTGAGAAGAATGTCCCAGATTGATTGTTGACGCTAAGAAATTGGTGAATTGTATCGATAATTGGTACATTCAAGAGGGTTTCACTTATATAAGGATTTTCGGTGCAACTACATCACCTTATCTTTTGTTGAAATATGTACTAGACCGGTTGGTTATGGGGTAGATCACTTATCGAACGATGTATCAAAGGTTTAATGCTTCATTTCTAAAGGAGATAAAGAATACAATGTTTAAACCTTATGGTTTCAGACTAGGACACTATTTCATCAAAGACATGAAGCATGCTAGGTAAGAAGCATCTAGTCATTTGGAATATTGGTTCTCATTAGGACAATTTAGAAGACATTGCACAAAGGGAATGGTTGCCAAACATTGTGATTTAGTAAAAATATGGTGAAATTGCTCTATCGAATGAAACTGGTAGAGAGAGATGGTGTGTATGTAGCCTAGTCTTATAGTCATGATGAGTGGGAAGGAAAGTTATTCCTCCAAGATGCTCGTGATTAGGATGAATTATTAGAAAGCATGAATAATCCTCATATAATAATTTTTAAAACTCAGTCCCTAGATGAACGATTAGTTGATATATAAAGAGGATTAGCTATCGAGAGAGATCATAAAGAATCCCAAGAAGACCGAATATTGAAATAAATTAGATTGAAAGAGGAGGCATAGTTAAACACTGTCTAAAATGCATAGTTGAGATTACAACAAGAAAAAGAATACTAAAGGAAACAAGAACAAGAGTTAAATAAAAAGCAAGAAGAGGAGGTTGTCTAGCAAGAGCTAGAAGCCAAAAGGAATGTTTTCGAGGAAAAAAAGAGGAAGAGGGATTTGTAGAGTCATAGAGAAAAATAAAGGTTAGAGAAAGAAGAAGAAGAAGAAGAGAAAAAGAGGGAGAAATAAGAAGAAAAAGCCAAAGGGAAACATGGGTTAGTTTCAAAGGAACATGGTGTTCCACAACATACACAAGGCAAGTAATCAGAGCAACGACTCGCAGGCATATCTAAAGAAGTGATTGACTTGACCAATGCTAGTGAAGATATTCCTAAGTCAGATAGAAATAGGAAGAGGATAAAGGGGTTGAGGATAAACATGAGGGAGATACCTCTGGGATGGATGCTATGGTTGAACATATTTCGCACAAGATTTCTAACTAGGCCTAGAAGTTGCAAGAGAGTCAAATGATTGATCAAGGGAAGGACCCTGAGATGGAGCATTTTCACATCCTTGGTAGCCTAGGAAATATTTTATCATGGGGTGATCGACAAATCCTAGACCTCGCGGAGAAGATTGTTGATTTGGAATCCATTGCATACAATCACAGAGGTCAAGCCATTGTCAAAATAACATAGAAAAGGAAAATAATAGATATAGACAATGCAATAATCTGCACTACAAAGGAGCCTTTTCTAGACACTAAGAGAGAAAAGCTCAACGAACTCTTATCTGTTGGAGTAGCGATCTCTTATGCTACCATTGGAAAGGTCAAGGCTGATGAACGCAAAATTGAGAATATGAGAAAGGAGTTGGATTTCTTGAGAAATCATGTAAGTTACTATAAAGGATCCCTTGATATTATAGCCAAATTTGTAGAAGATATTCTTGAAGAAGAAAGTGAACATGAACATGTAAGAATGAGTTTCATTGCCAAGATAGTTGAGCTTCAAGATGAAACTTTACATATATTAGTAGTATACAAAGAAATCATGAAATGGAATGAGAGACAAGCTAAAAGGTAGGACTAGATTGAACATATAAAGGAAATTCAGAAGGTTCATGGAGAGGAAGATCACGACATCATGATTTTAACAGAAGAAGGGATTGCCCAAATACAAAATTCATTGCAGTATTGCAAAGAATCGTCTATAGTTTGAAAGGATCAAACAAATGAAGAATGTACATCATATATGGAATTGTGGTAGTTTGTAAATGACACCATGGTTGACATACAATTAACTAGTTTTGGCCAAACAATAGATTTTTGGCCAATAGATGAAGTTGTGTTACATTTCAAGAAGGTGGCAAGAAGGCACGAAGATGAGGTCAAAGGGATTACATTAATAAAATGTGACCACTTACATAAGCCACTGGTTGAGGAAACTAGAATTTTTAGTAAACTGGAATATATGATTCCAAAAATAGAAAATCACATTTGATAATTCAAGCATGAGAAAGAAAGTCTAAGTTTACCCATGGATCAACACACCTTCCCTTATCAATGGTTCTACAAAGAAGTGTTCGGACAATGGGTTAGTTACGATGCTGAACATGCAATGACCCAATCACTCGGATTACAGAGTTATGATGCCAAACATGCAATGGCCAAAACTCCCAAACATGCAATGGCCAAAACTCCCAAACATGCAGCGACCGAAACTCTCAAATCATTGGGGTCATAAAACATGCAATCTTTTTACTATTTACATTTTTGCTTTATACTATTTTTAAGTTATAATTGGGACTATAAATGGAGGACATCGATTGCAAATGACTTTTGAATCTAAGGTGAATTTTTGAAAAACTACAACGAAGAAATATTTCAAAGCTAATTTGATAAACTTTGATTGGAGCAAAGACATCTCTTTTTGGTTTGCCAAAGAATTTCTGTCATTTATTCTTTGACGTGGATTAATCTATTAATGTTTAAATGTCTCAGTCATCTAGTAAGAATTTCAATTGTTGATAAGTTATCTTACATCGTTGAATGGATTTTTGTTATTCTTGGTAAAATGTTTTTTTGGTTATTCTTAGTTGAAATATTGTTGAATTAATTATGAGTATTTTATTTTCATTTCTTTCAACTTTATGATATTTATAAATCTTAAATGTTATTATGTAGTAGAAAGATCTTGGAGGAATTACTTACAAAAATATCACAAACTGCTTTTTGTATTTATTTACTATTCTTATAGGTTATCCATCAAGACAAATATTTTTTAAATATTTTAGATTAGTTTACTTTATGCAGTCATTTTATAAAATTGAAAAATGTAAAAAGAGAAAGGAAAAATTTTAATGCCCATCAAACGATTTCCATACCATTAACCGAGAGGATTATTCCACACCAAATAGGGAGGAGTCTAATTCGACCTCATCCTTGGGTCTAATCCCCATTGTTGAGTTTTGGGAATCCACCCCCCTCAACAAGGTGTTCATTATAAATATTGAATTCAAAGCCCTTGGCATAGCCTAGCCCTAGAAAATGAAGAAAACAATTGGTTGTTATTTAGACAAGGTGAGCTCCCCTAGGACTTGCACCAATTTTCTACCTTCATGCTACAAAGAAAATAAACCATGCTCAAACAACATGGCTCTATCTAGTATTCAACACTCTTTCATTACATGGAAATTAATCCAAATGAACCATAATTTAGGAGAGTCTTCACAATGAAATATTTTGTGTCATATAGTATGACTTTGGCCTTGAGATCATTCCATGCCATCTTTTCTTTTAGTGATAGATGAGCAGGGAATAAACCTTCGTTTTCCTATTCAATTTCAACCTTATTGAAATCACCACAAAATGACCAACTTGCCTTATGCATCTCCATGATCAACTAGTCCCATAAGATTGTCCTTTCATTTGCATCATTTGGAGCATAGATATTTGATAGGCCAAACACATGGCTTTCAAAATAAAACAATGTCCAATAACACAATTTAAGGGATCGATCCCATGTTGGAAATTGTTTCTTCCAACAAGTTCGTAGAAATTAGAGTTACAACATTGTTGTTACCTTCACCATGGTTATTAAAAAAAATGTTTCGACCAAATTACCCAAAGGGTGGAGTCAATCATAAAATCAGGAACTTTAACTCGCAAACAAATAACATCAATATCTAAAACTACATTTCTAATTTTGCAGGCCATGGATTTCCGACAAAGGTACATAAGGACCCATACATTCCAATATATTACCTTCATTGCAAATTGGTGGCAATCCATCATCTCTAGTGTCGTTCAAAATGGTTTTTGAGAAGACAACATTCAAACACTCTCACAAGGATAAATCGAGAGGATGGTTGTAATGCAACTTGAGTATTTAAAACCCCTTTTATGTTCTCTTAAACCCTTTTGGTTTCCTCGTAAAAAGTGCAACGTGGGAGAGGGTAGGAAACCAGTTTAGAGTCAATGCATTATCAAAGTGTCTTCTTGTCCTCAAACTTATTATATTTTTGTTGTTTTTAAGATGATATGATTTTTCCCTTTCTCCCTAGACGAAAATAAAAATAAATCAACATATTGAGAGAAATAAAAATAAATCAACTTATCTAAAGCTCAAAATTGTAGTGACATTGACTAAACACACATCCATATAATTTTATATGTTTTCCATTTTTATAATTTCCTTCCATAAGGTAAGATTGAATAAAGAAACAAAATATTTCAGAGAAATTAATGCAAATAATAATGGACCAAATCTCACAATTTTATTTTAGACACAAATTGTTGCTTGCAATTATGTGCATGTAATAATGGACTTATGACAACCTTTCGTGGGAGGTTGCATCGGTTCTTTTTTCCCCTGTAATAAGTCATCGACAGTCCACCCGAATGGACGCTAATGGTCGGCCACAATGCAAACACGCCTGACCCCGGCGGACCTAAAGAGTTGAACCCACGACCTCGTGACAGAGGGCCAAAGGCTTGGCAACAGGGGATCCAACCAACTGGGCTACCCAACGGGGATAGGTTGCATTGATTCTACTCACAAATCACCTCGACATTTCTAATACCATACACAAGTTGAAATTTAAATGAAAACAAAAAAATGGAGTAATAGTTCTTGATTGAAAAATGGGAACATGCAGCCCTTTCAATTGACATAATATTTCTACAATTTATTAAGCAATTAGAATAGACAGATTTAATAGAAAAACATTATCTTGTTTATTGAGTAATTCAAATCCCTTGAGAGTATTCATGGTATCATTGGTGTCGTTAGATCCTCTAGAATACAACAAATGGAAATGAAATTGAGATATTCTCTCATTGACTTAGCAAATCTTTTGTGTACATTGTACTCCCTTTTTTTTGTCTCTCCATCTCTTCACATTTTTATTGTGACTTAGAAGAATCATGATTAAAAATTACAAAACTACTTTTATTATAATAATAATAATAATAATAATAATAATAATAATAATAATAATAATAATAATAATAATAATAATAATAATAATAATTGTTGGTCCTAAAGTTTGCACCTCACTACTAAAGGGCAAAGCTAGGCCACCTCAAGTTTAGAATGGTTGATTTTAATTTTTTTGTTGGTCAGTTAGAGGGTTGGTTCTACCAAGACAAGAGCATGGTTGGGGTTGAAAAAATGATATGGATGAGGTTCCTCCTTGGCTGGTGGCACACAAATGACAGACAAGTGAAACAATAAAAACAAAGGTAAACAACAAACCACTTAATGAATAATCCGTTGTAAGAAGTTTAATATCTAAAATATCATTTCAAGACATTAAACATGTATCAAAAACACAATTGCTCCCATAGGTTGCAATACAAACAAATCTTCACCAAGCATTAACTATTTTCATAGGTTGCATATCAATAAAGATGAGTTATACAATAGTTGAAGGAAATGCAATGTACTTTGCACAAATAAAAAACTGCATTCAAGATAAAATAAAAAACACATGAAGATTTGAACGAAACATTGTCATCAAGAGTATATTCACCAGGTAGAGAGATTTAATCCATGCATAGAACAAGTCCAACCAGTCTGATGTATTGGTATCATTTCCCAAAAATCGAACCCTCAAAACATACATAAACTGCATATTTATCAGAGTTGCAGAGGCTCTCATCCATTTGGGACTGAGACTTAACTCTACATTAACAATTGTAGAATGACTAATTAGCTTGACTAAAACACTATTGGAGTACAACAATGTATACTTCACACTTGACTTAATAAAAAAGAGTGGTTCTTATCACACATAAAAGACCACTTATTATGCTTTAAACTAAACAGAGTCTTGAATTGAATAATTGAAAACTGACACTAGCGATGAAACTGGACTGATGCGAGTGTTGGAATGAACTGAGACTGTGGACGAAACTAATTCGAAGTGATAGCTCGCTGATTTTTGCATTGATCATGGCGTGCACGCGCGTTGTTGGAGGCCACTGAAGACAACTGGATGTGCAACGTGAAAATCTCCCTGAGTGACTTGGTGACCTGATGTCATATAAGCACGTGATTTGTGGAAGTTGTCGAGGGTGGTTTGGATCCACACTGCTCTGACTACCGCAATACACCACCAGTTTCCACGTACCTCATAGGCTATACCATGGTTTCAATTGTGGGATCGCTCTGAAAATTAACGTTCAATCATTTTTCGTCCCCGCAATGAAGTGTGGCCGTCGATCTTGTTGCAATCTGTGATCTGGGTGACCCTGCTACTTTAACGCCTCTGCTAAAGTTCTATCCGCCTACCATATTAGAACTCCCCTATCTGATTTAGCGATGGTGCCAATTTAGACGTAAAGTTTGTATAACTCCTGGAGTAGTACGGGCCCCGAGTGACGTGGTGGCCTGAAATGAATGCCGTGTGTCTTGACGTATGAGTGCCATGTGTCTCAGGTGAATGAGTGCCATGTGTCTCTGAGACTTCGAGCTTCGAGAGTTTATGAATGTTGTGCTTGGAAATCTCCTGAAGTAGTACGTGCCCACTTGATGTGGCAGTCTCTCGTCACTTCGGAAGATATTCCCTTCTTACCTATTGCAAACATCAACGGTTCTTGTTGATTTGAGATCAACGGTCCACAATTACTTCGGGAGTTCAGGCTTCGGGCCTTTTCAATGCATAGTTCTTACAATCCTCCGGAGTGTCGTATCTTCGAAGTGAGAGATCTGCCTTCATGTGTCCTCTTGTTTTGGACGACCGAGATTCACTTCGAGTGTTCGGGCTTCGAGAGTTTTCTTCTGCTTGCTCGCACAATCCTCTGAAGTGCCATATTTCCAAAGTGTTAGATCTGCCTGCACATGGCTTCTTGATTTGGACGACCGAGATTTACTTCGGAACTTCGGGTAATTCTTGCTCCAGTGCTTCGCTTTGCAAACCTTTCAGAGTGTTAAGTCTCCGAAGTGAAAGATCCGACGCCGCGTGTCCTCGTTGATGGACGATCCAGATGAACTTCGGGCTTTGGGCCTTCGAGAGTCCTTTACTCACTCAACTTCTGCTTGTTTCCTCCCGGAGTATGAGATCGCCTGATATGTGTCCCTTGCTTGAAGATCAATGACCACGAGTGATTGCGGAGACTCAACTCGCTCACTCTTTAATTTCCTTCCCGATCTCTGCAAAGCGAAGATGTTCGTCTGTAGTGGGATCGATATCCACCGTTGATATGTTGATTTAGAAAGATCAATGATCTTGAGTGATTGCGGGCTCACAACTTGCACAAAATTTAATTTGCTTCCCGATCCCCGCAATGCCTCCCCACCGTTGATCTCTCTCCAATGAGATCTGACGGTCGTGACTTAATCTTTGCTTGATTCTGACGATTGAAAATTGAACCCGTTTGTTTGCTTGTATTTCAAGCCTGATATAGACTGCTCTGAATGATGCATTTTTGTTCATGGTTGCTTACTGTGCATTCAAAGGAATTGACGGACTTGAATGTCTCCTGCGCACAAAAAAGACTTGGTGGGCTTGCTACATGTTCAATTAGTGGCAAACATGATGACAAGTATTTCAAACTCAAACCAGACATGCAGTTATCTTTCAAGAAAAATAAAAATAATTCAGCGGAAAGAATCAGTCAAACAATCCAATAAGAAAAACCAAATCATTGAACAAATAGAAAACCGACTTTATCAACCAAAACAGAAAAAATAAAAAATAAAAAACATAGAAAAATGAGAAAAAAGAAACAAAAATACAAACCTAAATAATAATAATAATATTTTAAAATTTAAATAAATAAATAAAATTTAAAATCATTTATTAAACATAACATATTTATGAAACATAGCATCTTTAAAGTGCATGATTTTGGAAAAACTAAAAAATGACTCACTACTCAAAACACAACTTAATATTCACCATTAGCTACCATGGACAATGAATCATCTTCGAGAGTTTTGTATGACTTATAATTCCTAAGTAGAACCCACCATCCTCCTTATACCTACCCATTCTCCTTATATCTTTCTCTTTTACCAAACATGGGTTTAATAAAAGAAACATGCAAAATAATGTAACACCATAAAAGTATAATACGTATCCATCATTGAAATTCAAATATAACTTCTATGTTGGAAAGTATAATAAAGGTATACTACATAAATCTGTCGTGATCATTCCAACTTATGTTGGAAAATAAAGCAGCCAACCTCGCTATACGGATCGTGTTCTAGTTAACCTAGCAATGTAATTATAATCATATAGTTTTTATCCTTTACCTTTTTAATATAAAAATAAAATAATTATTATTTTAAGACAACTACTAAAAAATAATTATTATTTTAAAACAATTATTAAAGAATTATAATATAAAAAATTAAAAGTTTATGTTTTTAATATTAATAATAATAAATATTTTAAAATAATTATTATATAGCATATGCTTATGTAATACATATAGTATTGGTAATACATATAACAAATTTTAAAAAATTATTAAAAATTATCATATGTAATATGTTATATGTAATATATAGTGGTTATATGTAATACGTATAACATATGTTAAAAAAATTATTAAAAAATTATCATATAAAAAAATTAGAAGTTATGTTTAATATTAATATTAATAAATATTTTTAAATAATTTGTATATCTTAAAATAATTATTATATAAAAAATTAGTATATAAAAAAGTTAGAAGCTTAGGTTTAATGTTAGTATTAATAAATATTTTTAAATAATTTGTATATCTTAAAACAATTACTAAAAAATTATTATGTAAAAAATTACTAAAAAATTATCATATAAAAAAGTTAAAAAAAGTTAGAAACTTTAAAAAGTTTATATGTTTTTAATGTTAGTTTAATAAATTTTTTAGAAGTTATGTTTAATATTAATATTAATAAATATTTTTAAATAATTTGTATATCTTAAAATAATTATTATATAAAAAATTAGTATATAAAAAAGTTAGAAGCTTAGGTTTAATGTTAGTATTAATAAATATTTTTAAATAATTTGTATATCTTAAAACAATTACTAAAAAATTATTATGTAAAAAATTACTAAAAAAATTATCATATAAAAAAGTTAAAAAAAGTTAGAAACTTTAAAAAGTTTATATGTTTTTAATGTTAGTTTAATAATTTTTTTTTTAAATAATTTGTAAAAGTTTATATGTTTTTAATGTTAGTATTAATATTTTTTTTTAAAATAATTTGTAAAGAAGTATAAATTTTAATTTTACTTTTACATGTAGAAAGAAATTTATTCTTTACATTAATTTTAACTAATTAATTATAAAATAATTTATTTTATATAAAAATTAAAGAGAAGAGAATATAACTTGAACTTTGATCTACACATGTACGCGTATAAATAACAATATATAAATAATACATATTCAACTGATAATTTTAAATGTTTTATGGTGTTTGGCGAGGTTTTATGGGGTTTTCGGCCTAAGGCTGCAAGAGTGAGGGCCAAGGGCTCGAGCTGCAGTAAAGGTTCTTCTTTTGTCCTCTTTTTAGTTCCCCAGAATATGCGGCGATCTCGAAATTTGTCCCCTCTCCCCTTGTCTGGTCCATTCGTGTGATTGTTGTCGTAAGCAAGAGCTTGGAGTGGGAGGCCCGAGGTGTATCCCATACTCGTCTATTAAAAATGGAGGACAATGAGCTCAAGCTTCTAGATTATGAGAACAACCCTTCACCTGTGTCGCGCGTTCCGTTCCTAAGGCGAGTTTTAGGTGGACGGTAAGGCCATCAGATCTAAGGATGAGGAGCGTGATGGCGAGCATGTGGTGTTTATTTCAAATACTGAAGGTGGAGAGATGCATGTGTATTCTAGACCAGAAGTCCCTATCACATTTAATCTTCCACAAGAACAATCTAGAGAAGAAAGCCCGCTTCCTCGAAATGATCCAAAGGCACTTAACTCAGTACAATTTTTTTTTTTTCCGTCTGAAGGCAAGCCTCTAGAAGGTGCCAAGGCTATGACCTCCTCCTCTAGTTTGCAGAACCAATCAAGGTGTTTGAAGGAGAGGAAAGGTAAGCACCAAATGGTGGTGGGGAAGGATATATCGATAATGGACGAAACAAAATATGTAGGTTGAACCCTAGTGGGGCGGTTCTGTGGAAAGACAACTGGAGATGCAACACTGCAAAGGTGGATGGAGCTTAATTGGAACCCATAGCTATGCTATGTTTTGGAGGCCCACACTCTTGTCAAAGACGGGCATGCTTTATCTTTAATTCTAAAGAAGATAGTGGAAACATTTTAAGGACGAATTGGAGTTGGGGACCTTCAGGAATGGTTCTGAAAATGTGGTATGTCGATTTCGACCCTGATAGAGAATTGTTAGCAGTAAGACAGGTCTGGGCCATTCTACCAGGTCTTCCCCTATCATTTTGGTCCAAAGAAGCGCTTGAAGCCATAGGCAATAAGTTGGCGGTTTTCGTTGGGTTAGAATCCAATTGGGATACCAAGCTCGATCATCGGTGCGCATGGATCCACATTGAAGTGGACATTCATGAAGGCCTCATTGGAAGCATGGAGTTGGTGATGGAAGATTGAACTTGGATACAAAAGATAGATTATTGGAAAATCCCATTCAGGTATTTTGAGTGTCACGAAATAGGGCATGTTTGGACGTAGTGCAAGAAGATAGCTCCATTGTTCAAAAGCGACCATAAGGTCTGGGTTTAATCCAGAGGTACAAATCTTCTGAAGGCTGAGGAGGGTGTTCAAGTGGAAGAAACTACATCGCCAAGCATTGCAAGCATAGAGGCCAACATGGTACGAAGGAAGCCTAGGCGTAACCTCCTCAAGATGAGGCCCCTTCAGGTATGATTCAATCCCTTCCTTCCCCCATCCGCTTCCCTTTTATTTCAGGTGATCCCGATGTTTCAGTTCCTTCACTTTCTCCCTCTAATGCCCCCCTTACTCTGGTAACCAAAATCTCTCCCATTACTGTCCCCTCCCCCCTCCTACTTCTCTCTGCATGGGTTCAACAACTATTGATAAGGGACAAGTTGAGGGAAAGGATAGGTGTGAAGCTATTTCCATTCATAAAGAAGGCCCAAGAAAAAGGATTACGACCTTCGATTAAGGGGGCACATGAAAGTTCATTCTCTATCAAAAGGAGGGCTAGCTCTAGACCAAACACAACCCAACTCAGTAGGTCGAAATTCCAACTTGTCTAAAGTACAAGAGAAAGTTGTTATGGAAATTTAGAAAGGGAAACAAGCCTCCATTACAAGGGCCCTTAGATTTGGGAGTGCCCTTAATCCCCCTACCCGATGATCATCCTCTCATTCAATGCTAGAGGGGTGGGACCCCCCCATAAAATGCTATCCCTCAAAAGGATTTTCCAAAGCCTCAATATGGACATAATTATAATCCAAGAGATGTAATACCCATGTTTTCCCCAATTTGTTATTAGAAAAAAAGGATTGCAGAGAAATAAAATAAAACAAATGTGGAAATAAAGCACAGAAGATACACAATACAATAGAGACACAGATATACGTCATTCACCCAATGTGGGCTACGTCCACCAGAGAAATTTTCAGGTCCTTCCTTTATTATTATCCATCAAATGAAGGGATACAACCTACAACACACCCGCTGTAACTTCTTCTTCTTTCTGTCATAGTATCCTATCTCAGAATACAATATTCACCATGATCCATAGCCACAATACATTTCCCTCATAAAAGATGGTTGCTTCTAGTGAAAAAAACCCTAACATAACTTCTGCCGTTAGATCAGTGACCTTATAATGAACGGTTCAGATTTACAATGAAATTACAATATACATTTACAAGGCAATTTTTCCTTTGGGGGCTTCACCCCCAAACCCCCACCGGGGGCCTGCTTTCCATCGGACCCCGCAGGGGGGGTAACCCCCCCCCGCACTCCCCCGCATGGATGAGTGTACATTCTTCTGGGGTGTAAAGTATTCATGGGGTGTAAACACGACTGAAAACAAAGACCTTTAAATCAAGAAGATAATCAAGCTCCACAACCAACAATCTCCCACTTGGAGACTAATCTCAACAACTCCACCACTGTTGTATATGATGGACTATGATCCTTCTTGGACCTGGAAAATTTCTCATATTCATCTTCATGCTTAAAGACAAATTCAAACTGAGCAAGAACTCAATTTCTCCCTAGTTACTCCCTTTGTTAACTTGTCTGTAAGATTCTGGCTAGTGTGTATCTTTTCCAACTTCAAATGTCCATCTTCCAAGACAGATCATATGAAATGGTACCTGAGCTGTAAATGCTTAGTCTTCAAATGGAAGGCTAAGTTATTTGCAAGATGAATGACACTCTCACTGTCACAGTAAAACCTACTATTCTCCTACTTTTTTCCCAATTCCTCCATAAATCTCTGTAACCAAATCATTTCTTTACTAGCCTCTGTAGCAACAACATACTATGCTTCTGTTGTTGAAAGTACAACAACCTTTTTGTAGTTTCAAAATCCAACTCATTGTTGTTCCACCTATAGTAAAAACATACCCCGTGGTGCTCCTCCTGCTATCTTTATCACCTGCCACATCTGAATCAACATATCACTGTAGAACAATGTCTGAACCTTCAAAATATAATGCATGAGTAGCAGTACCTTTCAAATACCCGAGAATCCACTTTACTGCCTCCTAATGTTCTTTACCTGGATTGTTCATATACATGCTCACAACTCCCATTGCATGTGCAATATCTGGTCTTGTGCAAACCATCACATACATCAAGCTGCCAACTGCTGATGAATAAGGGACCCTGGACATGTATTATATCTCCTCTTGTATCTTGGGACACATTTCCTTAGTTAATTTTAAATGGATGGCCAAAGGTGTACTAACTGGTTTTGCATTCTACATTCTAAACCTCTCCAACACCTTCTCTATGTAATCACCATGAGACAATGTCAAATTGCGATTTTTCTTGTCTCTTTTTATTCTCATACCAATGATTTTAATTGCAGCACCCAAATCCTTCATTGCAAATGAATTAGCTAATTTATTCTCGAGCACATTTATATCCTGCATATTAGACCTTGCAACAAGCATTCCATCTACATACAATAGCAAGATAATATAACTTCCATTTTCTAGCTTTTTAAAATAAACACACTGATCAGAATGACATCGACTATAACCTTGTTTTGTCATAAACCTGTCAAACTTCAAATACCATTGCCTTGGAGCTTGCTTTAGGCCATACAAGGTCTTCTTCAACCTGCATACCAAATTTTCCTTCCCTTTGACCTCATACCCCTGTGGCTGCTGCATATACATATCTTCCTCCAAATCCCCATGGAGAAAAGTTATTTTTACATCTAATTGTTCAAGATGCAAATCTTCTACTGCCAAAAGACTTAAAATAGTCCTAGTTGAAGTCATTTTAACAACAAGAGAAAATATTTCATCAAAATCTATACCTTTGTTTTGTGCAAACCCCTTTACAACAAGTCCGTCCTTGTATCGCTTTTTGCCTCCATCTTCTTCCTTCAACTTGTAAAACCATTTATTCTGCAATGCTCTTTTTCCTGTAGGAAACTAAACCAAATCCCAATCCTGGTTATTTACCTGGGAACCCATTTCCTCTTTCATACCTTTCTCCCACTTCTTTTTAGTGTCTACCTGCATTGCCTCTTCATAACATTCTGGTTCACCAAAATCAATCAATAATAAATAAAACAATGAAGGAGAGTATCGTTCAGGGGGTCTACTTAACCTGGTAGATCTTCTTACAACACTTGCAAGAGTTTGAGGTACCTGCTACTCCTGTTGTTGTACATTTTGATTTTATGGTTCCTTTGGAAATTTTTTTTTAGTGATCTCATCAAGCACTGTGTATTTTGGTTTTTCTTTTTCCTGTTTCTTTCCCTGCAACTGATCTTTGTACATGACCTTCTCATTGAATATGGCATCTCTACTTCTAATGATTTTATTATTTTCATAATCCCATAAGAGATAACCAAAATCATTAACACCGTATCCAATAAAGGTACACTTCTTGTATTTTGCCTCAAGCTTTGTTCTATTTTCTTTATCAATATGGACAAATGTTTCACAACCAAAAGTATTCAAAAAAGAATAGTTTACCTTTTTACCTGTCCATGCCTCCTTTGGAGTTCTACCATACAAAGAGCTTGAAGGTCCTCTGTTTATTAAGTAAACAACAATATCTACAACATCTGCCCAGAACTGTAAGGGAAAACTAACATGTAATCTCATACTCCTTGCACGCTCCATGATTGTCCTGTTCATCCTTTCTGACACACCATTTTCTTGTGGTGTTCTTGGAACTGTCTTCTCTCTACACATCCCATGGTATGAACAATAATCATCAAACTCCTTGTTGCAATATTCACCTCCATTATCTGATCTGAGACACTTCAACCTTTTTCCTGTCTCATTCTCAACCAAAGCTTTCCATTTCTTAAAAGTATAAAAAACATCTGATTTTTTTCGAATGCAATAAACCCAAGTTTTTCTTGTTGCATCATCAATAAAAGTAATGTAATAACGAGAGACACCAAGAGATGATACATGAGTTGGTCCCCATACATATGTATGCACACTCTCTAACCTTTCACTCTTCTTTTCTTTTCCGACTCTGAGAAATCTAACTCTCTTTTGTTTTCCATAAACACAATGCTCACAGAAATCCAAATCAATTTGTTTAAGATCTGGTGACAAATTTCTTTTGTGAAGTATCTGCATCCCCTTCTCACTCATGTGTCCAAGCCTATGATGCCATAATGGTGTATCCACTCCTGTAGAAGCTAAAGAGATAGAAGAGTCAATATTACCAATACATAAATACAATGTACCTACCTTCTCTCCTTTTTCTATTACCAATGGTCCTTTGATGACCTTCCACACCTTATCTATAAATATGGATATACAACCTTCACCTGCCAACTTCCCTCTTGAAATTATATTTTTCCTTAGATATGGAACATGTCTTACCTCTTTCAACAACCATTGGTTTCCATTGCTTTTCTTTATTTTTACTTTTCCCATTCCAACAATTTTGCATGGTGCATCATCACCCAAATGAACCTGTCCAAAATCACCTTGAACATAATCTAGAAAATGTTTCCTATGAGGTGTGGCATTAAATGAAGCCCCTTAATCTACTACCCAAGACTCATAAATATTATCTACGGAAAGAATCAAAGTATCTTGTAACACATCACCTGCTACATTTGCTTCTTGATTTTTCTTCCGCTGTCCATCTCTTTGTTTCTTTGGAGCTCTGCAGTCTTTCTTCAGATGTCCTTTCTTTCTACAATTCTGACACTCTATCTTTCCAATTCTGGATTTGGATCTGCCCTTCCTAGAATTCCCATGGTTTCCTGAGCCATTTCCTCTATCCTTTTTTCATCCCATGTTATCCATGTTCAACGCATTACCTGATGTCTCACCTGTGATTTTCCGTCGCATTTCCTCGCTAAGGATAACACCAACAACATCATCAAATTTTAAAGTGTTTGAACCAGAGACATAGTTACTTATAGCCATGACCAAGCCGTTCTAGATTTCTGGCAATGAGCACAATATTAGAAGTGTTAATTTTTCAATAAGCAAGGTTTAAGCATGAAGTTAATTCCATTTTAGCATTTTACTTAAACCATGAACAATTTGTTGAAGCAACCAAGATCACAAGAAGAAACAGCATGCACTAGTACACAAGAAGTATCCCGGGAAACCCTTCTACACAAGGGAAGAAAACCCAACTAATCCTTTTCTATATTTTTCAAGAGAAATACCTTCACCACCATAAACACTTAGAACACAAGAGGGTGCTCACAAACCCTAGAAACCTAGCACCCAAGAGAGGTGCGCACTTTTCCCAAGAACAAGTGTTTGCTGAAATTTCCAAACTTGCACTTGTGATATGTTTCCTCAATGGGGAATTTACCTTTACTTATATTAGATTGAACCTGTCAACAATAGTGTCTATTGGCACAGCAGGGCCAACCTCAATATCTTATAATATAATTAATAATTACCATATTAATTATCTTTTACATTAAGGTGGGGCCAACCTGTACCCTTTACATAAAAATTAGGGTTATAGGTGAGTCTGGTTCTTGAACAATATAGAAATGGATCTCATACACCCACTAGTGCTTAGCCACTAGGGGCACATCCACATGGATGTCCACATTTGTATCTCATTGCGTCTCACAAGAGAACCACACTCCCTAGTGCTTATCCACTAGGATCACGTTCACCTGTGCTCATCCACATGCATGTCCAACTCAACAGATATTCTTTCCACTGCATTACACATGAGAGTCATCTAGAGTTCATCATATCAACTTTCTGATCAGAGGAGGCTAATACATCGTTTCATCTCTGTCTCAAAATGATGCACCTAGCTCATGGGATTTCACACGTTCACCTGTGCTCAACCACATGCACATCCAACTCAAAAAATCTTCTTTCTCACTGCATTACATAGGAGAATCATGCGGAGTTCATCTCAACTCTTTGTAAGGAGGAGGCCAACACAACATTCCAATTATGTCTCAGATAGGAACCACACACCCATCTCAGGGGCTCTCTCTCAAGTCTGTGTCATGGAGGATGTCTCACACAGCTTTAATCATCAACACTCCCTCTCAGCTAGGGAGGTATTCTCCATCAAGCCATGTCTCACACATAAGTACTTGAACTTTGTCTTGGTTTTAGTCATCAACATTCCCTCTCAACTAGAGAGGTATTATTCACCAATCTAGTTCGGTGAAGATGTTTGCAATTTTCTCATGTGTAGGAAGGTACTACACGTGTACTTCTTTCCTCTGCATCATGTCTCTGAAAATGATATTTTATCTCAATGTGTTTCGATCTATCATGAAACACGGGGTTCTCAAAGAGCTTCACATAGCTCTGGTTATAATCATAGAATCCATCGCATGATCAAGTAAATCTATCAGAAGCTTATGAAGCCACACTGCTTCGCACACTCAATGCTATATACCCTGCTTCTGTGGTACTCAAGACCACATATCTTTGCTTCCCGTTGCATCAGAAAACCATGGCAAACTCCAAGGTAAAACAACAATCAGGTGTGCTCTTCTGGTCCACTGTACTTTCTTCCCAATATGTATCGACATATCCCTGCAAACGCAAGTCCACACTGAAGGCATATCTTAGGCCATGTCCAATTGTGCCTCATATATATCTCAATACATTCTTTACTCTATCCAGTGAGTCTGTCTTGGATGACTCATGAATTGACTAAGCACATTCACTGCATAACATGAATCAGGTTTGGTGTTAACCAAAAACATCAGTGATCCAATCAATTGTGGATCAATATCATCTGAATCATCATCATTTATTTTCTTCAGATCCATCTTCATCAATGTAGGCATGGATTTGCACTTATGTCATATCGAATATCTTCACTGTATATTTTGCTTGACTCAAGAAAAATCTCATCGGTCCTCTGTCATACTTCTTGTCCCAAGAAGTAGTGCATCATACCTAGATATTTTACCCAAAAATTTCAGAAGTTAAATATTGCTTGTATCCAACAACTCGGCTTCTAGATCAGGTGTCTCATCATAGACAACTCCCTCTATTTGTGGGAATCCTCTAGCCACAGATATCAGTTTGTATTTCTTGACACTTCCATCAACTGCATGCTTGATTTCATATATCCATTTGGAAGTCACCATAGACTTACCTACTGGTCTTAGAACAATGTTTCATACTTCATTCTTTAAGATATACTGGTATTCTTCTATTATGGAAACTTGCCATACCTTTTCTCCTATTAATTCTCCATGACAGGGAGCCTCAAAATCAATGAAGTGGCTCATGGTTGAAGGGTATCTCGAAAAACTCTTTTTCTTTCTCGGGATGTCCCTTGAGGGACTTGTATGTTCCTCTACCTTTTGCAGAGTTTTTTCGAGCCTATTCAGGCCTTATATGCCCTACTTCAATATCTCTGGGCATATCGACTGGAGAAACTAGATCAACTTGAATAATGTTTTTCTCCCTTTGAACTGCTAAAAGGGAAGAAGGTATTGTCTCTTCCTTCTTTTCATTTTGTTTTGACTCACTCTGAGTCAAGTAACTCTCTTTGAAGTCTGAAGGATGGATGTCTTCTTTTACTTGCTTACTAGATATTTTATATCTTCTTGACTATTATAATAATTAATCAATAAGTTTTGGACTCTCGTACCAAGGATAATGTTCCAAATCATGAGGGCTACCACACTAGATATAATACCCTTCACTTGTTTAAGAATGAAATCAACTATAAACTTAACAATCAAACAATTTATCTGGATCTGTAGTCATGCTCAGCTTTATTTTTTTAGAGGAAATACTTCTCATCTCTCTTATCTTCATCCTTTTGAGGTGGGTCTAGTTCAATGTCAAAAATGTAGGCATATTGTCTTCCTCCCTTTCTGGTTGGAAAATTTCTGGCATAGTGTCCATATTTGTCACCTCTGAAGCACTGAATCTATAAAACATCTCTTCTCTGATTATGACCTGAAGCTAATGGAGTCTTCTCATCTGTGAATGCTTGTCTGAAGTTTCTTTTGAATCTTCCTCCTTTCGTTGTCTAAAGTGAAAGAGCATGGTTTTCATCGGGGGAGTCTTCCACTCCTCTATTTATGAGTCTAAGTTCTTCTTGAGTACAGTCTATCCATAGACGATCAAAAGTTGGTAACTTTTCTCTTCCACTGATGCTTTGAAGAAAAGGTTCCCAGTGTTTTGGAAGAATTTTGAGAGTAGATAAGACAAGTTCTATGTTAGACATGATTTCTCCAATAACACCTACTTGTTCTTTGATCTCTGATATCTTCATAAAGAAGGTAGCCATTGTATCACCTTTTGTCATTTTGGTACTTTGAAGTTGGCCCTTTAAGGTGAGGTCTCTGAGGGTGTTTTCACTTTCTAACATATATTTCAGTGCTTCATACATTTCATAAGCTGTGTTTAGGTTAGAAATACGAGGTAAGAGATGATCTCTTACTGAGTAGATGAGCATTTTTCTTGCCTTGACATCTTCTTCCCTTCTTATTTCTTTCTCTTCATCAGTAGTTGTTTCTGGTAAAGTATTTTGCATCACACTCAAAAGGTCATCTTCTTCAAGGGTGACCTGTAGCCTTGACCTCCAGGAGCTGAAGTTGCTTGATCCATCAATCCTATCTTCCACTAAGGTTATGTTCTGCATATTTTCAGATTTCTTCACAAATTCTCACCAACTGGACTTGGAGAACCTAATGGCTAGGCTAGGCTATAACTTTTAGGATTTTTTGGGCTTATGACTACCAAAAATAAACTTTCAGAGTTTCATAGGAATGCTCGTTGAGATGAAACATTTCTTCAAGGAGTTGTAGAAGCCCTACAATCAAGATTCTGCAGAAAATTGCAGAACCCTAGAAACCCTAGGGCCAAAAATCAAAATCCTCATAATTTCACTTTGAAGGTCTCTAGAGGTGCACTGAGGGATTCTGTACACATTTATCCAAGTTTAAGCCCCAACGTCCAAGTGTAAGGTGCTGAAAAGGATAAAGAAGAGAGGGTCGTATAGATTCTGCAGAAACCCTAGAGGCCATATGGATTGGTAGAAGAAGGATGACTTAACTTTCAAGTGCCCGTGCAAGGGTTCTTCAAGACCTATGCTCTGATACCATGTTATTTTTTCAATAAGAAATGTTTAAGAATGAAGTTCATTCCATTTTAGCATTTTACTTAAACCATGAACAATTTGTTGCAACAACCAAGATCACAAGAAAAAACACCATGCACAAGTACACAAGAAGTATCCTGGGAAACCCTTCTACAGAAGGGAAGAAAACCCAACCAATCCTTTGCTATATTCTTCAAGAGAAATACCTTCACCACCATAAACACTTATATCACAAGAGGGTGCTCACAAACCGTAGAAACCTAATTCCCAAGAGAGGTGCGCACTTTTCCCAAGAACAAGTGTTTGCTGAAATTTCCAAACTTGCACTTGTGATATGATTCCTCAATGGGGAATTTACCTTTACTTATATTAGACTGAACTTGTCAATAGTAGTGTATATTGGCACAACAGGGCCAACCTCAATATCTTATAATATAATTAATAATTACCATATTAATTATCTTTTTCCATTAATGATCTTTTACATTAAGGTGGGGTCGACCTGTACCCTTTACATAACAATTAGGGTTACAGGTGAGTCTGACTCTTGAACAATATAGCAAGGGATCTCATACACATCCAACTAGTGATCGACCAATAGGGGCACATCCATAGGGATGTCCACATCTCTATCTCACTGTGTCTCATAGGAGAACCACACTCACTAGTGCTCAACCACTAGGATCACATTCACTTGTGCTCATCCACATGCACATACAACTCAATAGATCTTATTTCCCATTGCATTACACATGAGATTCATCTGGATTTAATCATCTCAACTCTCTTCTCAGAGGAGGCTAATACATCATTTCATCTCTGCCTCAGAACGATGCACCCAACTCATGGGATTTCACACATTCACCTATGCTCAGACACAAGCATGTCTAACTCAACAGATCTTCTTTCTCACTGCGTTACACAAGAGAATCATCCAAAGTTAATCTCAACTTTCTATAAGGAGGAGGCCAACACAACGTTCAAGTTCTATCTCAGATAGGAACCACACACCCATCTCAGGGGATCTCTCTCAGGTCTGTGTCCTGGACGATGTCTCACACAGTTGTAATCATCAACAAGAAGAGCCCCGAACTCATCATCAAAGTCCACTTTTACAGAACTTAGTTGATTAGTAACCATATTAAATTCATTTAAATGATATGCAACAGACCCACCTTCTGACATCTTCATATTAACTAATCTCTTCATTAGAAATACCTTATTGGACACCGAGGTTTTTTCATATAGTTTATCCAATGCGTCCATCAAATCCTTCATTGTCTTTTCTTTTGAAATATTGAAAGCCACCGACACTTCCAGTCTCAGCCGTATCGTTCCTAGAGCATTTCTGTCAAGAATCTCCCATTCTCCGTCCTTCATGGTTGTCGACTTCTTTGCTATTCCACCCAATGGTAGGAATATATCCTTATGATATAAATAATCTTCCATCTGTATCTACCATAATTGGTAGTTTTGGCCATTAAATTTCTCGACCCTAAACTTTCCATCTTCCTCCATTGCTCCCAATCGAACCAGGAACCCTCTTTTCCTGTGAGTTACCTTTCGCTCTGATACCAGTTGTTAGAAAAAAGGATCGCAGAGAAATAAAATAAAACAAATTCAGAAATAAAACACAGAAGATACACAATACAATAGAGACATAGATATACGTGGTTCACCCAGTGTGGGCTACATCCACCAGAGAAATTGCCAGGTCCTTCCTTTATTATTATCCAAAAAATGAAGGGATACAACCTACAACACACCCGCTATAACTTCCTCTTCTTTCTCTCACTGTCTCCTATCTCAGAATACAATATTCGCCATGATGCATAGCCACAATACATTTCCCTCATAAAAGAGGGTTTCCTTCTAGGGAAAAAAACCCTAACATAACTTCTACCATCATATATGCGACCTTATAATGAACGGTTTAGATTTACAGTGAAATTAAAATATGCATTTACAAGGCAATTTTTCCTTCAGGGACTTCGCCCCCGAACCCCCGCAGGGGGTCCACTTGCCCCTGAACCCTGTAGGGGGGAACTCCCCCTCACACTCCCCTGCATGGATGAGTGTACATTCTTCTGCGGTGTAAAGTATTCATGGGGTATAAACAAGACTAAAAACAAAGACTTTTGAATCAAGAATATAATCAGGTTGCACAATCAACAATTTGTAAATTTAACTTTAAATGGCCAATAGACTATGGCAGACTAGATATGTGTGAATGTTTGATTTGATGAGCCTTTGTATAAAGGGTCAATGTATGTATTTTATGTTATTAATAGAAAATGGATAAGTGTTGCATAACTGCTGAAAGGGGGGTTTCCCAAGATAAACCATGGATGCTATGAGAGTGATGGTGAGGGGAACAAGAAATGGTTGATATGACCCCAGAGTGGTAGCTGGAAGAGTCTTCTTCAAGAGTTAATGAGGAGATGGGGCAGAGTACGCATATGCAATACTTCCAAAAATGACCATGAGATGGGGATTCAAACCCACACAACCTTGACGAGGAAGGAAAGAGATAGGTAGTTCATGGGCAGAGGCAGGAAAGCGAGAAAGCATATCTGTGAAGAGAACAGAGTCAAAAGAGCAATCTCGAGAAGAGAAAAAGAGCAGTTACAACTTTCTCGTTTGAGCAAGAACTGGGTAATAATCTCGTTTTGGGTGCAATAAGTTGTGGGCAGGGTTTTTGTTACAAGCTGATAAACAAGGCTGACGAGTGACTATGGAAGTACTCGTGCATACCTCCTTGCTTTGTATAGAGAAAATTGGTTTACAAGATCCCGTGGGAGGAGGAGAGTAACTTCTGTCCTTGACTGTCATTGAGAAAGAAGAAAGAGTCTCTCTCATAGCATCATGGTATAGCTTGAGAGTGGCCAACGGTAAATCCGTCAGGAGTGGTTGTGCCTATGGTTGGGTGGAAACAAGAACCCCTTTCAACAGTCACTTCATGGTTTCTGGTTTCTGATAAGTATCTTCATACTCTGTGTAATGAAATGGAAATGATGATTGAATATATATATTTATCTGTCTATGAATAAGTTATGTATTGAATGATTAAGGTAGATTTATGTATTATCTCCCTGTGAACTCATACTTTTGAATGGTCATCAACATGCCTTAGTTGAGAATTTAAAGAGTCATGGGACGCAAGCCTACAAGAAAGTAGAGGTAGGATTTATTGGAATGTTTAAGTCCCACCGATCTCTAGAATCTACCCTCGTGAGAATTCTAAGTTCAAACCCTATGGAAGGAGGGTGCCTCCTTAAGACACTTCACCGTATGACCAAGGGCTCATGCCCATGTCCTTAACCCATTTACGACTAAAGGAATTAGTGCGTAGCCCACAAGAGTTTTCAAAGGACCCATGTGACCAAGGTATGGGAACCCTACACTAGGCCCTAAAGGAGATAAGACTTTTTGTCTTTGGAACTTTGAATTGTTTCGACACTATCGTTTATAAACTGGCCAAAGGAAACTAATGGTTGCAGTTACCCACAAGATTGATTGGCACCTGACGGTTTCCTTATCCAGGATAGATAAACTTGCCCCACTGTTAAACCTCGATCCATTTAGTTATTGTGAGGTAACATGAACCACGAATCCGAGGGTATTTTAGAGCCCCCTTGGCCATTCGATCCACGCTAAGGTAACATCAGTGAATTCCTACTCTGGGAGAATGAAGATGATATAACATCAAACTCCCCGAACATCAAAGTCATGAAGTGATGAGAGCCGTGGATCTGAGGAGTCTGTTAGGAACCCCTATTAACCATCTGATCAAATAGTGGAGGGACTCGCGTACAATACTTCAATAGAGTCATGCTTCAAGAGAGTGGAGCGGCCATGATGCTGAAACTCCTGAAGGCCAGAGCTAGAAGTAGCGAGGACTGTAGATTTAGGGACCCTTCGGGATCTCCCCTTACCATTAGATATAGACCATGGTTAGCCCAACACTGACCACTTCGAGAGTAAGGAGGAAGTCACACCACGGATTCCCCGAACGCTGAAGTTACGAAGTAACAGAGGCCGTCGATCCAGGGGTTACGTGGACACACCTTGACCACGAGATTGAAGGGATTGGAAGCCTATCAGTTCATAGTGACGTGGTGCAGTGGCATCATCCAGGGTGACATGGACCCATGATTGGCCTGCCACATGTCACCTGGAATCATATGTCTCGTATACCCTACACACCCATTAACATGTGACATGTGTCACCCACTCAAGCGGCCATGTGTCATCTCCTCCCTCCGCGTATCACACCTAACGCTTACCGCTTGGTCCATTTGGAGGGAGGAGTATGCAATAACCACCTGTATATTCATTCGTATCTGTTACGTCACCACGTGCGAGGGTGGACCATTTGGGAGTTTGATAATTCAGGACTCCTGGGGTTTGGGATGCAGTTTCATGAGTAATTTTTAAGGCACAAAGGTCGAAGCTACGTGGAGGGATTCTGGGCTCCTTCGGGAGTTCAGGAATTTAGGACTCCGGGGGTTTGGGATGCTATGTCGTGGGTAAGTTGAAAGGTCTGAAGGCCCGATCCACGTGGAGGAATTTCATGCTCCTTTGACAGTTCGAGAATTCAGGACTCCAGAGGACATGTGTGCAAAAAAGAAAAGGGATGTTCAACGTCAAAGCGTCGAATGCAAAATTCTCCTCTATCTTGTGTGTCATATGAGGATTAATTCTTGTAGTTGGTTTGGACGGTGGAAGGACCTTCCTTGCGGGAGGTAGGAACTTGGAAATGGTATGAATTAAATGGACCCACATGGCCCTCAACCAATGAGCGCTTGAAGGACTTCTAGAAGCCATAACTTGTAAAACAGAGGTCGGATTTGATCCTGGTAATTGTTGTTAGAAAGCTACGAGTGAGTAGAAGAGGATGAATCATCACAAAGATATTATTCAAGATGATTTGAGTAAGAAACATTTTGATGCCCCATCCCCAAAAAGGGTACTTATGGGTTAGGTGTGTTACAAATTGGTATCAGAGAATGGTTACAACACTTGGCCTGCTTGGGATCATGAACGCGTCGCTTAAAAAAATGTAAAAAATATTATTTAGAGAAATTTTAGGGGTGACATCCTATCTTACCCATTCTTAAGAGGCTTAACTAAACCTCTACTAAATGAAGGAATGAAACTTTTTGTTGTTTTATATGTTTTGAAAAATTTGAACTGTGTGTTGTTCATAATACTAGTAGATCATTAACTAACAGGGAATTTTTTATCAGCACTTAAACAGTCAGTGGATCGAAGGAAAACTACAACATAAAGGATGGTGACACACCATGAATTGGGGGAGAGCTCCCACAATAAAGAGGAAGAATCTGATGAAAGGAGGGCGGTGGAAACCCCTCCAGACTTGGATGAAATTATAAGAATCCTCATGGAAAAATTACAGAGTTGTAAGGATGAAAATGAAAGGCTAATAAAAGAACATGAAAAGCAAGTTGAAATCAATGTAGTTCTACTGTAGATATTATCAGATATTCAAAAGCAGTTGCAACATGGACCAACAACCAGTCATGTGGACAAACATCATATGAATAAAGCCTAGAGTCCACATGAGATATGATAGACTGGCCCTGAAAGTGGCCACACAAGGAGGAGAACCTCAAATAAGGCCTAACATGGAGCCAAGAGACACTCATCGGAAGAATCCTCTGGTGAGGAAACAAACAACTCCAAGGAATCTTATAGTAGAAAAACTAGTTTTCATTCCCAGAAGAGAGGAAAGAAGATGAAACATTCTAAGAGTCATGACCCTTAATATTTCAAGAAAACCAGACCACCCACTTTCGATGGACAAATTAACAAGGGGGAAGAGACAAATGTTTGGCTGGTTGGCTTGAAGAAGTAATTTAGAGTCCATTACTAATCTGAAAATTTAAACGTTCAAATACCCATTTTTAACCTGAATGGAAAGGCCTCCATTTGGTGGGAAGACCTTCAAAATGTGAAAGGAATCCATGAGGACTTGTCATGGAAACAATTTGAGAAATAATTCAAGAAGAAGTACCTCTCAAAGAAATACTTTGATGGGAATACCAAGGAGTTCTATGAACTCAAGTTGGGGCAACTCACCATAGAGGAATATATCAATAAATTCCTTGAGAAGATAAGGTATGTGCCCTACATCAAAGATAAAAAGGTAAATATGCAATGATTTATTAGTGGACTACCTCAGTCCTTCCATGATAGAATTGAACTTGATGAGCCAAAGAACTTAGAAGACACTATTTGTAAGGAGAGGTATTTCTATGAGCAGTTCAATAATAAGACAAAATATCACGAGGGATGGAAGAATAAAATCACTTTGGGATTCAAGAAGAATGGGTTTAAACCCTCAAGATTCAAGAGCTATGGGAAAGGTTCTAAGATGAGCCTCATGCTAAAAGTGTATGCCAACAAAATTTCCACTCTCAAAGTGGAAATAAACCCTTTGGAGCAGCCCCAGGTAAGACTCATAACACAAAGAGAGAACCCTTAAAATGTTGAGGTTGTGGAGAAGAACATATGCTGAGGAACTGCCCATACAGGCAACATAACAAGAGGTCGAGGGTCTACAACATCCAAGAGGATACTACAATCAATGATGTGTCTAGGAGCATATGAAAAATTTATGCAACATTGGATAATAGACAAGTCGACCACCAAGCTTCAGTGGTGGAGATGGAAGGTATGATTTCCAACCATCTAGTTTCCATTTTAAATTACCCTGGTTCTAATTTGAGTTATGTTTCCCCTCACACTATTGAGAAATGTAAATTGTAATAAGTTAAACATGTTAAATCATGGATGGTACAACTAGCCGCTGGAACCAAGAGAAAAGTGACAGAGGTCATACCAACTGCCAATTCCTTATGAGTGGATCACCCACCCAAGCGACCCTAAACATACTCCCTTTAGGATCTTATGAATCGTTGATTGGCATGGATTGGTTGGCTTCCCATAAAACCAAGTTGGATTGTTACAACAGAACTTTGGAGTGTAAAAATGAAGAAGGGAGAAAGGTAACCCTACAAGGGATTCAAAAGCCTGTCTCAGTGAGACAAATATCATCCTCTCAAGTGAAGAATTATTGCAGGAAAAGATGTTATTTGTATGCAATACAAGTGTTGGACTTTGTTGAGGATGACAAACCAAGCCTAGAGGACCATCCCATATTAAGAGAGTATAAATATGTGTTCCCAGAAGAGGTACTAGGTCTACCTCCAAGAAGATACATTGACTTTTCAATAGAACTTGCACCAGGAGCGGTGCCCGTGTCTAAAAGCGGTGCCAGTGTCTAGAACACCCTATAGAATGAGTACACTAGAGCTAGTTGAGATTAAACTACAACTAAAGGAAATGATGGAAAAAGGCTAAATCTGGCCTAGTGTGTCTCCATGGGGAGCACCAACCTTGTTTGTGAAAAAGAAGGACGACAAACTTAGGTTGTTCGTGTTGAAAAGTCAACAAGAAACATGTGTCTAATTTACTTTTCCCTTAAATAAATTGGACTACAAATATTAATCTGTTATCTCATAATTACTTGAAATAATTAATTGAAATGGAAAATCAGTTAACTATGGGAAATTCAAGTTCAATGGTTGGCTGGTAAGACATGGAGGTGACTTGAAGTTGTAACAGAGTTATAAGTGTAGTTATGAGAGTTGTGAAGTAGTTTAACTCAATTAAGTGAGTTAATCCCAGTTGTACTAGTTGTAACTGAACTTACACTAGTGAGAGTTCAGTGAATTAAGTATTAATTAATTCACAATCAATGAACTCACATGCAACTAAAGATTCACCATGGTTGAATACATGCATGTTAGATCCAGTGAAGACCCAATTGAGATAACAGGTGAAAGGGACAGTTTGGCTATCAGTTGTGATTTGAGTGAAGTGCACTCATGCAATCACACATGCAGTGGATATGCTCATGAGCATGTACAAACTAGGAAATTCAAATTCATTGTGAGAATTCTAATTGCAGGGATTGTGCAGAGGAGGCAGGTTGTCTGGACACAGAGAATTGGCACATGTATTTGTTGAATTTTTGTATGATAGTGTGAGACGATTGTATTGTACTGAGAGCTCTTGGATTAGAGTTTTGTATGAGATTGTTTCATGATCCATGATATACATAATATATGATAGTGGGGTTTTTAGCTTTACACTTTCCCATAAAAACTTATGTGCTATGTGTTCTTGACATTTCACTTTGTGATCGTGGTTTAATTCCGCAAGAATATTAGTAGAAGCAATTTTGTATTTAATAGTGACATATAATTGTTAGATCAGGATAATCACAGGAAATACTTAATTTGTATTGAAATTTATACATGGTATCAGAGCCACGGAGCCATGGAAGTGAGGTGTAAAAATAATAGTATTTTTGCAGGTCCCATCTCTGGTAGGGTGCGAACCTTAGTACTGAAAACTTTTCGCATTTCTAAGTGCTTGAATTCTCGCACCCTACTCAAAGGAGAGGTGTGAACTTCCTTAAGATTTTCGCAGGCTGCTCAAATGAGAGGTGCGAACTTCCATCACCCCACAGTGCATTACAGTGTGAACTCTCTCAAACAGTTCACAGGCTATACATAGGTGAGGTGTGAACTTCCCTCAAGATAGTAACTGGTCAGGTGCGAACCTCCCAGGGAAAGAGGGATTGCAACAATTGAGTTTGTGGTTGGATAAAATTTGAATTTGTAGGACTTTCTTGGTGCTACAGTTGATTCAAGATCGAAATGGATTTCAATGGCTTAAGGTTGGAGTATGCACTCAAGGGTAGCTCGAACTACATTGCTTGGAAGGACAGGATGGAAGCAGTACTCGAAGACAATGGCTTGAAGGAATACATTGACAAAGATGTTCTTAAGCCAAATGCGACAAACATTGCAAATCTTGATGCATAGCAAAAGAAAGTGGCAAAGGTGAGGAGGATTCTGTTGGAGGGAGTACGAGACCACATTGTCTCTAATATCCATGGGAAAGCCACACCATATGAAATGTGGAAGGCTTTGATGCATCTGTTCCAAAACAATAGCGACCATAGGAAATTGGCACTCAAAGATAAACTCAGGAAGATCAAGATGGAGAAGGGCGACTCCATTCAAAAATATCTCATGAAGTTTGTACAATGTTGGGATGAGCTTGGAAGTGTGGGAATAACAGTCCCTGTTGATGATTTGGTGATCTTGTCTCTCCTAGGACTTTCCAAGAGTTGGCACAATTATCAAGACTCTGTTAATGGAAGGGAAAAATTGCCAGATTGGGAACGACTATGGTCGGATCTAGTGCAAGAGGAGTTTAGGTGGAACACTAGAGATTGATCTTCATCAAAGAGTGATGATGAAGAGGATTGTTCTTTAACTTCCAAGAAAAGGAAATGGAAAGGGAAAAAATTCCATTCAAAATCCGAGTCTAATGTCAAGAAGCTGGATTTTTCCAAAGTGAAGTGTTTTCACTGTCACAAACATGGGCATCTCGCTACTAATTGTCCGCAGAAGAGGAAGAAAAGACGGTTGTTGGAGCTGCAACTAGTGAGGCTCTTGTCTTGCAATTTGAACTTGATTTCTCTTTGATTGCATGCATGGCTTCAAGTGCATCGTGATCGGTGTGGTATTTGGATAGTGGCACTTCCTACCACATGACAAGAGATAAAGAGTCTTTCAGTGACTTGGAGGAGAAAGATGTCAGAATGCATATAGAGATGGGTGACGATGGACGATACAGGGCGACTGGTATTGGTACCATTAACTTTTAGAGGGAGTCAGGTAAACCATTTCAATTGAAAAATGTTATGCATGTTCCAAGTCTGAAGAAAAACCTAGTCTCAGTCGCAATGTTGGAGGACAAAGGCTATGATGTTGTTTTCAGTGATGGAAAAGATTTCTTGCAAAATAAAGCAACGGGTCAAGTCAAGAAGATAGGGATTCGAGTTAAGAATCTCTACATGTTAGAGGTAGATGGATGTGGTGCCATGGTGGGCAAGGCAGAAAAAGTGGTGAGTCAGGATGAGGGCGAATTATGGCACATGCGATTAGGCCATCTTCATCATGGAGCCTTGAAGATCATGCAACAAATATCTACTGGACTTCCAAGGGGAACACTTGCTCAGTTAGATCAATACAAGGGGTGCACCTTTGGGAAGTATGTAAATTCCACCTTTCATGAAAAGGAGAAGCGTGCTTCGGTGATCCTGGAGAGAATTCACACAAACATGTGTGGATCATTATTAGTTGCTTCAACAACAAAACATAGGTATTATGTTATTTTTGTTGATGAATTTTATTGTAAATGTTGGATATTCTTCATGCAGAAGATGGATCAAACATTCTCAAAGTTCCGTGAGTTTAAAGCATTGGTGGAGAAAGAGTCGGGGAAGCAAGTGAAGGCTCTAAGGAGAGATAATAGTGGAGAATAGATCTCTAACGAATTCAAATACTTCTGTAGCAAAGAAGGAATTCGAAGAGAACTCATAACACCTCATAACCCACAACAAAATGGGGTCGCAGAGAGAAAGAACATCATGATTGTGGGTGTTGCACAAGAGATGTTGCATGATCAGGGCCTACCAATGCATTTTTGGGCAGAAGCATGCAATACTGCAGTTTATGTGCAAAACCATTGTCTTCATAGAGTACTTGGCATGAGTACACCTGAAGAAGGTTTCACTGGTAAGAAACCTGATGTTTCTCATTTTAAAATTTTTGGCTCATCTGTTTATGTGAATGTGACCAAGGATTCCAGGAAGAAGCTGGAACCGATTGCTGAAGTTGGGATATTTGTGGGGTACACAGAAACACCCCATAATTATCGTGTGTATTTTCCAAATAGTAAGATGACTGTTATGCAACGAGATATAAAATTCGATGAGGGGAAAGCCATGCGGTTGTCGCTTGAGAGGGAGCTAGACTTGCATGAAGAAGAGGAACTGTTGGTTCCCGAAGATGAGTCTCAAGATGTGGATCAACCACATGAGGATGTTCATGGAGTAGAGGAAACCACTCAAGCAGAGCCATCCATCAGAAATGATAGAAAGTGCACCACAGAAGCTGACGGATTGAGACTAGATGCCGCACAAAATGTAGGAGCCCCTACTTCACAGTGCAGACAGAGACAGTCTCCTGATCGATTTACTGGATACATGGCTCTCATGAGAAAATGTATTGTGACTGAACCATCTTCCTTTCAGGAAGTAGTGTAGGATCCCACTTGGGTTGATGCTATGGTAGAGGAGTATGACTCCATTTTAAAAAACAATGCATGGGAAATTTTCCCAAGACCGGTCGACAAATTAGTGGTGGAGGGTAAGATTTTAATCATTTTTCTTTATGTTGATGATTTCATATTGACCGATGATGAGCATATGATACACTCATGCAAGGAGGACCTTGCAAAGGAGTTTGAGATGAAGGATTTGGGCCTTCTTCATTATTTCCTTGGATTGGAAATATGGCAGCGAGATGGTGAAATTTTTGTGTCTCAAGGCAAGTGTGCAAGGGAGATATTGGGTAAGTTTCACATGGAGGGCTGCAAACCCATGGATACTCCTCTTCCAGGAAACTGGAGGAAAGAGGATGCTACTTCTGGAGAGGTAGTGGATGCTACTGTCTATCGACAGTTAGTAGGTTCTCTAATGTATTTAGTGAATACAAGACCATACATTTGCTATGTGGTTAACCAACTAAGTCAAGCGATGGTTAAGCCAACCAAACTCCTTTGGAAGGTGGGTAAGCATGTCCTGAGATACCTGAAGGGCACATATGAGTATGGATTATGGTACATATAGACAAATGAGGTGAAGTTGCATGGCTTCATAGATGCAGATTGGGCGGGCAGCCCAACGGACAGAAAGAGCACATCAGGGAGGATCTTTAGTATCAGATCTACAACTGTTTCTTGGTACAACAGGAAACAAATATCCGTGGCACTTAGTTCAGCAGAAACAAAATACATGGTAGTGAGTCAAGGTGCATGTGAGGCTATTTGGATGAGAAAGATCTTGGTTGGTTTGTTTGGTTCTCATTTAGATCTAACAATGATTCATTGTGATAATAAGATTTGCATTAAACTCTCAATTAATCCTGTGTTTCATGATAGATCTAAGCATATAGATATCCAGTATCATCATCTCAGATATTGTGTGCAACGGAAGATCATGTTGCTCCAATAAATTCCTACGGAAGATCATGATTCAGACATTCTGATGAAGGTGCTCACCAGGAGAAAATTCGAATATCATAGAGACAGGATTGGGGTGAAGGATAATCCCTTTCTTATTGAGAGGGAGTGTTGAAAAGTCAACAAGAAACATGTGTATAATTTACTTTTCCCTTAAATAAATTGGACAATAAATATTAATCTATTATCTCATAATTACTTGAAATAATTAACTGAAATGGAAAATTAGTTAACTATGGGAAATTCTAGTTCAATGGTTGGCTGGTAAGACATGGAGGTGATTTGAAGTTGTAACAGAGTTATAAGTGTAGTTATGAGAGTTGTGAAGTAGTTTAACTCAGTTAAGTGAGTTAAGGCCAGTTGTACTAGTTGTAACTGAACTTACACTAGTGAGATTTCAGTGAATTAAGTATTAATTAATTCACAATCAGTGAACTCACACGCAACTAAAGATTCACCACGGTTAACTACATGCATATAAGATCCAGTGGAGACCCAGTTGAGATAACAGATGAAAGGGACAGTTTGGCTATCAGTTGTGATTTGAGTGAAGTGCACTCATGCAATCACACATGTAGTGTATATTCTCATGAGCATGTGCAAACTAGGCAATTCAAATTCATTGTGAGAATTCTAATTGCAGGGATTGTGCAGAGGAGGCAGGTTATCTGGACACAGAGAATTGACACATGTATTTGTTGAATTTTTGTATGACAGTGTGAGACGATTGTATTGTACTGAGAGCTCTTGGATTAGAGTTTTGTATGATATTGTTTCATGATCCATGATATACATAATATATGATAGTGGGGTTTTTAGCTTTACGCTTTCTCGGAAAAACTTCTGTGTTATGTGTTCTTGACATTTCACTTTGTGATCGTGGTTTAATTACGCAAGAATATTAGTAGAAGAGATTATGTATTTAACAGTGGCATATAATTGTTAGATTAGGATAATCGCAGGAAATACTTAATTTGTATTGAAATTTCTATAGTTCGTAGACTATAAGCAACTCAATAAGATGACCATAAAGAATAAGTATCCCTTACCAAGGATCGATGAGTTGTTTGACCAATTAAGGGGTGCTACAATTTTCTCCAAGATTGACTTGAGGTCTGGATACCACCAGTCCCAAATTAAGGATGAATACATCCACAAAACAACCTTTAGGACAAGGTATGGTCACTAAGAATTTGTGGTGGTTCCATTCGGGCTAACCAATGCACCAACCAGTTATATGTGCTTAATGAATAATGTACTCAGTAAATTCTTAGACAGATTTGTATTGGTTTTAATTGATGATATCCTAATCTATTGTAAGAATAGGGAAGAGCATGAAGAACATCTCAAGTTAATTCTCCAAGTACTAAGAGAACATCAACTCTATGCTAAGTTTTGTAAGTGTGACTTTTTCCAGAAATAAGTCCATTACTTAGGCAATGTTATTTCTGAAGAAGGCGTGGCAGTTGATCCTGACAAGATCAAATCCATTATGGATTGGCCTACCCCAAAGGATGTATATGATATCAGATCCTTTATGGGCCTAACATGATGCTATAGGAGGTTCATAAAAGGATTTTCCAAGATTGGTTGCCCAATCACTTCCCTTTAGAAAAAGGGAGTTGAATTCCTTTGGACATCAGAATGCGAAGAGAGATTTCAAGAACTAAAATGCCTTCTAACCAATGCACATGTGCTGAAGATTGCATATCCAAACAAGAACTTCCTTGTGTGTACAAATGCCTGCAAGGAAGGACTCAGATGACTCCTTATGCAAGAAAAACATGTAATTTGTTATGAATCCATAAAATTGAATGAGAATGAAATCAATTATATGACCCATGATCTAGAATTGGCGGCCATAGTGCATGCTTTAAAAATGTGGAGGCATTACCTTATGGGTAGAAGATTTATGTTGATGACAAATCATTGTGGGTTGAGGTACCTGTTTGATCAACCAAAACTTAATGCTAGACAAGCTATATGGATGGCTCTCCTTAGTGAGTTTGATTTTGAAATCAAACATATCAAAGGAAAATAAAATAGGGTGGTTGATGCCCTTAGAAGAAGTGTGAAAGTGATTCACCTGGAGACTGTAAGCACCTGTGAAACAAATGTTAGGGAAAGTGTCAAGAGTGCACAAGAAACAAATGCATTTTTTAAGACTGTAAAATCGTACTTAGAACAAGATCCCACAGGGCCGAAGTAAAAATGATATCAATTATTGAATGATGGTCTACTAACTTACAAACGTAGGTTGTATATTCCGAACTGTGACGACTTGAAGATGTTCATGATGGATGAACTACAAAAAATACCATATACTGGTCATCCTGGTTATCAAAGGATGATCACAACCACTAGGAAACTGTTTTATTGGCTTGGACTGAAGAAGGACATAACTGATTACTTAGCTAAATGTCTAGAATGTTAGCAGGTTAAAGCAAAACACCAACATCTAGCAGGGATGTTGTAGCCCCTGCCAATCCCATAATGGAAATGGGAAACCATTTCCATGAATTTTCATCACAGGATTACCAAAATCATCCAAACAGAATGGCGCCATCATGGTAGTGGTGGAAAAATTGAGCAAGTCTGCTCACTTCATTCCTGTCAATTCAACTTGCAAGGCAATAGATATTTCCAGTATTTTCATGAAAGAAATATCTAGGCTGCATGGCATGCCTAAGGAGACCATATCTAACAGAGATATGAAATTTACTTCAAGCTTTTGGAAATGTTTATTTGTTGGTTTTGAAACTAAATTTCTATTTAGCAAAACCTATCACCCTCAAAATGATGGAAAGACAGAGAGGGTAAACCAAGAGTTGGAGGACATGTTAAGTATGGATGTAATGCATCAACCTAAGAAGTGGGAAGAATACCTACCACTGGTAGAGTTTTCCTACAAAAATGACTATCAAGAGTCATTGAAGACGATCCCTTTCGAGGCCCTCAATGGTAGACAGTGGAAGATTCCAATCAGCTGGGATAATCCAATAGATAGAATTACAATTGGGACAAACATGTTGAAAGAAATGGAACAACAAGTAATTCAGACAAAACAAAATCTGAAAATAGCTCAGGATAGATAGAAAATCTATGCAGACATAAAGAGGACTCCTAGAGAGTTCAAATTAGGGGATCATGTGTATCTTCGAGTTACACCCAAGAAAAGCTCCTTGAGGATGGGAGCTTGTGCCAAGATGGCACCTCGATATTGTGGACCCTTTGAAATTTTGGATAGAGTGGTACTTGTATCCTATAGTCTAACACTCCCTCCCACAGTGAAGGCACATGATGTTTTCCATGTTTCGTTATTAAAGAAATATGTAAATGATTCTAATCATATTATTGTCTGATCCGTGATTCATGTGAAACCAGAGGGAGAATTCCTGCTAGAATCTCAATGCATAATAGATAGGAAGGATACCCCACTAAGGAACAAAACTATTGCACAGGTCAAGGTGCAGTGGAAACACTTTGTCCTAGACGAGGCTACATGGGAAATGGAGGATGCCATGAAATATGCATACCCATTTTTGTTTACTTCTGTACATACAGAGCACATCGAAAGATACAACATTAAGGACAATGTTCCTTTAAGGGGGAGGGGATTGTAATACCCCTGTTTTCCTCAATTTGTAAATAAAACTATAACTGGCCAAGAGACTATGGAAGACTAGATATGTGTGAATGTTTGATTTGATGAGCCTTTGTATAAAGAGTCAATTTATGTATTTTATGTTATTAATAGAAAATGGATAAGTGTTTCATAACTGTTGAAAGGGGGGTTTGAAAAGCTAGACCATGGATGATATGAGAGAGATGGCAAGGGGAACCAAAAATGGTTGAGATGACCCCCCACCAAACCAGTACCTTACGAGAATTAATGGCTCAGACCCAGAACAATTCTCTGACTCTGAAATGAATTACCAGTCAAAGTGGTAGCTGGAAGATTCCTCCTCAAGAGTTAATGAGGAGATGGGGAAAAGTTCACATATGCAATACTTCTAGACCTGACCACGAGCTGGGGATTCAAACCCACACAACCTTGCTGAGGAAGGAAAGAAAGAGGTAATTCGTAGGCAGAGGCAAGAAAGATGTAACATCCCAGTTTTAACCCTTATGAGCTATAATGTATTATGTAATTGTGACTTAGGCTGCTGAGACGGTAAGTCAAAAAGGGGCCAGAGTGCCTAGGAAATGTAATACTTCATATACATTAATATAATACACCGTTGGCTGCAAGACGAAGAAGGACAAAAGAGATAGGGGGATATGATTCCACAAGAGAGGGAGCTTGAGGGGATAAGTCTTATTCTTATTATTTTTATTTAACCATAATTGATTTTATGGAGAAAAGGGGTTACATGAGATTCTTGAGGGAGGCCATGTGGTTCTTGATTTCCAAGTATTTGTATAAACACTTGTATTACACATTATTTTCGTCATCCATTATGATCATTAATGATGTAAAACTATCTATTGTCTTCAGAGGGATCAATGGTCTGAATTCCCGAGGAAAGAAGGGAGAAGAACTTTACCTGAGAGATGAAATCATATATTCCTTTGTAAAAACCCTAGTAAGGAGGATCGTCGCACCCTGTCCAGTTCTAGGGGTGTGACGATCCCAGATCATCGCATGTTGTACTAAACCTGTCCTGCAACGTCGTCGCACTCTACTCAGTTCTAAGAGTGCGGTGATTTTCCTACGTGGGAAAAACGAGCATCTTCTCAATGCTTCTAGAAGGAGAAGCTTCTCTAGTGAGGTGGCCTCTGATCAGTTTGGATCTTACTCTCTTTTTTGATTTAGTGGGATCATCCTAACCTCCTCACCTTATCCTCTTCAACTTATAAAAGGAGAGGAGCTCTCATGGAGAAAGTTAGATTGGAAATTTGGCTTAAGATTGTTATCTTGGTTAGAGTGTCTTTGAGCTTTGCTTTGTCAAGATAGATTGCGAGTGACTTTCAGATCTATAGTCACATAATATGTGAATCAGAAGTGTGTGGGAAGCAAGGAACTGTTGGAAGGGACCTTACAACATCAAGACACTAGTTGTAATCTCCACTTTCTACTTAATATAATACAATGATATATTTCTTTCCCATAAAATTGGTCTTATTTTATTGTATGACTCCTTGATCACATACATAGGTTTTTTTGAGTATATGTTGTTTCTTTCACTTCGTCGGCTTGCGTATTTTTACAAGTTCAACATCCCATAAGCTTTGAAATAGAGCGAGGATAACACTAGTGAGAACAAACGACATTTAAAAGGTGTGACATTTATCCCTTGTTAGTTAGTATGCTTGATAATGGAAACTTAGGGAAAGTTTTATATTTTGTCTTGTTTTGATCTAATTTCATGGTGAAATTAGGGAGATCTGTTTGTGTCCGCACTTACCAATTAGTCCAATAACAAAATTGGTGACCATACCGGGGAACAAATTGTTTTCTTAGTAGTCTTTCTTTCTTTCTTTGATTTTCTGGGTTCTATTTTCTGAGTCACTGGGAGATCCAGATTGACTCTCTGACTGTTAAACTTCACTGGAAAAACCTTCTTACTTTTTATTTTTTCCATTTTCCTTTGATTGCCGCACCCTTCTTTGAGGGGCAGTGCGACGGTCTAAGATCGAAACACCCTACCTTTTGACACAGTGTGACATCTTCACACTGTATTTGTTCTCTAGCTTGCGATGATCAAGGATCGTTGCGTTGTGTTAGTCTACAGCCTGGGACGATTGTGAAAAAAAATGATTTTTGATGGTTTTTCTTGCTCAGATCTTAGATATGGTTTTGGGGTGATTTGTTGGGTTTGATTATAATCTGCTTGACAGCATTGAATTTTATTTTAGCTATATTTGAAACAAAAAAATGTAATTTGTTGCTTTGCATCAGATTGGGGGGGCCAAGAATCATGTATTGGTGTACAGTCTGTTTGGATCATTTTTTAAAAGTTCTTGATATTGATGAGTTTAATAAAATTTTGGGACATTGTGCATCTGGGAATGATAAACACTTTATCCTTCTCGTAATATAGCTTTCATCGAAGTGAAATATTTTCATTCTCATTTCTTTACATTGTTTAGAGTCGGTCAAAACATCATTTACTGCATGCCATTTTCCTCTTGAGTAAACAATAGCCTTAAAATAAAGCACTTATAAAAATTGATTAGACATTTTTATATTTTCTGGTAGCAAACCTACATTAGATTAGTTGTAGGGCTTTGGAATAGGTGTAAAAGATAACTTTCCAAAGCTGCAAACACACAATAGTATCTTGTGATAGGGAGAGTTCAAATCCACTTGCTACATTTTGTCCTGGGAAGCCCTTCTAACACAAGGGTCAATCACGAGGTCTCATTAGGACTGGTAGAGTTACTCACCCTACTTTGTCGGTCTTAGTGTAGAGATTGCGCGTATTATTGGGGGTCACTTGAGAAGAAAATCCTGTGGGGACCTTCTCTAGTTGATTTTGAGCTTAGATACCCTACCTTTGCGCGTGGATCAGACTTTCAACTGTTTTCCCAGGCATCATTGTCGTAATTGGTTACCTTAGTGGCCTCTCTCTTTAGGGTCTTTACACGAGGTGACTTTGGAGGGGCAAGTCTTCATGGTACCTGGAATCGATGTTGGCCAAACTCACTTGGGATCCTTGGAGGGTATACCGATGATTATGTGTAGGATCTTGCACCAGGGTGTAAGTCCGTTAAGTAGGTCGTCAACTTAACTTTTCCACCTACTCTATCTCAACCCCTTCTTACATTGTTCCCGCGACGTTGGATTTCATCACCAACTAGTGTGTTCATTATAAGAAGGTTTTGTTTTCTTGTTTGCTTCCTAGATTTTTAGCGTGTGCTGTTTGTTTTCTCTAGCAAACTCTAGGTTGGATCTGTGTTTAATGGTGTCAGTTCTTGAAATGACCAATGACGAAACCCCTTTGCCAGGGGAACCTTTTATTTTTCCTTCTTACAGAAATGTTGGTCCTCCTTACATTGCTACTTTGAGCCTTCCAGGTCTCACAATTGGATTACCAGTATGGTTTTTTTCCATGCAGGTAATCCTGAATGCAACAAGTGATTCGGTTGTAATCACTTCCCCCCAAGAACATCAACCTCATGTTGATCCTTCACCTTCTTCACCAGTAAGATCTCCTTCGCCTTCTTCACTTGCAAGGTATTCTTCTATTTCATCTTCTTCATCAAGTGAAATATTTGAAGCTAATAACCCAGTGGATAAGAAGAATAAGAAAATGAATATTAAGAAGAAGAAAAATAAGCAAGGGTCCAAACTTCCAACCATTGCTGGACATGTTGGAAAGCAAACAGTTACTGTTAATCATGATGGGAGTATTGATGATTCCAAGATCACCTAAACAATTCGTAATCCCAAGTACCCTTGCAGGCTTTGTAAGGGTAGCCATCTTCTTAAGAATTGCTCTAGTATATCTAAGGTTATAGAAGCATGGTCTACACACCCTCACCAGCCCATGCCGTCAACCTCTGAACAACATGCTGATGACCTCCTGTCAACTAGTCAAGGTACCGTTGGGAAGAATAAAAGTAGAGTCAAGTTCCCGTGTATGTTATGTAGAGGGAGTCATCAAACTCACATTTTCCCTCGTATGGATGAATCCTCGAAATTACTGGAATACATGACTATTTGATCCGTAGGATCTTTTAATGACTTATGGTTGAGTTTTAATTTTGCATGCGTTAATTAAACATTTGAGAAAAATTAGTGAAAGAATGAGGAAAGAAGAGGAATTATGACAGACATATATACATTTGCAGATATGAAATGCAATAAAAGACATCAAACCATAACACGCAGATTGATAACGGAGTTCGACACAACTTTGCCTACGTCTCCGGGCCTTTTTCTCTGTGAGGGAGGTTTCTTGATTTCTGTTAAAATGCTCAAAAGTACATCACTGCAATGCCAAATGGCTACAAGTATTATCTAGTCATGTTCTCCCAGATCTCTAGAACCATGTAAAGAAAACGACATGCAAAACGGACATCCGGAGCTCCCAGAAATGGTCTGACAACGTCTCCTCCTCAAAAACTTCTCTGCCTCAAAATGGCTTTGGCTTGGCTTCTCCTTAGCATAATTCTGCTTTGAATGCCCCCTATAGCCTCAAACAGGCCTGGGTTATATAGCTGGGAAGTTGGTTACTCATCTCCAACTTCCTCCCAAAAATTAGGCTCCAAAAATGCCCAATATCCCCCCAAAATGGAGAAAATACATTAAAAATAGGCTTAACAATAATTAAAACCCAAAAATCAGTTATAAAACCCACTTTTAACTATAATATGGCATTAGGCCCCCTTCTTCTGGTGCGCGTCCCCTTGGCAGGGTCACATGGCTCATGTGGTCGAGCGCCAGCCCAAAGGGTTGTGCGTTGGCCCCCCCTTTTCGGCGCTAGCTCCTGGTTTCTTGGCGCTTACACGGGACCTCGGGCTAAAACATATAACCTTGCGCGCTATGCGCCCGCGCCCCCCTTGGGTGGTTGGTCATATATAACACGGGTTGAACCATGGGCTGGGGCTAAGCCCCAACCCCTTTTTGCCCTCCATACAATACTTTGTAATATGTTTTATAATATGGGTTTTATAACATAACATTAATGTGGCACATTGGTAAATGACCATTTCTTAAGGTGTTAGGCTTGGTGGTGGTCATGGGTTCAAATCCCATGGACCCCAAAACAATTTTTGAAACATGCCACTTCAACTGATGACTGGGTTCCATGTGGCTGCCCATGATTGGGCCACGTGGCATCTCCCCATTTGACGGATTAATGCCACTTGTCAGCTATTGACTGGTCCAGTTGCCTGCCACATGTCTGCCTTGTTAGCGAAACTGCCCAATCACCATCAGCTAGAGAGTGCCACATCATCTCCTACACAGTCATCATGTTGATGTCATCATCATTGACTTTTTGACCAGTTGAGCTTTGACTTTTTACCTGTTTGGGCTTTCGATAAGAACGCGATAACTTTCGCATACGGAGTCCGTTTGACAAAGTAAATATACCACTAGAATCAGGAAGACGAGACGAACACAATGGCACAGGTTTCATCGCATTCAGAGCACTTTCATTTTTGAGCATTTTTCAAGCCCTGTCAGGCTTCTGGATCCGATTTCGAATCACACCTCCCCACAATAAGACCTTTTGGTCCCCAAAAGGTTACTAACCAGTCAAAAATCTTGGGATAGGCCACCCGGCTTGCTCTCTGTCTCTAAACTCTGTCCTGTGCACCTGTCTCATCAAGATCAACTGTAACACAATCATGACAACTGACAATATATTGTTAGCCATTTGAACCCTGTTACATCTTACTGAAGCCACTATCATCCATGTAGAAAACATTGCTAATGACAACATCAAAAAAATGACTGCAAATGAACTGATATACTTGAAGTATTTGCATGACATGAGCTTATCTTGAAGCAACTTATGATTGATTTTCCATTCAACAACCATGTCTTGTTCTTGCTTAAGATCAATGATTTCATTTGAAACAATTATTGGTTTGTTGCATGCTTGCACTGCATTCGTTAATTGTTCCCTTATTTGAAGTGTTTTATTTGCTTTAACACGATGAGCATGAACCACATAATCATGACCTACTTTAGTGAATTGATATTGATTCTTTGTTCTGTAGAAGATTGCCTTACGATCAAATAAGTATGGACTACCTAAGATCATTCCACATTCTCTTAACGACACAACATCACAAGTTACTTCGTCCACATACTTAGATGAAATTGCAAATTTGATTGTGCACTGTTTTGTGATGTGCATCTGATGATGATTGCTCATCCATTTAAGTGTGTAAGGCTTATGATGAGTTTGTGTTTTTGATCCCAATTTCTTAACCAATTCTTCTGAGATTAGATTAGATTGAGATCCACTGTCGATTAATGTGTCTATCTTAGTGTGTCGTATAATTACCCTTATATGAAACAAGTTGCTTCTACAATCAATTTCTTCACCATTTTTACCTGTCATACCAACCAATGAAATCTTTGACTCATCACTTGAATCCGATCCCAAGTCCGTGGGTTTTGATGTCGTTGCCACTGTTTGCGTTCCCTTCTTTTCTTTGAACCACTTTGGCCTCTTCTCGGGATGCAACTGCCAACATCTGTCCTCATCATGTCCCTCTTTCTTGCAATGCTTGCAAGAGGG
>ML794843.1:434654-444675 GCA_009831015.1 Picea engelmannii | reverse complement strand
GGCCTGGGTTATATAGCTGGGAAGTTGGTTACTCATCTCCAACTTCCTCCCAAAAATTAGGCTCCAAAAATGCCCAATATCCCCCCAAAATGGAGAAAATACATTAAAAATAGGCTTAACAATAATTAAAACCCAAAAATCAGCTATAAAACCCACTTTTAACTATAATATGGCATTAGGCCCCCTTCTTGTGGTGCATGCCCCCTTGTCAGGGTCACATGGCTCATGTGGCTGAGCGCCAGCCCAAAGGGTTGTGCGCTGGCCCCCCCTTTTCGACACTAGCTCCTGGTTTCTTGGCGCTTACACAGGACCTCGGGCTAAAACACATACCCTTGCGTGCTATGCGCCCGCACCCCCCTTGGGTGGTTGGTCATATAGACCACGGGTTGAACCATGGGCTGGGGCTAATCCCCAGCCCCTTTCCGCCCTACATACAATACTTTGCAATATGTTTTATAATATGGGTTTTATAACATAACATTAATGTGGCGCATTGGTAAATGACCATTTCTTAAGGTGTTAGGCTTGGTGGTGGTCATGGGTTCAAATCCCATGGACCCCAAAACAATTTTTGAAACATGCCACTTCAACTGATGACTGGGTGCCACGTGGCTACCCATGACTGGGCCACGTGGCATCTCCCCATTTGACGGATTAATGCCACTTGTCAGCTATTGACTGGTCCAGTTGCCTGCCACATGTCTACCTTGTTAGCGAACCTGCCCAATCAACATCAGCTAGAGAGTGCCACATCATCTCCTACACAGTCATCATGTTGATGTCATCATCATTGACTTTTTGACCAGTTGACCTTTGACTTTTTACCTGTTTGGGCTTCCGATCAGAACGTGATAACTTTCGCATACGGAGTCTGTTTGACAAAGTAAATATACCACTAGAATCAGGAAGACGAGACAGACTCAATGGCATAGGTTTTGTCTCATTCCGAGCACTTTCATTTTTGAGCATTTTTCAAGCCCTGTGAGGCTTCTGGATTTGATTTTGGATCACTATTTCAAAACCTCAACTTCCAGCTGCTTATCACAAGCTTACTCTTGACCCACTTGTAATTGATGGAATGATCAATTCGGTCCCTTTGTCGGTCAGTCTGGTTGATCATATGGTCAATCTGGTCACGTCCTTAGTTCAACCAGTTGACAAAGTGGTTGATCTGATCCCATCCTTGGTCAATCCCACTCTCCTGTTAGAGAGTGTCACCCAAGTGGTTGATCCATTTCCACTTGTCAACCCCATTCTCCCCTTGGAGAATGTATCCCAAGTAATCGATATGATCCCATCATAGTCGATCCTACTCTCTCGCTAGAGAGTAAACCCGATTTTGCCCACATTTTTTCTTGTTGATACAAAATCTACCATGCTCGGGGGTATTCCTCCTTCTCTCGCAGATCCCCCCCAAGTAATCAGGCCATCCTTTTTTATTGGGGTTCTCTAACTGGACCTCATATTCTCTCTCACATTCCTTTCAAGATTACAGTACAGGTTTGTGGTCAGGATGTTCCTCAAACGTTGATAGACGAAGGATCGTCCGTTAGTATTTTGTCCTCTATTGCTTGGAAAGCTTTGGGTTATCCTCAACTTGTGCCATTTATGCATAATATGTTAGCTTTCAACAGAAGAACTAGTCAACCCTTAGGATTCCTTCCTCAGTTTCTCGTAACTTTGGGAGGAAAAAATGTCTTTATTGATGTCATGGTAGTCCAAGGCCCCTTGGATTTTGATTTAATCCTTGGGCGAGATTAAGTCTATTCCATGAAAACTATCGTGTCCACTTTTTTTCGTGTGATATATTTTCCTCATGATGGAAGAATTGTGACTATTGATCAACTTTCGTTCATTGGCCCTGACTTGACCATCAACTCGATGACCTCCCTAAACGGTTCTTATATGCAAATAATATCACTCCTGCCACATGTCAATTATGTGGCATTGTCTCCCATGCCTTCAACTACCGATGCATATGAGCTTCTCACTGTACGTTGAATCTATTATGACTTGGATCCGGTAGTTGACATGGTCATCTCTTCAGTAGGGCTATTGGAGCCTGATCTCCATGCCCCTATCGCAACCCTTGACATGTGTTCCTTCTAGAGTGTGTTTCTTCCATCCAGTGAATATTTCTTGGAATCCATGACCGATTTTTGTCCATTGACATGGTGTCCTTCCAGATCACTGTCCTCTTGGAAGCCGTGATCAAGAAGAGAGTTTTGAGCATGGTTTTCTGATTTCAAGCTCATTAAAAAATGAAACCACTGTTGAGCATGGTTTTCTATTTCAAGCTCGTTAAAAAATGAAACCAGTCGTGAGGATAGTTTTTGCATCTTTGTGACAACCTCGTTAAAAAATAAAATAAAGGTGAAGAGAATAGTTCTTGTTTCTGTGTCAAGCTCATTAAAAAATGAAGCAGAGTTCTGGGAATTGAACCTAGATTCTCGAGCATAGTTTTTCTTCTCCGTGTCAAGCTTGTTAAAAAATGAAATAGATTTCCCCCCTCTTTGATCGAGTCAAGTACTTTATTATGTATAGTATTTGAAGTTTCCTTTCCTCCTCCTGTGCTATTGGACGAAATGAAGCTTAGGGGGAAATGCTTATAGTCTCTGGACTTTATGCTGAAGTTAAGATGGGGGGTAAGTACCAACCATCCATGGATTATGCGTTGGGAAGTCACAAGCATAGTTTTCTATGGTTCAATCTTGTGTAAAAATGAAACCAGGTCCAAGCATAGTTTAGTTTAGTTTTAAGCTTGTGAAAAAATAAAATCTATCCCAAGCATAGTTTTGTTTTGTTTTAAGCTCGCGTAAAAATGGAAACAATCCCGAGCTTAGTCTTTGTTCTTTCTCGTGCTCGTAAATACATGAGAATGTAATTGAGTAAACTTTTATCACTTTTTCATATTCGTAAAGGTTATACGAAAAATGAACCTCCTGGAGTTCCCTTTAAGCTCTTTTCAGACTCTCTAAACATGAAAATATTGCCGAGCAACCTTGTTCTTTTCACGCTGATAAAAGTATTTGAAAAAAACATCTGATGAGTAGTAGGTTATCACTTTTTCGGTGTCGTCAGATTAATTTACGAAAAATGACCCGATGGAGTTCTCTTTAAGTGTTTTTTAGACTCTCTAAAATTGAAAAACCCCTGAGTTTTTTTTCCTTGGACTCGTAAAACAAACATCGAAAGGCCTATATGAGACCTAACCAATCCTTCCTAGGGTTCGTTAAACATACTTCGAGGGACTCATCTGAAGGATGAGATTATAGTTCAAGCATATGTTATCCTCCTCAAGCTCATGTAAAAATAAAGAGGTACTCGCTAGAAATGGTGGGGGAAAAATTGGGAAAGAAATGTGTCTAAACCTGTATTCTATGGAAGAGTCACCTTTGAACATGACACCCTTTCACTTGATTTGTGTCTATGTTGGAAAATCTGCTTGTCTCTTGATCATAATCCTTTATAAGATTACAAATTGTTTTATGATCCCTGTTGTTGAGTCGGTTTTTCCAAGACAGTTGTTGTGTCGTCAATATATTCGAAGATAAGTCCAACTCGGAAAGCCTTCTATTGCATCGACCATTTCTGCAGTCCTTAAGCCTTCTATTGTGTTCGCCATCCCTGAGTCAATCCTGAATCACTTGTTACTCTGATCTACCTCAAAATGTTTTACCTGTTTCATGTCATTGATGGGGGATACATTAAGGCCCTCCTGTGACGAGTCTTTTCCTGTCGAATTCATCTCATTATACAAGACTTAGACTTGGAAACTAATTAGTACCTTGGAACTTGCATGCCTTAATGTCAAGTTTCCTCGCTTTCGATAGTGGGTTTTCATCATTGACCCCTGATTCGAAGATTCCACCTAGTGTTCGACCTTGACTCATTGATTCACATTCGTTGGATTGTACTAGTGTACCTTGGGTGTCATTGAAATTAATGGTGATTTCCCTCAAACTTGTTGACAATATTCATTAATGACTAGTAATCAAGTGGTTTCTACCATGTTTAAATTCAACACATGTATTCACATGGTTAGATTCGTACTATAGAGTGGTGGAGATGAAGACACTGGATCTTTTATGACATATCCAAGTTGTGTTGGAGTATATTCAGATTGTATTGTTGCATAAATATACAGTGTATGTCTCGTGGATATGTTCAAATTTGATTCTTTAAAACATAGATACACAATGTATTTTTGGTGGCTATGTTCATATTTGAGTCATATTGGTATGGATCCATAGTGTATGTTTGGTGGCCATGACCTGTCTTACTTGACATGGATCTTCGCATGTCAGCATTTATGCTTTGACTCATTTGTATTCTGAGTATGGGAATGCCTACCTCAGTGATGATATATTATTGTATTGTATTTCCTTGTTTGTTGGAAGGTTTCCAACCGACATGTTCCTTGTTCCCTATACACACTCAACAAAGTATTTCAGCTATCACTATGTTCTAACTTCATACTTTGGGGGGCTCTCTGTTACACATTATTTTTGGCATCCCTTATGATAGTTAATGATGTAAACCTATATGTTGTCTTCAGAGGGTTCAATGGCCTGAATTCCTAAGGAAAGAAGGGATAAGAACTTTACCGGAGAGATGAAATCATATTTTCCTTTGTAAAACTCCCAGTAAGGAGGATCATCGCACCCTGTCTATTTCCAGGGGTGCGACGATCCGAGATCGTCGCATGCTATACTAAACCTGGCTTGCAACATCGTCGCACTCTACTCAATTCTAAGGGTGCGATGATTTTCGTACGTGGAAAAAACGAGCATCTTCTCGATGCTTCTAGAAGGAGAAGCTTCTTTGGTGATGTGGAATCCGATTGGTTTGGATCTTACTCACTTTTTTGATTTAGTGGGATCATCCTAACCTCCTCACCTTATCCTCTTCAGCTTATAAAAGGAGAGGAGCTCTCATGGAGAAAGTTAGATTGGAAATTTTGCTTGAGATTGTTAGCTTGGTTAGAGTGGCTTGAGCTTTTCTTTGAAAAGATAGATTGTGAGTGACTTTCAGCTCTATAGTCATAGAATCCGTGAATCAACAGTGTGTGGGAAGTAAGGAATTGTTGGAAGGGACCTTACAACATCAAGGCATTGGTTATAATCTCCACTTTCTACTTAATATAATACAATGACATATTTCTTTCCCATAAAATTGGTCTTATTTTATTGTATGAATCCTTGATCACATACATAGGTTTTGTTGAGTATATGTTGTTGCTTTCACTTTGTTGGCTTGTGTATTTTTACAAGTTCAACATCCCATAAGCTTTGGAACGGAGCGAGGATAACACTAGCGAGGAAAAAAGACATTTAAAAGGAATTTCATTTATCCCTTGTTAGTTAGTATGCTTGATAATGGAAACTTAGGGAAAGTTTTATATTATGTCTTGTTTTGTTCTAGTTTTGTGGTGAAACTAGGGAGATCTGTTTGTGTCCGCACTTACCGATTAGTCTGATAACAACTGGAGCCTTGGAAGGAGATGGACAACTTGAGTGACTGTGTGGCAAAGATTAGGGTCCATTCTCTTGAGGTTGTGCACGCTACACAGAAGAGAGCTGGTGTACTTTGGATTTTTGTGAGTGTTGAAAGGCATGTGATAGCTTGAGTGCTGAGAGGCCTGCTAGTTATATAGAATTGTCCATAACTGAGAACCCTTGGATTTCCAGTAGGGATATTTTCTCACAAGTAGCACTGGAGCCCTGGAGAGAAATGGGACAACTCGAGGAACTGCATGGCAGATAAGGGTGTTCATTTCTTTGGGTTGTGTAGGCTGAGGGGGAAAGAGAGATGGAAATTCAGATTTGTTGTGTGGTTGGGAAACTTGAGAAATAGTTAGCCAACTATTGTGTGTTTTAGATTTTTCCTAGGACCCGTCCTTGTGGATTCATAGCCCTGGCTCGGGGGTGACCTACTATTGAGAGTAAAAGATAAAAAATGTATTTGATTGGGAGGAATGTCCTTGGTATGCAACCAATTGGTGAACTTTTACTTTCCAAGATAAGTGCTCTCTATGTTTTCTGTGTAATGTTTATTTTTGTTGTGTATTTAATTTTTTAATTTTCTTTGAGATGTGTATTTTTAATGTGCTTGTCTGCTGGTTAATTATTGTGCATGGCACGATTGTTTACTGCTTTATATTGTAGCAGGGATCTTGATTAATGCATGCGATTTTCATGCCTCTAACATTGTTGAACGATCCTTTGATTTTGAGATAAGATCAGAGAACTTAGTCTTGGGACTACAACATGCATCGTGTGCTGGTGGCTGGGTGTGTTGCATCCTGTTTAAGTGGCATAGCCCAGCCTGTGGGTGGCTGGGTACGTTACATATTGGTATCAGAGCTACTGGTTGAAACATTGGGTCGGAATGGGCTGGATCTGTTGGTCAAAGTCTTGTGGTTGAGATTGATTTATGACTTGGAATTCAAATTGCTCAAGATAAATGGCGTTACAGAGTCCACACAGAAGCTAGAACGTCATAAATCCTTTGTAAGGGATGGAAAGATCCTAACCATCCCTTTCGTAATTGGAAAAAATTGCCATTGTGGAATCAAGGTTAGACTTGGACCGTTGGATCTGTTTGGGAGAAGACAGATCCTTCGCAGCCATCAGATCTTGAGGAGGTGTGGGGTTGTTAAGCATCGGATTCCTTTAGATTGCGTTGCTTCAAAAAATGTTAAGTCTTTGATGAGAAGGAGGTAAAATCCCCAAAGCTTCAAAGTCCCAGAGTGAATCTACACCGTAGATCACTGGGAGGAGTACTTGATTGTTGGATTGGTCCGAAGACATATCTAGGTCATTGTATCATGCACATATCAGTAGGTGAGGCACATTGGATAATATCAGTTCCCAGTTGTCAGATCTGTGCGCAGGCGAGCGTGAGCCATATATCTCATGACATTTTGTAGGTTCGACACTCAGGGAGAAGCGATTCCTTAAGCTTCCAGGAAGAAAATATCTCGAAGTCTTGAAATCCTAAGCAAATCACGACCTTTCGTTGTCTGGGACACGTGTCTGCAGATTATCAAATATTTGACATTCAAGAGTTTTAGTCCTGATGTCACTTGGAGAAGTTTTCTCAAAAGTATTGAAGTCTAGAGTCAATCCAGACCATTCGCGGTTAGGGGACACTTGTCTATAGATTAGCGATTGTTCGGAAGTTTGACGTTCGGAGGATTTGTTGGATGGAGTTGAAAAATCCTCTGAAGCCCGAAGCCCCGAAGTGTCGGAGTCCCGAAACTTCGAAGAAGCATAGTTCGGAAGTTCGTTGGTTCGGTAGATTTGTAATGTTATGTGGTGAAGTTCCCCAAAGCCCAAAGTCCTGAAGCTCTGGAGAGAGACAGACAAGGAGTCTTCCAGTTCGACGTTTGAGATTTTAGAGTTGTGTTGGTGTGAAACCCTATGAAACCCGAAGTAGCCGAAGTCACAGAGTGTCGGAGTGACCTAACATGCTGAAGTCATCGAGGGTGACGTGGAACCACTTCATGCATGCCACACGTCATACTATTTTATGAAATTCATAGAAATTTTGTGCCAATTATAACTTGATATGTGTCACCCGTAGGATGGTCCATGTGTCATCTTCGTAATTGTTTCCACGTATTACCACTGGTGCGTAGTTGCTGATGCGACTTTGAAAGTTCGAAGATACGACACCCGGGGATAAGGGAGCATGTTGTTGTGAGAACCTCTGAAGTTCGAAGCTCTGGAGCAGCAGAGTAAGAATACTTCGAAGAGCCTCTCCGGGAGTTCGCAAGTTCGACGTTCAAAGGGAATGTTGTTCGGTATAGGAGAAACCTCCAAAGCCTGAAGTTCCAAAATTTCAAAGTGTGTAAGGATTGTCTGTCTCAACGTTTGATTAAGTCGTGATCATTGATCTCATTGAAGCCTCCAGATGGGACGGGACAGTCCAGTTGATGAGAGATCAAATCTCAACCATTCGATTTGCTAGTAAATTCATTGGAAGGGCTTCAGTGAAGCTTAAATCTGGGAGAAATCAGAGATTGAAGAGGGAGAATAGGCGAAGGCCGAAGTCCAGAGGACTTGGTCCCTGCATCGGTCTCATGATGAGGTAAAGGGGTTGTTTAGAGGCGTGAAGGGCCTAGAAGTGAATAATCCCTTGGACATTATGTTTGAGTGAGGTCCTACATAGAGAATAAAAAGAAAAGTGCTAGAAGAAGGCGCTAAAGAATTAATAAGCCCATGGTTTCAAGTCATGGTCACATGGAAATTGGATTGAAGGAAGAACTTGTGCATATTTAATATTATGTACCAGTTTAAAGGGGTCTGTGGATTTTTTTCAACAAAATCTTGTTGCAAAACAAGAGAAAAAGGGTTGAAAGTGTTTTTTTTTTTCGGGAAGCCATAACTTTCAGTGCAGATATTGAATTGGGGGAAAGATTACAATCATTGGGAAGTTAAGCCGGAGGAGAATGACCTGGAATCATTCTATTTTGGATAATTGTTATAATTGATACAATTTTCTTCATAAATTAAACATAAAAGGTACCTATAAATTTAATTGACAATTCTTGTATGATATGTATAATTCTAACCAAATGATTTCTTGCAGATTTTGGCACGATTAGAGGTACAATCAGATCAATTCTAGTCCAGGATTAGATGTTAGGGTCATGGAAGAATGAAAAATCTTATAGAAGTTGGATGAGATACTACAAAAGAAAGAATCCTCACATAGAATATGAAGCTAGTAGGTTGAAAGTGTCATGGAAGGACATAGAAAGAAAAAGTAAGGATCCATAGCCTTGAAGGTAGAAATGTGTAGACAATTTCAAAGATTAAGTGTGAAATAAATCCACTTATGATATCAGAGTTGGAATCAGGATGCGAATGAAAAGAATTAGGAATGCTCTCTCACTTGAAAAGTGTCACTAAATGAAAATGGACTTCCATTTGGAAATGGTATTAAGTGTGAAAGGTATGGTTTCATAGGGAAATGTTAATGAAGTAATCTAATGGTAAACTAGGAGTAACAATAATTGATTCAAAAAAGTTGTAGTAGAATGATGGAATGTTTTGAGCTACTTCATTCCAGGGTGCTGAAATGTTTCATAAAGGTAAAGTTGGGCATGACTACCCAAGGGGAGTTGTTGCAATTTGAGTATGCTGGTGGGTTGCACAATGGCCAAGTGGAACTTTCCTGGAAATTGTTCAGACCAGGGAACCATAGTGCAGATGAGGAGAATGGAAGCACACAAGGAAGCAAGGATCTGAAGGAGTTCAAGGACAACTAGCTACAACATAAATAGATAAATGTGCAAGTGATTTGAAACATAAATGCACTAGAATGCATGAGGCATACAATGAAGTTAAATTCTATATGCATTAGTAGGCATGCTGACAGTTAATGCTTGGTGCATGTGGATGTGTAATTGTACATGCTTGGATATGCATATAACATGCTTGTGAACTTAGAATAGTCTATTATTATGAGATAATGATTGAATATGACTAAGGATGGATTATGTATTCAAGAAAAATGATATAGCATGGTTAAATATGTGGATGTTGTTGTTGCTTATGATTTCCATTTAGGTGAAGACCCATGAGGGTGGCAAGAATAGTGATCAAAATGATGAAGGAGGAAGTTTGTGAGTTTCTACAAATATCAATTAGTTAGATAGCAACAAGTAGGTTGATAACAACCATGCAGGTTTGAATTTAGTTTTTGTTGATGCATACAAGTTGAAGGCGATTGAGGTAATAATTCCCTCAGTTAATTTTCAATATTTAAATTGATATGTAATGGCCCAAGTGTTGGTTATGGAGCTTGATTATCTTCCTTATTTAGAGGTCTTTTACTTTCAGTCATGTTTATGCCCCATGAAGTATTTACACCCCAGAAGTATGTACACTCTTCCACATGGGGGAGTGCAGAGGGGGGGTACCCCCTCTACGGGGTTCGGGGGGGCTATCCCCTTGATTGGGGGGTCTGGGGGCAAGCGGGCCCCCAGAGAAAAAATTGCCTTGTAAAAGTA
>ML794843.1:421983-434604 GCA_009831015.1 Picea engelmannii | reverse complement strand
ATTTTGTTGGATAATAATAAAGAAAGGACCTGGCAATTTCTCTGGTGGACGTAGCCCACATTGGGTGAACCACATAAATCTATGTCTCTCTTGTATTGTGTATCTTCTGTGTTTTGTTTCCGCATTTGTTTTATTTTATTGCTTCACGATCCTGTTTTTCTAACACCAAGGCCTAGAGTATGTAAATGTTGTTGATGTTAGAATGCATTTAGATGAAATGTTGGTTGCATATTATGTTATGATTGGTTATCAGATCATAATCGGGTTAATTCAGGAGACATAATCCTTCTATAACAATGAAAATCCATAGAGTTAGTCATGTGTGAGACCATGATATGGTTGGATATGGAAGGGATATATCTCTATGTGAGTTCTCAATGGTATCTACTGTATATCTGATGTTTGGACTGCAACCTCTTTGTCGACACTGAAGAGCACTTAAGGATTATATTCTTGGTGTTGTGTTTGGGTTGAAAAGGAAGGTATCCAAATAGTTAGGCAAGCAATGAGGCGTTGTCCAGACCTTCCAACTCATCATGGTGGAATTAATAACATAGTTTTGTGGCATTATGTAGCCAATGAATAGATGCATTGTATAGATTGGGCCATGGGTATTGGCACATTGATTGTTATTTTATTTAGTAATAAATTGTTGCATTATGAAAATCTTGTGGTACTGAAAATACGTAATGATGGATAGATGCATTATATTTAATATGAATACTAGGTAAAGGTGATTGGATTGTTGTTGTTACAATTTCAAGATCAGTTTTGGAGCTATTAAAAATGTTACAAGTACAAGAATCGTTGTGTGCATTTGGAGTGAATGCATATATATACTATATAACATAGAAATGATTATGCTAACAACTAAAATGATGTGAGTATTGCTAACTCATGAAGTTGAAAACGCTTCAGGAACTGTTAGATATTACAACAAGAAAGTTTTAGGTTAAAGTAGCTACATAATGAAAAATTACATAAAATCTTTGTTGGGGGAGACATAGTGATATTTTTGGAAAGTAGTGATTGAATTGTAGTTGTAAACAATTCTAAGATCACTTTGTGAATTTGTTTTGAATTGTTACCATGAAAAAATATATATCTTATATGGGATATACTGACAGTGTGTTTGGTTGAGTGTAAATTGAGGAAATTGCAGGTAGAATGGTCTGGTATATGGCAGAAATGTAAATCCATAAATAAGACCAATGCCTATTGTTCCAAGAGACAAACTATTATGAGCAGAAGCTCACGTTTGGAAATTGTATCTTTCCTATATAAAACTATTTTGGGAATTATAATTTAATAAATCACTGACAAATTGTTTTGGATGAATTTAAATCAAAGAAATTGCAGATAGGATATTCTTGAATATGGCAGGGATGTAAGCCCACAAGGAAGACTGATATCTATAGCTGTAGAGTCAAACATTACGAGCATAAAGCTCATGCTTGGAAAATTTTGTTTTCCTGTATAAAACATATTTGACATTTATGATTGAAATTACTATAACAATATCTCATGATGATTGTGTTTTTATAATACAGATGAGATGTTGGCTATTGAATTTGGAAGCTCACTAAAAAGAACACCATAAGAAAATCGAGCTCAATGATGAAGGCATGGAATGAAGAAAGTACAGTGGACTTGTTGCAACTAGAGTTCTAGAAGCCACAACTCTGAAACTTCCTAGCCAAGTGCACTAGATCTCTGGAGAGAAGTGGAACAACTTGAGGTACTGCATGGCAAAGAAAGGGGTTCATTTATTTGGGTTGTGCAACACTGAGAGGGAAGGGGAGATTTTTGTTTGGAACTGCTGCCAGAGATATAAATTCTGGAAATCATTATACATGTTTTGGCTCGGAATTCCTATGTATACATGTTTAATTTTAGGCCAGAGTCCCAATGTATATAAGAGTTGGTTGGAATGCCTATGTGGATTAAGACCAAAGAACCTAGATTTGTAATGTTAATAACATTGGAATGGTGTTTTTCACTAAGGACAATGCCAAAATAAGGGGAGGGGGATGTAAGATCCCAGTTTTAACCCATATGAACTATAATGTATTATGTAATTGTGACTTAGGTTGGTGATCCGGTAAAGTAAAAAAGGGGCCAGAGTGCCTAGGAAATGTAATACTTCATATAGATAAATAAAATACACCGTTGGTTGCAAGACAAACAAGGACAAAATAGATGGGGGCTATGATTCCACGAGAGAGGGGGCTTGAGGGGCTAAGTCTTTTTATTATTATTTTATTTAACCATAATTGATTTTATGGAGAAAAAAGGTTATTTTAGTGTGATATCCCAAAAAATAAAATATTTTGAAATTTAAATTGCTGGGCAAGTGATTATTGGCTGCCCTATTCTATGGTTGGGAGGAACATGGCTGTTCCCTTTGTCCTCCCACAAAACTGGTTCAGATATGTTGCTCTACTCCTTCTCTGTCTGAATGAATTTATATAAGGTGCAATGTAGGTGTTAAATCTAAACTGAAATGATTCCATTTTCCGTTTGAATGATTGTATATACGATGCAGTGTATTCGTTAAACCTGAATTGAAATTATATTCCATCTCTTTGAATTATTTAGGCACAGTGGTAATGCATCTATTTAATTTGGTATGGATACAATAACCTGGGCGGAATTTGTGCAATGTATGAAGTATAAAAGGGTAAAACTGATAGAATGCCTTACGAATCTAACAATGTTTTACGTTTGAGTTAATCTTGGATGAATACTGAATTTTGGTCTTTTAATTGTTAGGATAATTGGAAGTAAATTATATGGTTAAATTCTGGAATAGTCCCTTCATAAACTAGGAGTATTACCACGGAGGCAGCTGTAGGGTAATTACCATTTTTTTTGAAACTCCAGTATACAAAATTTACCTTTTGTAAATAGAATTGAACTTGAGAACTTTACAGAGGGTATTTATACTTCGGTGAGAAAATCATGCGCCAAGTTGTGAGAATGATCGGGGTTTCGGGGTTTACGAACATCTTACGCATCAACAAAATAAAACAAGAAATGCCGAATTTGCGAAATGAGAAAAGGCTGTGGCCGACACTTCGGAATTTCGGGAGTTTGGGATTTTTGGGATTTTGGGGTTTAGAAAAGAAAAGGAAAGTCGTGTATATGTAGCAAGAAAGTCCCGAAAGCTAAAATGTCAACTTTGTATCTTATCTTCTTTAAAGTATGCTAAGTCTTTGTTTTGAATGACCCCTTTTAAAGTTGGCAACTGTAATGCTCCATAAGAACAAGAGTTCGGAAACGCTTAATCAAGACTTGTACTGAAAAATTAACCTAGACTTTTGTTTAATGGTTTAAACCTTAAAGAACAAAATGGTGTGAAAGGCGGAAGGCAATCGGGTTTCAGCGATTACAAATGCCAAACACAAAAGACAAAAGACCACGCTGTTTGTCGAATCGCGAAATGCGAAGAGACTGAGGACCCAACATTTCGGGAATTCGAAATTTCAGGGTTTGGGATTTTAGGGTTTACGAACCCCTGATGCACAAACAAAATGAAACAAGAAGTGTCGAATTACGAAATGTGAAAGGACCGTGGGCCCAACGCTTCAGAGTTTCAGAGTTCGGGATTTCAGGGTTTCACGACTCCGGCGACAACTTTTCTAGGCCCTTCGAACTCCCAAGACCTGAAACGCCAAAAAAGGGGCTTAACGAGTCTTGGCCTTTTCACATTTCGAGGTTTCGCGATTCAGGATTTCACGACTCCAGATGCAACGTTTCTAGGCCTTCGAACTCCCGAGACCCGAAATGCCGAAAAGGGGCTTAATGGGTTTTTGGCCCTTTTCACATGAGATCAATGGTCCTGATTCTTTCAGGATTTCACAAAATCGGGAGTTCGCGAGGCAGTGACTCCAAAATCCCTTACTGCTCCAAAACCTGAACTTCGAATTAGCAAAGCTCGAAGCGTGAGATCAACGACTTCTGTTGCTTCTCATCCAATGGTCGCTAATCCTCCTAAGCTTCTGAACGCTAAAAGATGATCAATATTAACCTTCTCACATATCTACGAGATCCAACAGTGCGCGGGATTTCGGTACTTCCCCACGAAGAAATCTCACCATTCGTTCACTCCGCTCAAGGATCTCTGGCCAAATGACTTAGCGTTCTCCACCTGAACTTGACCTCTATGAGACGATTTCGATCTCTGCCTCCCTTTGAATACTTCAAAGGTGCTATCCCTTCTGAGCTTTATCTCTCTGAACATCAAAGGTTCCTTTGACCTGAATTTAGACATTGCCTTTCAAGGGAAGTGATAGAATTATGAAAAGATTTTACTCACATAAGCTTTTCGGTTCAAAGTAATCTAGACTGGTGTAATAATGATATTATGGACAGAAACGAATCTTACCTTCTCGTAATTTCTAAGCTTAAACGAAATTGAATTATGTCATAGAAAGGAATTTTTTTTTATGGTGAATTAGGGGTTCATTACAGTGAGATTCTTTTGGGAGGCCATGTGGTTCTTGATTTTCAAGTAATTATATAAACCCATCTTTGGTTTTTTTGGGGGTTCACTTGTTCTTATTCATTCACTGTACACCCTTATCACTCTTTCATCTCAAGGAGCATCATTCTTACTGAATTCGTGTGCTCTTGGTCTGAGCATGGATACAAATGGTTTCATGAGGGTGGATTTGGGTGAACTTGGGGGTCACTCTTCCCCTAGTTGGGCACTCTTCCCCTGGTTTGTCTTCTTCCTCTTCACTCACTATTGCTAGTTCGTGTGCTCTTGGGATGAGCATGGAAACAAATGGTAGGAAGATGAGAGCCATTGTTGAATGGTTGTAATAATTGACTGATCATTCTAGGAGGGAATGGATGCCTGTGTGCATGATATTGATGGAATTTCAGATAGAACTATCCAAAACTATGAGTCTTGAGAGTTCCAACAGGGAGATTCTTAACCAAAAGCACTGGAGCCTTGGAAGGAGATGGACAACCTGAGGGACTGTGTGACAAATAAGGGGGTCCATTCTCTCAAGGTTGTGTAGGTTGGGTAGAAGAGAGTTGGTGTACTTTGGATTTATGTGAGTGTTGAAAGGCCTAGGATAGCTTGAGTGCTGAGAGGCTTGTTAGTTATGAGACTGATGGCAGTTCAGATAGAACTTTCCACAGCTGAGAACCCTTGGAGTTCCAGTAGGGATATTTCCTGACTAGTAGCACTGGAGCCCTCGAGAGAAATGGTACAACCTGAGGGACTGCATGGAAGAGAAGGGTGTTTGTTTCTTTGGGTTGTGCAGAATGAAGGGGAAAGAGAGCTGGAAATTCATATTTGTTGTGTGGTTGGGAAACTTGAGAGCTAGTTATCCAACTGCTATGTGTTTTAGATTTGGCCTAGGACCCATCCTTATGGATTCATAGCCCTGGATTGAGGGTGACCTGTTGTTGAGAGTAAAATAACAACAATGTTTATGGTTGGGAGGAACGTCTTTGGTATGCAGCCAGTTGATGAACGTTTACTTGCCAAGATAAGTGTTATCTATGTTTTCTGTGTAATGTTTATTTCCGTTGTGTATTTAATTATCTCTGAGATATGTAGTTTTAATGTGCATGTTTGTTGGTTAATTATTGTGCATGGCACGATTGTTTACTACTTTATGTTGTAGCATGGATCTTGATTAATGCATGCGATTTTCATGCCTATAACATTATTGAACAATCCTTTGATTTCAAGATAAGATCAAAGAACTAAGTCTTGGGAATGCAACGGCCCTGCCTACTGGTGGTTGGGTGTGTTGCAGCCTATTTAAGTGGCATAGCCTAGCCTGTGTGTGGCTAGGTACGTTACAAGAGTGAGCAAGCAGGTCTGCGAAGAGAGCAGAGTTGAAAGAGCAATCTCGAGAAGAGAAAAAGAGCAGTTACAACTCTGTGGTTCGAGGAAGAAATGGGTAATAAGCTCGTTCTGGGTGCAAGAAGATGTGGGCAGGGTTTTTGTTACAAGCTGATAAGCATGGATGATTTTAGGGGCTAAATTTCGCTCATGGGCTAATTTTCCATGGTTTTTCCAAAAAGGAGATTCGCTATTTTAAAAAAGATTCGCCCAAATTCTATAGGATAAAATTATTTTACCTTAAAATTGCCAAAAGTTTATAAAAAATATATAAAATCCTTATAAATTTGAATATTTTTACAAAAATATCGCCAAACATTTATAGTTGGCATATGAAGGATTAGTAAGATTCGCCAAGGTTTCTACATTTTAAAATAAACTTCCATCCTTAAAATCATCCCTGCTGATAAACGAGGTTGATGAGTGACTGTGGAAGTACTCATGAAGACCTCCTTTCTTGGTATAGAGAAAATCAATTTCTAAGATCATTAGGAAGGCTGAGAGTAACCTCCTTCCTTGATTGTCATTGAGCAAGAATAAAGAGTCTCTCTCATAGCATCATGGTCTAGCTTAGGGGTGGCCAGAGGTAAATCCGTTAGGAGTGGTTGTGCCTATGGTTGGGTGGAAACATGCACCTCTTTCAGCAGTCGCTTCACATTTTCTGGTTTTTGATAAGTATCTTCATACTCTGTGTATTGAAATGGAAATGATGATTGGATATATATATTTATCTGCCTATGAATGAGTTTTGTATTGAATTATTAAGGTAGATTTATGTATTATCTCTCTATGAACTCATGCTTTTGAATGGTTGTCTTCTTGCCTCATTTTAGCAGTTAAAGAGTCATGGGACATAGGCCTACAAGAGGGTCGGGGTAGAATTTATTGGAATGTTTAAGTCTTGTCGATCTCTAGAATCTACCCTTGCGGGAATTCCAAGTTCAAACCCTGTGGAAGGAGGGTGTCTCCTTCAGACTCTTCACCATATGAATGAGGGCTCATTCCCATGTCTTTAACCCATTTACGTCTAAATGAATTAGAGTGTATCCCACAAGAGTTTTCAAAGAACCCATGTGACCAAGGTCTAGGAACCCGATGCTAGGCCCAAAAGGAGCTAAGCCTTTCTGAATTTGAAACTCTGGGAGTTTGAAGCTCTGGAGTGTTTTGACCTGAAGGCAATCAATGGTTGCAGTTACCCACAAGGTTGACTAGCACCTGACGGTTTCCTTATCTGGGACATATAGAATTGCCCCATTGTTAAACCTTGATCCATTCATTTATCGCGAGGTAACGCAAACCATAGATCTGAGGGTATTCGAGAGACCCCTTGGTTGTTGGATCCAAGCTGAGGTAACTTTGGCAAAGTCCCACTCTAGGAGAATGGATATGATATAGCATCGAAATCCCCAAATGACAAAGTCATGAAGTGATGAGAGTCGTGGATCTTTGGAGTCTGTTAGGAACCCCTCTTAAGCATCTGATCAAATAGTTGAGGGACCCACGTATGATACTTCGGTGGAGTCCTGCTTTGGGAGAGTGGAGTGGACATGATGTTGAAACTCTTGAAGGTCAGAGCTACGAAGTAATGAGGACTGTAGATTTAGGGACCCTTCGGGATCTCCCTTGGCTATTAGATCTAGACCATGGTTAGCCCAACGCTGACTACTTCAGGAGTAAGGAGGAATTCACACCACAAATTCCCCTGACGTCGAAGTTACGAAATAACGAAGGTTGTCGATCCAGGAGTTATGTGGACACACCTTGAATGTGAGATTGAAGGGATCAGAAGGCTATCATTCTGGAGTGATGTGGAATAGTGATGTCATCCAGGGTGACATGGACCCATGACTGACGTGCCACATGTCACTTGGAATCGTATGTCTCATAGACCCTACGTGTCCATTAAAACATGACACATGTCACCCACTGAAGGGGCCACATGTCATCTCTGCCCTGTCCCATATCACACCAGGAGCTTACTGCTTGGTCCATTTGGAGGGAGGAGTATGCGGGACCCACCTGTATTTTCCTTCGCATTTGTTATGTCACCACGTTCAAGGGTGGACCCTTTTGGAGTTCAGGAATTTGAGACTCCGGGGGTTTGGGATGTAGTGTCATGATTAAGTTGAAAGGCCCGAAGGCCGAAGCCACATGGAGGGATTCTGGGCTCCTTCGAGAGTTCGAGAATTCAGGACTCTGGGGGTTTGGGATGTCGTGTAATGTGTAAGTTGAAAGGCCCGAAGGTCAGAGCCATGTGTAGGGATTCCAGGCTCCTTTGGGAGTTCGGGAATTCAAGACTCCAGAGGAAATGTGTGTAGAAAAGAAAAGGGATGTTCAACACCGAACGAAAGATTCTCCTCTAGCCTATGTGTTAGATGAGGATTAAGTCTCGTCGTTGGTTTGGACAGTGGATGGACCTTCCTTGTGGGAGATAGGAACCCATAAATGGTACGAATGAGATGGACCCACTTGGGCGCCACGTGGCCCTCAACCTTGGGCGCCACGTGGCCCTCAACCAATGAGCACCCGAAGGACTTCTAGAAGCCATAAATTGTAAACCATAGGTCGAATTAGAGCCTGGTAACAGTCGTTAGAAAGCTACGGGAGAGTAGAAGAGATGAATCATCTCGGAGAGATGATTAAAATGATATTTTTCAATAAGTGTTTGATTCTATTGGCCACAAGTTTGGAGAGGATTTTGTAGATGACATTACATAGTGCAATTGGTATAAATGTTTCTTCCATATTCTCCTCTTTTTCCTTTGGGATTAGGGCTATGAAGGTGGCATTGAAGGATTTGACCATGGAGCCTGAAGTTCATGATTCTTCCACAACCTACCAAATGTCCTTCCCAATGACCTTCCAACACTTCTGGAAGAACTCAGTAGTGAAACCATTTGGGCCTGGGGATTTCCCCATTTTCATTTCCATGACTGTCCTTTCCACTTCCTTCAGAGAGGCTGGCCCCATTAAAAATAATTTTTGATCTGGGGTTACAAGATTTGGGATGTGTCTTGTGATCTCTTGGATAGACTCCATTCTATTCTCTTTTGGATTTTTGAGTAGGAGTTTAAAATGGTTTACCAATTCCTTTTCTATGTCTTCATTAGATTCTACTCTTTCACCGTAAGTTTTAATAATATTTGTAATCATGTTCTAGTTTCTTCTTTGTAGCAGGGAGTTATGGAAGAATTTTGTGTTTGGGTCTCCTTCTTTCAACCACTGGACTCTAGATTTTTGTTTCTAGAGGATTTCCTCCTGGAGTTCACTCTTGTCTAGCTCCATTATGATTTGAGTTTGTCTTTATTTAGTCTCCTCTGTTGTAGCCCCTGTTGATGCTATCAGTTGAATAGTCGCCATTTCTGTCTCTAAACGATTCTTTTCCTCAAAGATATTTCCAAAAACTTCCTTGCTCCATTTATTGAGTTGGAGTTTGATGTATTTTAATGTCTGTTGGAATTGGTACATTTTAGTTCCATACAGTTTTGGGAGATCGCCCCACCAGGTTTTGATGTTCTTCATGAAGTCCCGGTGACCCATTTAGAACTTTTCCAACCGAAAGGGCCTGAGGCGCGACACTAAATTTTCCTCCCAACCGAGGCTAATTGGTCAGTGATCCGAACCATAAAAAGGGAGGACTTTTGTTTCTATAACTTGTTGTCCTCGGAAGAGGGTTTTAGAGGCCGAAAATATGTCTAGATGTACAACAACTCTATTTTCCATTCTTCTATTGTTATTCCATGTGAAAGGGCCATTGCTGGTATGGATATCTATGAGCCTATTTTTCTCTATCCATTCTTGAAATGTTTCTCTCTCCCTCTCAATATGCCTAGCTTCGTATTTTTTTTCTAAAGGGTGGTGATCATGTTGAAATCTCCCCCAATAAACCAATGATTACCATTGAGGGTGGCCCCAAGGTGGGTCAGGGAATCAAGAAAATTTATGTTAAGAGGAGGAGTCTGAGGTTCGTAGGCATTCAAAATGAAACCTTGGGAATGAGATCATATCCCCACAAAGCTCATAGTGGGGATCCTTGGAAAGAGAATGAACATGTTTGATTTCCATTTTGTTGGTTCCCAAAGGATTGCCAAGCCGCCATAATCCCCTACTAAATATATCGCTTCTACCTCGCACCCGTTCCAAACATTTTTTGCAATCTTTCCCATAGTTTCTCTATCACACTTTGTTTCCTAAATCATTACTATCTTAGCCTTCTCCTGAGTTATCCTTTTTTTTCTTCAGCATTCTTTGTTTGGATGGGGAATTTAAACCATGCACATTCCATGATATTAGCTTCATGATATCACTTATGTTGGGTTTTTAAATACCTTTCTGGGAGGCCTACTACTTGACCTGAATCAACTAGGTGAGCTCTCATTTCTTCCATCACTTAACTATATGGTTTCCTAACCCTTATTTTTTCCTCATTGGCATATTTCTTGAGGATCTTCAACATTTTGGTTTTGAATCCAAATCCACCCAATGATATAGATAATATCCCCATGCATATTTCCATCCTACCATTTTCCCATGAGTTCTCCTGTACATACGACATATATTATGTATTTTCACCCTTTTCTTCCGGTTCTCTAGGATCTTGCTTTTGGGACTTTGGTTATTTTTCAATCTGTTCCATATCTATCTCGTACCCTCCTGCATATTGGTTGTTAGTGGTTTGTTTCTCTTGATCTTTCATTTCCAATTCTTTTCCTCTTGTCTCTAGTGATTTTCCTTGGTGCCCCGGTGTTTCTTTTTTCCCCCATATTTCTTATGGATCTGAGTCTATAGGGGTAGTCATTTTGTTTGTTTCTTGCTTCTTTGGTTCTTCCTTGGTGTGGTCTTCATTCTCTGGGGATATCTCCACAAGGAATTTCAATTTATTTTTTTCAGGCCCTCCCTCCTTGGTTGTTTGGTTTCCCTACCTTCTCGCTCCCCTACACTTACCTTGAATTTCTGTAAATCCTTCTGCATCTGTATCTTCTGGTTGCTTGGTGTCGGTTTATTTTATTTTCAATGGAAAATCGTGAAATAGGTGGCCATGAACATGGCATTTCCTACATCTAAAGGGGATGTGTTCATAGTCCACCATCTGGGTCCATTCATTGTCTTGATAGGATATTGTTACTGCATCCAGGAGGGATCCTTCTACATTCATATAAACACATATCCTTGCATATGAGCTGTATTTGGTAGTCTTTTTGATCTCTGATATTTTGATGAATGATCCCAGGGTATTACCTATGCCTTCCAATGTTTCCATCTCCCATAATTCTTGCGTAATGAGTATAGCCTAACCTTGACCGGTGAAACTCTAAAATATTCCTTCTCTGGGGAAAAACTCTCCATCCAATAGCAAAGGTGAAGACCGACTGAATTGTAAAAATATGGCCCTTCATCAAACACCTTGTTTATGTCTGCATGATTGGCAAAGATGGTTGTAAAGAAACCTTTAGATCCTAGATTTAGATCTACTTTCCCTTTTATTTTCCATATGGAACTCACCCACCCCATGAGGGATTTTTCTAGATGGCCTACCCATGAATTTTCCTATTAAAGCGTGGTCCTTCATATTTTGTATGTAGTTTCCAATATTAGATGAGGTCATTTCATACCTTCAAGTTTACGATGTGCATATATGACAGTTGTTCACATTAGTTCTGTCAAATCCGGGACTTTGCTGCTCCGCAGGCCTGTCCTTGTCGTCCTTTCCTACGACCCCCATTTCAGTTTTTGTAATATACCTAGGGAGGTAATATGGGGTACCTAGGGAGGTACCCAATGGGAATGTAGTTATGTGTTATCAGTGGAAGTCATTTAATATATGGGAATGTGGTCATTCAATGTAAGGTGGACTAGGTCCACTATATTAATAAAGGCCCACTATGGCAGTTGGATGTAATAAATGTGAGAAGGCTCTCTAGAAGGTTCCTAGGAGATAGGGAGAGATATATAAAGAAGTGTAGGCAATGTAATGAAACATAGTAAAGAATATTGTGATTGTACAAACAGGGATTGCTTGAGGAGTTTTATCCTTCCATAAGGATTAATATATGGTGTTACCCTACCTCAAGGGTTTTCTCTATTTCTTGTGTTCATGTTATAGTGAATGGTTTATGGTTTGTTCTTGGTATTATTGAATTATATTTGTAGATCTGATATAGGTACTTAACAATTGGTATCAGAGCACTTTCCTTGGCCAAAGAAGGGAAGATTTGTTTTCTCTTTTTGCAGAATTTTTTCTAGAGAAAAAAAAGAGGGCGACGCACTTTAGGTTCATATATGAAGATTTACGAGCTGAATTTTGATAAAAAAAAAATTGGTTATTTGAATTCCTCTCGGAAAAATAAACAATTTCAAAAAACAAATCAGTTGAAACGGAGTTCGGGAAGTAAAGTTATGAGCATTTTAAATTCAGCAGTTTTTCAGGGTTTTTCCGGAAAAAAACAACGATTTTCTGTCGTAACTTATTGTTCTATTTTTTGGGGATTTTCATAGCAAGATGTATTTTACAGGGGAATGTGATGGCCCTAGTATTGAATCATTCATTAAATAAAGAAAGTCAGCATGGGAAGAGAATTGGCCCCATTGGGTAGATCTCAAATTGCAAGTTGATGCTGCCATTTGGTGGAAATCACTTGATTATAAGGAGATGATGACACTCTCCAATGGAGAATTTGAAAAAATATTGTTAGACAAGTGGTCTCATGGAGAAAATAAGGATAAAGAGAGAACCAAGAGTTTATTTTCATGTG
>ML794843.1:394185-421653 GCA_009831015.1 Picea engelmannii | reverse complement strand
TAATATTAATGTGCAAAAGAAGTTTTTAAAGTTGTGGTACAAGAAAAAGAAAATCACATTGCAGGATGTGTCTCTTAGTAAGAAATATGGACCCATGGAAGCTAGCAAAGAAGTTATTGCCCAGTCTGAAGTTGAATCAGAGGTAGAGTCTACAGTAGGAGATGAAGAAAAACTACAAGAAGGACATAATCAGGAAGCTAAGGAGGTCATTGATTCAAAGGCACAAAGTGTTTCAGATTTGAAGAAAAAAGAACAAATTCCTACAGTTGTTGTATATCACCATCCACATCATATAGAGACACAAAATTCATCAAGGCAAGGGCATGTGCATCAACACATTTATGCACCAATAGGGCACCAGATAGGAAACCGATCAAGAGGTGCATGGAGGACTACTGGCACTACGAGAAGAGCTCAAGCTATAGAAACAATCCCATGGAAACCCTGACATGATGTAGAGAAAGATAAGGGTGGAAAAGTAGCAGATAAACATCATGTTCGACTTCCATTGAGATGGATGGATGGTCATACTTGGTACCAGTTGGCTACATTGCTTAGCTGGTCATATTGTATGGTTTCTTCTCATGTTTCAAGGATGAAACATGTGAAGGGGGATGGAATGTAGTATACCTAGGGACGTAATATGGGGTACCTAGGGAGGTACCCAATGGGAATGTAGTTATGTGTTATTAGTGGAAGTCATTTAATATATGGGAATGTGGTCATTCAATGTAAGGTGGACTAGGTCCACTATATTAATAAAGGCCCACTATGGTAGTTGTATGTAATAAATGTGAGAAGGCTCTCTAGAAGGTTCCCAGGAGATAGGGAGAGCTATATAAAGAAGTGTAGGCAATGTAATGAAACATAGTGAAGAATATTGTGATTGTACAAGCAAGGATTGCTTGAGGAGTTTTATCCTTCCATAAGGATTAATATATGGTGTTACCCTACCTCAAGGGTTTTCTCTATTTCTTGTGTTCATGTTATGGTGAATGGTTTATGGTTTGTTCTTGGTATTATTGAATTATATTTGCAGATCTAGTATAGGTACTTAACAGTTTCCTCTGGCCATTGTTGTGCTATCCCTAACACTGTGTCCTTGAATGTCGACTGATTTTGATGACTTTTGTCTCAGGATTGACCCAAAGACTCTGGAATTCCTGATGAGCCCATTCCTTTCGTCCCTAATTTTGATCCACTAAACCCCAATCTCAACACCCTGCAACCTAACCTACCTCGCAACTCTAACCTATCTTGCTCTCCATCGTTCCCCATTGATCATCTATCTTAACTTATTGTTAAAAATCAGGAGGAATGATTGTTACCCTCCCCACCCGGGTTCAATTTCTTGTAAGCGACATGTTGTGCTCTTAAATGGGTTATATGATGCTCTTTCAGATTTATGGGGGTCTATAATATGATCTTACAAATGTTAATAAGTTTTATCTCGAACTTTTAAGTTCTTATAAAACCTTGTCAATTTTCCAAGACAAGCTTTCCCTATTTTGTAAAGGTGTGGATTTACCCTTTTAGGAGTCATGGTTTACACTTTTATGAGTCACAAGAATATTTAGGTATAGCAAAGGTTCTTAACAAATATGATAAGCAGAGAGATATGCCCCCTTATATAAAAGATAGTTTACATATTTTTATAATATTTTAAGTTAATATTAATTATTTATATAAAATGTTTCATAATTTTATTAATATACAAAATGAAAGTATATGCATTTTATATATATATATATATAAATTGTGAAAACAATCACTACAAATTAAGATCTTTTGATAGGGTGCTATTTGAAGTAGGAAGGGTTGATGCCAATAACAAGACTCATGACAATTCCTGGCACGTGCAACACACTTGGCAATGAAGGTGGTGAGTATATCCAACACCATCCCAAGCTCCCTTCATTTTACTCCCCTACATGATTAAGAAACAAGGTATTTGAGAGTACATTGCAGTGATGTCTCAGGGAAGTTGTAAGGGTTATGATTATTTGAAAAGGGGATCAAAGCTTTTAAACTAGCCAATTGTTCCCTACTCATTGCTCCACTTGATTGTTATATTGTTGTTATGGTGTTGATAGTACTATGTCTAAATTTAGATGTTCATCAATTTGGCATGCCAAGAGTATGGAAGGGTGCTTAATACTCATGTGGGAGAACCTATACCTAAAGGAAAAAGGATCTAGTAAGAAGCAAGGTCTAAGGTCATAGAATCTAGGGGTCAATTTACAGGTGTCATGGAAAAAGTAGGTTACCTTGATTATGTCTCGAAGACAAAGGATGGTATCGTATACATATGATACAGGTAAATACAATGTCATGGAATTATCTAGGAGCGAAAAAATGGTATGGTTGAGGCAATCTTTGATGGGGAGATTACTCCCTCTTATGAAGCTGAAAACAAACACCTTCATCTAGTTTACAAGCAAAATTATTTGGAAGAGGATATAGTGCGGAAGAGGAAGTGTGGCGAAAGGAGCTCACAAAACCCAAGCACAGAATGGGTAAACACACTATCATTCATAAAAACATTAATATGATGTGGCACATGATAACCCTTGTTATTTATAATCTATATCCTCAAAATAAATTCATAAACCTAGTCAATGATTTTCTCTCCTAACTATAGAAGACCCTCACCCCTCTCTGTAAGGAAATCTCCAAAAAAAACAAATATCTCTCAAAGACTACTTCCCTCCTAGCTCAAACGTAGAACCCTAGTGGGGACACAGTTACAATAACACCTAATAAGGATGGAGATCATGCAACCTAGCAGTTTACTTGGTAAGTTTTTTGTCATAAGGGGATGATACTTGTATCCATAGCCAACAAGCATAGTTTATGTTTGTGCATAGCCCACTCTATAGTCCATGGTTCCTTTTTAGCTCCAAGCATATAGTTTTTTCCTTTTTGTACAACCTATTGGTTTAGTTTTAGCATAGTTATCAACCATGGGGTCATGTGAGGTATAATTTTGAAAATTCTCAAGCTTTATTCAATCAAGCTTTTGGTATTCCAATATTTTTAAATATTAATATAAAGACACTTCTTACCAATAAGAAAAAAAACCAACACGAGCTAATGTTATAATGTATAAACATATGACCTTTTAAAAATCCCTATGCAAGGCATCAAAATTAATACAGAGTCATAACAATACATATTCCCTAAGGTATATATCAATAAACAAAAGTAAGTGGCCTAACGCCTTGGTCAAATCATGAAGCCATTGAAACCAAACCAACCATGTAAGGGGGGTATTTGTATTTAGGTGTAGGTATCCATCCTTCAGTTGCAGGCTAAGGATCTACCACAATGGGTTGTCATATATTATTTTACTACATAGGTTCTCCAAGGTGCTTTGGTACAAAGATAGCTATAGGGATAGTCTAAAACTTCTTAAACAAGGGCACCTTAGAGAACCTAGTTGGGGGATAACTGTTTTCCTTTCTTGATGCTCTCTTACTCCTTATTCTAACCCATTTTAATGTCATGGGCTACCTAAAGGTCTAGAGCAAACATAGTAAGCATGTGAGTTCCCTTTATGAAGAACTCTGCTCATGGTACAAGATGCATTAGTCTAGTAATACATCAACTCAAGAATTCATGCCACTTCCATCTCCACCTTCCGCGTTTACACCAAATTCTATAAATACAGATGAACAAAGATTAGGGAGACATCATGCCATGTGAAAATAACATCATGTTGTGCAATTATGAAAACAAATTCATTCCTTGTTTTCAAAATATTATATAAATATCAATTATAATCCATTTCCATGTTGTGTGAAATTCTATGGATTGTAGAGAGTTTCTTAAAAGGATTAACTTCCAAGTGATCCTTGATGGGAGAAACTAGTGATAGAGATTATACTCCCAATCATAGTCACACTAGGGGTACTTGCGGTACTATAAAAGATGCTTAAAGTTTTAATTTTTTCCCACATAAATCAACTTTTGATTGGGTGTCCCTTAAGCATTTCAGGTGCTAGAGAATAAGAAAGCCTCCATGAATCAAGGACTAAGAAAATCAAGTTTTTTTAGGTTCTAGATTCATCTTCTAAATGAATTTTATTTGGTGTAGCCATGTCTTCTCCTTTGAATTAATTTATTAATATTGACATCTAACATAGGCCTATATTATAACCACGTGTATACATCACTCAACTTCTACTTCTTGAAACCTCTCCTTTGATTCAACCTTTAGACCTTCCAACAAGCTTGCAACCCTAGCAAGCCAAGACTTAGAAAATTATTTTTCAGGATCAAACTTTGCTCTTTTTCTAAAATAATTTTGTTAGTTGTGATAAGCTTGAACTCCATTTTCAAAATTTCTAAAGTCTTCTAGTGTCTAAACTAGTTTTCAGAAATATTCCCAAGGAAGTGGATTCTTTTCTCAAAAAATATCTTGGTCAATAATTAAAAAATCTCAAGAAGAAGTTTCCCAACTTTCAAAACCACTAGTGACCACCATAGAAAGTGGTCATTGAAGGATATATCTACCCTTAGAGAATCACTTTTTGAGACCAATTTGTGCTTGATTGCCTCCCAAGCTTGCTAGATTCTCTTAGATAAAAAATTATCCTCCACCTTAAATGGGGCCATGATAATCAATAGAGTCTACACATTTAAATTCATCCACATGTTCTGACCATCAAGAGCTCTAAAGGTGATACAATTTCTAATCATTCTCTTCTATGCTCCATAGCATTCAATGACTACAATGACCCATTTTCCACACAAATACTAAGCCCGATTTCCAGTAGCAAGAATTCCCATTACTCATTTATTTATCGGTATACAACAAACACTCCAATTGACTCTATGAAATCCTTGTTCTCTTCTAGATTCAACTTGCAAAAAGTTTCTAAAAATATTGTCTTGCCAGAAGTAGGCTTTAAATAAAGGAACCCAAAATGGGGAGTAGTACATGTGTAGCTTCCAAAACTTTAGTGCAAATTTGGAATTTAGGAGCAAGAGACATAGGCTTCATAATCCTTTTTTCGATATTCTTGGCCACTTTTTGCAATACTTCCCCCTACATATCATTATGGGAGGCATACTAAAGGAAAATAGGATTTCTAGAAACTTGAATATTTCTATAGGTTGAATCACATACCCATATTTGACCCATAAAATAGCTTGGAGCCTCCTTTTTACCAACATGGAAGCACTAAGTCTTGGCCATTTGCAACTTAGGCTAGGAGGTGATATGGATTGGATCATTATATTATTTTTCATCTATATCGATGCTTCAAAGTGGAAAATTTTGGAGGAATCAACTTATAGGGTCATTTTAGTGGCAGGTCCCAGTTTGGAAAATTGGGGTCCAGAACCTTCTGGAGCCATTTGAGGCATTAAAAGAAATAATTTGGGGTTCTGGTGTGAAGAAATATCACAAACCCCATTGACGATATTCTACACTTTGATGCCTTTCCAACGGTTCATACTGTGAGTCAATTGGAGTTCGTATGCAAAAGTTATACCTCCCGCAAGTTGACCTATTATGTTGACCACCATGGTACGATATGATGCCATGCCAGCCCCCATTACTCATGCATATGGGGCTATCCACATGAGGAATTTCAAAAATATTATAGAAGGTTCAAAACCCTACCACAATTGAGGGTTGAGGAAGTCAAAAACCTACCCCTAGATGGCTATTAGGGTATGTTAAATACCAGGCCACTAGTAGCACAAGGGGTTCCAATCTATGTTATTGTATTTTGTTCCATATCAAAGAAGAACAACTATGAGTGGGAAATTAGAGAGCATAATAGAGTGGGTTAATGTTCTTTAGTATCCTAACAGGCCACATATCTCAGGTAACTCCATAAGAGTGCCTTCTCCTTTGTACTTGCATTATTTCCATACCAAAGAAAAGAGAGCAGAGCAAACTCACCTTCTAGTCGGGTTTTCTCCCGTAAGGGTTTTGTAGAGAAAATATTTGTGTTATCTTGTGGATGGTGTGTCATTGTACTTGATTTTTCTCTATTTTCTGCACTTTATCTATTTCATGCATAAGGAGAAAATCAATAACTAAATATTCTGGAATCTAAATGAATTTAACCTTCACAGTGTAGATTTCAGTTTTATTTATCATATCTGTTGTGATGAATTGTTCTAGTGGAATATCAACGATAGTTTATAGATCAATAATCCTCGTAAACTATTTGTAAGTATTCCATTCTTTTTCTTCTAGAATCATCAAGAAAGAATCATCCACAAAATTCCCATTCACTAGTTTCCTACTATCAGGGTGAGGGAAAGAGATACTTTTTATTATACCATGTACCATTATGTTCTAAATAAGGTAACCTAGAGATTCTATAGTAAATATATATAAGGCAAGAAACAAAGGTCATCCTTGTCTAATGAATTTTAAATGGCCATTTCTACAAACTTCTCTTAGTTAATAGAAAGGCACACAATAGATTTCTACAAGAGGATTTCCACTACTTCAACAAAAAAAGTGGAAAACCCCCATGGATTTAAGCATGGAAATGATTAAGGCAAACTCCATATAATATGCATAGGGATGGGGAATGACCTTGCTACAAACACCACTAGTAAGTAAAAAGGAGAGAGTGGATTTGCCACTTGATTTTAGTAAAACAAATAAGGCCTAGGGTAAAGTAAGAAAGGAAGAAAAGAGAAGGGAGGAATACCATGAGATTTGTTACAATTTTAATTTTGATGAGATACCTAGGGATGTAGGTTTATTAGGGTACTTCAATTATGATTTCCATCCATTAATTAACAACAAATTGAAAAATGAAATTCAAGTTAATCTAGGGTTAATTCCCAATATCCTTTGGTGAGCTAATTAAATCAAGTTCTAGAAATAAAAGAGAGAGGAAATTGAACAAACTCACTAATATGAGCCCTATTGTAGGTGTTGAAATTTCCTTTGGTTAAATATGAGTGTTGTGACATGCCTCTAAGACAATATTCCACCTCCTAAACAAATGTCCACATGTAGTTCAATCCTCTTTCAAAATAGACTTGCACCGATCTTCAATAGAAAGTATTAAAAACATTGGATTTAACACATATACTGATATAAAAATATGTACTGAAAGGACATCAAAGTTCCCTCATAAGGGTTTGATACCTCCTTTTCCCCAGTTATGATGGAACATCCCTTGAGGTTGTAGGGTTTAATTGCCCAAGGTATGAAATAACTAAGCCTTTTGTGATGCCTTAAGATGAGAGAATAATAATGCAAGATTGGATCCAAACTGGTAGTAATGAAAACATATTGAGGTATTCGAGAAGACAACTACACACAAATTCAAAGCTTGGTTTAATTATATAGATAGATCAAGATATGGCACCAATATGAATGTGTACATGCTTCATAATCAAAGATAGAGAGAGGAATTGAGAATTCAAGATTGTCAGAAAACATTAATTGGATAACGAACTCTAGGTGTAAGTGAATGGAAATATAACTATTAGAGAGAGTGACCCATGAAAAAAATTCAAATGCATGGTTTGGACACATATCACAAGTTATAGAGGCCATACTATGGTGTTTTGTCCTAAAATAGGTTCTCTATCTCGTAAGCCACAAGACATAGTCACGGTACAACCAAGAAAGTCGTGGTTCACTTAACACCTTGTGATAGGGACAAATAATATTTGACTCTTTTAACACTATAAATAGAAAAATAAAATGGATTTGGTCCATTTTGGACCTGTAATGAACCATCCTAACTAAATATTGACCCAATAATAGGTTTGAGCCCCTGACTAAACCCATGGAATAAGGAAATACCCCAAATTATTGCCTTGAAGGATCAAATTAAACCAAATAGAAGACCAAGGGACAAAGGACAATAGAGGAAAAGTGGTCAAGGAACCTACCTAAGTGATATGCATTCATAAGAAGTCATACACCTAAGAAAATGTAAAGGGGATTAAAGGAAAGTGGTCCATCACAAAAGGATGGTAGAGATATATCAATGTTACCATTGGGTAGGGTACAAATGGATACAATAGTTAAGAGGGTCACATCATAATCTCCCTAGTGGGTAGGTGTATGTGAGTTCTAAAGTGAGAAATCCATATGCTATATATTTCATTTCTTGCAAGAGTTTTAATCCATAAGATGTTAATAATAGCGAGTTTCAAGGAAGAAGAGAAATAAGAAAAGTGAGAGAAGACAAAGTAAAAATAAGAGTAGCAATGATAGCAAGGGAATGATGCATGGGGAAAAACATACTAATATGTGCATTGTGTAATGTGAGTCGATTTCTTATTTGAGGGGGTATTTTTCCACTAGTGGAGGCACCAATGTGCCCAACATTTACGTGTGACCCCTTGCCTTCAAAAATAGTTCAAGCAAGCAGAGCCATGACACACATGCATAGTAATCATGATGCCAAGCATGTGTAAGACAAAGAAAATGAAAGAGCAAGAATAAATAAAATTCCTAAAATGTAAAGATTGCAAGGAGGGAGTCAAGTATTTCTAAATATCGAGATTGCAAGGTAGCTAAATTATGAGACAATAATATGAGAAGGTCTAATTACTACAAAAGCAAGATAAAAACTAGACTATGAAAGTAAATTCAATGAATCTAACCATCGTGAAAGGAATACAATAATTAGATTATGAAAGATATGTTAGAAACACAACATGCAAGTAATAGTAAGAGAGTGATACATGCACTTACTTAATCATGGGAGTGAGTAGTGGAAGTTGTGAGAGATATGAGCATGAAAATCTTGGTGCCCAAGAAAAATTATACTTGCAAAACCAAGCTTCAATTATTTCCCTTAGAAAGGGAGGGATAGTGACACTAACTCTTAGGGAAGGACAAGAAGTGAGTGAAGGAAAAGGAAAGAAGGAGAAAGAATGGAAAGAAATGACAATTTTGGTGTGATGCAAGTGAATACATGAGATGACAATGCTGGCAATGAGTTGATGAGAGTGTGAAGGCAATGGATTTGGTGAGGCGTTAGAAAAGGCATCATGCAACATACATCAACATAGGGCTAATGAAAGTGAAGCATCATACACTAGAATGGATCTAGTGAAAATGTTGGAGGCACCAATGCTAACTAAACACCAATCATGGTGTGGGAGGTGGCATACATCAGTAAGGATTTAGCTATGTCATAGGACACAATGGTGTTTGTGAATGATCCAGTTGGATATTGGTGGCCACCCACCTATTCCAACTAGCTCCTCTTGTCCATTTTTGTTCAACACGTTCTTCTGTACTTGCTTGTAATTGTGCATTCTACACTTCTGGGGATATTTGAAGCCCCACACATCCTCCAGGTGGATATTGGTGGCCTCTCACCTAATCCAACTGACTTATTTTGTATGTTTTCATGTCAACACATCTTTTTGTACTTCCAGGGCCATTTTGGGGCCCTAAACATTGTTTTTTTTGGCTCACCACAGTCAAATTGTAGACAGAGTCATAGTTTGATAGCAGAATGTGTAGTTCTCTTAAAGACCTTTCCAACGAGATATCACGCGCCTAAAAAGTAGGTCATATGAAAAAGTTACGACCCTAGGAAGCTAAGGTACCAAATTACACCAACTTACCCATAGGGGCCCACATGACTTGTGGTGTTTCACCTTCTAGGGTTAGGTTTTTGGATGTCTATGGTTTTGGAATTCATGAGTAATATAAAAAAGGCCTCTAGAGCCTCATTGGAATCCATTCTTCCAGACGAATGCACATATCAACCACATCTCTTCTCAGAGATAGCTACCACCATTCGAGCAAGTGTTTCAGTTCTGTAGTTTTACAGTTTCAGCCTATTTCATTATTCAATAGAAGATATTGTTCACTGGATATTTGTGTTATTATTCATATCACTATGTTTATTGTATTCAGTATGTTAATCAGTTTGTTCCACTCCTAAATACAGATCAGTGATATCAAAGCGATTTGCTCTTCATTTATTTTTCTTCATGCATGTCCCCGACAAGATCTGGGTACAAGAAGTTGGGACTCAAACCCATCGAGCCATTGCAAGATCGGCCACGTCGAGCCCGAAAAAAACCCATGGGGGGTGAAAAGAAAGATGATGGATAAGGAGATCCTATTAAAATGTTTCTCGAGGAATCCCTCACGTGACAAAGGAACGAAATGATGGACAACTTCGCGTAGATCCTTCGACGATTGTCCACAGGAGACGCATCTTCATCAAGCAGCCATACAACCCCCTTCAAGGTACAGGTAAATTTTGATATTCCATTATTTGAAGTACTGATAGATGCGGATGCTATAGATAAATGGTTGAATATGCTTGAAGGGTATTTTTCGGTTCACAATTTTTTCGATAAGGAAAATATAACTTTTTCACTCGTCAAGGTCGTTCCCCATGTTAAAGACTGGTGGGATACTTACTCTGTGCAAAGTTCTATAGAGGAATCTGCAATGTTTTTGGTGGTCCCTACATGGGATTGCTTCAGGGATGCATTAAACTATAGTACTACCCCGTTGGAAGCTGCGAGGACTAGTACACCAGATGGACCACCCTACGTCAAGAAAGGGATCAGACAATACCAGATTTAACCAATATTTTCCATACCCTACGCACCAAATTGGGTATCAAAGAATCTGAGTGTCATCTGGTGCTCAAATACTGCGGTTTTTTGCATATATACATTAAAAAAAAATGGAGTTTATGGACATCGCCTCATTGGGCACAACTTATATATACGTTGTCAAGATCGATCAAAATTTTAAGCAGAAAAGGTGAGAGTTTGGATATGCAAACCCCTCATAGCTAAAGCAGGGCAAAGGCATCCCCAGCCTACACAACAAAGGACCAAATCAAGATGGTCACCCTCAGGACAACCAGTCCAAGCCTTAACATAAGAAGGGAAATGAGAAGACGAAGAAGGACAGGGGGAAATGATGTGAGTACCATAAAAGCCCTTGGCACAACACTGAAGAATGTCGCTCTAAGTAGTCCCTCATGGATGAACTGAAGGCTTTCGAGTCAGAGGATGATTCTGATTCCAAATCAAATCCTGAAGGAGGGAAGTGGATTATCGATGTTGAACCCAGTGTCATTTTCTCTACCACCAAAGTTTGGCCAAGCGAACCAAAAGAACCATAGGAAGGGGAATGCCTCTTTCACTCGCAAATGTGGGTAAAGGGGGCTCCACTTCATTTCATTGTCGATAGCGGTAGTCAAAAGAACCTAATTTTAGCAGAGGTCGTCAAGCGGTTGGACCTTCCAACGACATCGCACCCGCAACCCTACACCATTGGCTGGCTTCGCCAAGGAAGAGATCTATGTGTCATTCAACAGTGTTGTATGCCCTACGACATCAAGCCTTTCAAAGATGAGGTACTGTGTGATATTGCTCCCCTTGAATTTTGTGATGTTCTTTTAGGAAAACCATATTTGTGGAAGAATCATGTTGTGTATGAGTCTAGACCCCGCAATGTTATTATTACTTTGGGTGTACAATTGTACAAGATACTAGAGGTAGCATTGCCTACTGATATTTCTTTAATCTCTGCTAAGAAATGCAATAATTTCATCTCATAGACTGGGAAGTTCATCTTCTTTGTGATCTGTGCTCATAGTAAGCATAAGGTCACTACCACATCCATGGCTTCTACACAGATCCTTTCTTTGCAGCAGAAGCAAGTGGAAAAGATCATGGAAGAACACAAAGACATCTTCTCCTCACCTACAAGGGTACCGACACACTGCCAAGTCAAGAATCCAATTGATCTAACCCTCGAAGCACCTCTACCTAATGGACCAGTCTGTCATCGCTCGCTGATGGAAAATGATGAAATCAAGCATCAAATCCAAGAGCTTCTTCAAAAGGGGCACATCATACCCAACTCCTCCCCTTGTAGAAGCCCGATTGTACTAGTGCAGAAGAAGGACAGGACTTGGAGACTCTGCATTGATTACAAAGCCTTAAACAAAATCACAATCTGGAACCAAAACCCCATTCCTTGGATTGATGAACTTCTTGACCAATTCAAGGGGGAAAAGTTATTTGGCAAGATTGACCTAAAGTCTGGCTACCACCAGGTTCCCATCAAACCAACTGATTTATGGAAGACAACCTTCAAATCTAAAGAAGGTCTCTTCGAATGGCTAGTCATGCCCTTTGGCTTAACAAATGCACCAGCCACTTTCATGAGGTTGATGGATGATGTATTGAGATCCTTCACCAAATCCTTTGTGGTGATATATTTGGATGACATTCTCATCTTCAACAGAATGTGGGAGGAACACATGCAACATATTCAACAGGTTTTGAGCACTCTGTGGCAGCACAAGGTATATGCCAACTTGGAAAAATTATCTTTTGGCATGAACATGATCCAACACTTAGGCTACATTGTTGATGAGCATGGGGTATATGTTGATCCAGCTAAGATCCAATTCATCCATGACTGGACAGACCCAACCACATTGACCGAGCTTCAGAGCTTCTTAGGACTAGCCAACTTCTACCGACGGTTCGTATTGAGATTCTCCCATATTGCATGGGCCCTCAACCAGGTGACCAAGGGTGGTGGCAGGGCCAAGTTAGTGTGGGGGAAGGAACAACAACGAGCATTCGATGATCTGAAGCATCGCTTGTGCTCAACTCCAGTACTCTCCTTACTCGATCTGCAACAACCGTTCAATATTGAGACTAATGCATCTGACTATGTTGTGGGTGAAATTCTCACTCAGCACAGTCATTCGGTGGAATACCACAGTGAGACACTCTTAGATACTATCCGTAAATACCCCACCTATGACAAGGAAATGTATTCCATTGTACAAGCCTGTCGTCAATGGAAACATTACATTATGGGAAAAGAGACAATCATCCACACTGATCACAATCCTCTACAGTTCATACAAACACAGGGGAAATTGCAGAATGGCTACCATCAGAAGTGTTCCACCTACCTGCAGTAGTTCCATCTGAACATCGAGTATAAGACATGTATCTCAAATCATGTCACTGACTGTATCAGTGGACCTTCTGTGGCTACCCTCAACACTGTGCTCCATTCCTGTGGACATGAAGGATCTGAGTGGCCCCAACTTTATCAACAAGATCCAGACTTCACCACCACCTATAAGCTATTGGGTACAGGTGTGAATGTCACCGATTTTCACATTAAGGATGAACTCTTATGACACCCAGACCATCTTTGTGTTCCTATAAGCGAGCGTGCAAAGCTGATTTGGGAATCCCACTACAGTTGGATGACAGGACATTTTGGCACGAAGAAAACTATGGTCGTTATTCAGAAACATTTTTATTGGCCAAAACTTCGACATGACGTCAACAAGTATACCAGATTTTGCATTTCTTGTGCCATTTCCAAGCCAACCATTGAGAAGCAAGGATTATACACCCCTCTTCCTACTCCCAAGAAGCCTTGGGAATCCATCTCAGTGGATTATATGTCGGGCCTTCCATCCACCAAGCAAGGAAATGACTGTGTATTTGTGGTCGTTGATCAGTTTTCGAAGATGGCCATCCTCACAACCTGCTAGAAGAATATCATAGTGGCATATACTACCAAGCTCTTCTTCTAATGATTGTGGGTCCACTTTGGGATACCACAGACCATCATCTCTGACTGGGACAACAAGTTCCTCAACACATTTTGGTCGAGTCTCTGGTCATTGTTGGACACCAAGTTCACAGAATCCACTTCTTTTCACCCCCAAATAGACGACCAAACATAAGTCGTCAATCGGATGATTTTGCACATCATGCACATGTACAATTCTAAGCATCCCCTTACATGGGATAAGAGTCTCCCCTATGTTCAACACAGTTACAACAGGGCTCTCCATAGTTCCATCGGCCATAGCCCATTCCAGGTGGGTATGGGATTCCAACCCTTGGGACCCATTGATGTTTCACTTCCTCTTGCCACCACATAGACATACTCTTCCCATGATCAGTCTGCGATCGACAAATCCACCAGATTCATTGAGCGGATTCAACACATCTGCCAACAGGTCCAGGAGATTTTTCAAAAATCCAATGCTAAGTACAAGCATCACCATGATCAACACAGGGTACCACACCAATTTCAAGTGGGCGTCAAAGTCTGGTTACATTTGTAGAAGGAGAGTCTCACCTGGCCCCATCAAAATATTCGCTTGCTTCGCTATGGGCGTTACACTATCACCAAGGATGTGGGTAGCAATGATTTTGAGCTAAACACTCCACCCTTCCTTGGCCTGGACCCATTGTTCAACGTGGACCTCCTTCGACCATACTTTCCACCATTATTGGAAACCTCAGAGATTGTAGAACAACTGACACCCACAGAGCTCAACCCCGACTACATGGAACAAGCATCCACTAATCATATAGTGGACACACAGGTCAAGGGCACTCACCAAAAGAGGATCCAACTTTTTTAGGTTGTCAAGGCAGGGAAACTCCTACACCAAGGCAAGTGGATCACCTGGGGCCAAATCCAACAAAAGTGTCCTCACCTGATGGGGGAACTCAATGCAATGGAGACCATTGATTCCTAAAGGGGGAGGATTGATCTAGGTGGATATTGGTAGCCCCCAACTATTCCAACTGGCTCCTCTTGTCCATTTTTGTTCAACACGTTCTTTTGTACTTCTTTGTAATTGTGGGTTCTACACTTCTGGGGATGTCTGAAGCCCCACACATCCTCAAAGTGGATACCGGTGGCCTCTCGCCTAATCCTACTCGTTGATTTTGTATGTTTTCATGTCAACACATCTTATTGTACTTCTAGGGTCATTTTGGGGCCTTAAACATTGTTTTTTTGGATTTCCACATTCAAACTATAAACATAGTCAGAGATTGATGGAGAAACGTGTATTTCTCTGAAATAACTTTCCAACGGGCTATCACGCGCCTAAAACAGAGGTTTTAAGCAAAAGTTACGACCCTAGGAAGTTAAGGTACCAACTTACACCAACTTACCCATAGGGGCCCACATGACTTTTGGCGTTTCACCTTGTAGGTTTAGGTTTTTGGATGTCTAGGGTTTTGGAATTCATGAGTAATATAAAAAAGGCCTTTATATTTTCATTGGAATCCATTCTGCTCAGACAGATGTGCGTAGCAACCACATCTATTCTCAGAGATAACTACCACCATCCGAGCAAGTGTTTCAGTTCTACAGTTTTACAGTTTCAGACTATTTCATTATTCAATAGAAGATATTGTTCATTGGATATCTATGTTTATTGTATTTGGTCTGTTAATTAATTCATTCCACTCCTAAATCTGGATCAGTGAAGCACCAACAAGGGGAAGAGGCAACATGCAACAAGTGACAATGTTGGGACTAAACTAGAAAATACAACATGTGACATACAAGAGATGTTGGAGAATGGATGTGACCCTATAGTTTTTATGATACTACTACTAAAACCAACATCTTATGAAAGAGACTAGGAGGAGAAATGATCAATCCTAACTATGGATAATCCATCTCAAATTTGATTGTATACAAGATAACAGACTATAAATAACTAATCACCAACTAGATGACTGAGGAGAAACAAGGCCAAGAAAAGGAAAAGATGAAAGCAAAGAAGGAGGAATGTGTTTCCCCGAGTGTATAAGGAATGAGGGATAAGAGATAGAGGGAAGGAAATAGCATAGGAAAGCATGAAAATATAAGAGAGTGGAAAAGGAAAGTGCGAAAAGGAGTGGTTATCATGAGCAGCTTGACAATTACATAAAGGAGGGAGAGAGAGGGTTCAAACAACCCGAAGAGAGCCATAATATGACCAGGGAGAAATTTGGAGCTAACCTAAGCATGGATACAACAATACCATCCTAAATAGGGATAAAAGACAAAAAGAAGGGGAAGATGCATCAAGTGCAAGAGAATGTTGAGGGGAAATCCTAATCAAAATAGGAAGAGATGAGGGTGGTAAGTACTTTCTATGAAGAATGGAGTTCCAATGTAAGAAAAATATTTGAGGAATTAGGTCACTCAATGACGAAGGGTTCATGGGAGCCAGAGGAGGCATCGATGAAATCATGACAACCAACCACTTATCATAGTTGAAATTTACTAAAGAGGGTTGAATTTCTATGTCTCGAGAGGTTTTGTTAATACAACTTGTGAAATATAATGGATCCTTGGGATAATTGGGATGTACATTTACCTACTTCTTAGTAGGGAGAAATTGTCCAATGCTTTCGACCTAGACATGGGTTTAGGTTGAGAAGGATAATTGTCAAGTTTAGAAGGATTGTGAACTTTGTTGGGAAGAGGAAGGGTTGTTCCATTGAAGGACATGACATTCATATGAGTTGTGAGTGTTTCACTTATGATACTTTCACCACTTATTTGAACTATTGTTAGAATCTAAGTATTTGTAATTATTTGCATGAGCACATGTTCGAGAGGAGAATCCTCACATTCCACACACTACGTGGGTGGAGATATGTAGGTTTGAATGGAAGGGGAGGTTAAGTTTCAACTCAAGTGACTCATTAAGGAGGGAAGGGCTTCTTAGAAAGTATCTTAATTTGGAAACTTCTATATGGATTGACTCTTCTAATTGTCACATGTAGGACATGAGTTTTTCACACATCCTACATGAGGTAGGGGTTATATGTTTACTTAAGTTAGAAGAAGAAGGTAAAATTATATGATTAAATTATCTATGAGTAGAAGGGATAGATGTCATGTTAGGAGGAACTGGTGGGTATGCTCCATGGTTAACTTGATTTATATGGTAATAAGGGGGAAGGTTCCCTATGGTATAAGGTTGGGTATGATTTGTTGTATGAGTACTTAGATAGCTACAAGGAGGCATATTTATAATACTTATTTGAGTAAGATGAATTAAGCTAGATATGATTTTAGGGTAGATCTAGTTGATGCCAAGATGCATGTAACTAAGGAAAACAATGCTAGAAGAGGTGGAAAAGGGATCCATAGTCCAAGGAAAAGGGATGAAAATTAAGAGAAAAGAGAGGAGGGAACCTTTGTTGAAGATAAGGAAGGGTTCACCTGCATGCAATGATAGATGTAGGTGCCATGACTTTCCACGAGAATCAGGTGGATGTCGATCTAAAGAACGATGTATTGGACATCATGCAAACAATGTATGGGGGAGAAAGACGATGGAATTCATTTTGGAATTGACATGTCCATCGTGCAAGTCTACACCTAATAATATGACACAACCAGAGTTGTGTGCTATAATGTATTTAACAACCTCTCAGGTATTTCAAGTGGTGAAGAATTGGAAAGGTACAAATTTCATAGATGTTGATGTAGCTTTGGAATTTAGTGATGGTGTGTTTTCGTGTACAACAACCCTCCCAAATTTGGATTTATTGTAAATAAAAATAATTTGGGGCCCTTTATTTTTGAAATTTTTTCTTAGTTTGGTTTAATTTTTCTTTGTAAATATGTTTGGAATCCCAATTTCAAACTGAGCATCAATGCACTTGTTAAGTTTAGAGATGATCATTTTTCGTATTTTGAATCTTATTTATATCGATGATGTATGTATTCTTTTGAATTTCATGAATTTTAACATAAAACTCAAAATTCAATTTCGAGATTTTCCTTGTGTCATATCACTTTTAGGTCAATTTCATTGTTTTGTTTAAGTTGTTTTGATTATCAACTTGATCATAAAGTGATGTGTATAGATTTTATATATTATTCATCTCTAATGATCTTGATCATATTGCTTATATGCATGCTCATGATAATGTTTTTACCTGAGCTACAAAAAAACAAAAAAAACAAAAAAATGGTTAGACTATTCAAAAGTTGATTTTCATCATAAGTCGTATTTATTTCACCATTTTATATTATTTGGATGAAGAATTAAAGACATTTTATTTCATATTGAGATTTAATGCACTTTGTTATAGCCTACCTTATAATCGAAAATATGCTCAAAGCATTATGCATTAACATGTGATATTCATCATTTATATGGTAAAAGGTTTATGAAATCATGGCAACAATGTTATTAATGTGATTAATGTTATCAATTTAATACATGATTTGGGTAACAAAACATTTTGAATTTTGGGTTTTCCATATAGCATTTCAACTTGTTTTTCTTCTACTCCATGTAGTGTGTTAGGATCATGTGTCTTGCCATAAACACAAAATTAATTCACCTATCAAAGTTGATATAGGCTTATAATTTCTCATCCTTTCACGATTTAGGGATTTTCTATCATAAGGGTTTTTTCATTATGAGCGAGAGTTTCATACACATAGTGTTGTATTTCACATATTCACCTCAGATTTTGCTTGGCCAATTCTCCTATGGGTTTAATCTTCAGATCTGATCCTTCAGGTTTTGAATTTGTTGAAGCGAATTAGTTGAAAATGGTGGGATATCATTGATCAGTTTGAAACATTGTTGAATTAGTGCCTGAACAGAGCAGTAATTTTGCATGGTGAATTACGAACAAATGGTTGAGAATATGGGGAAACTGTCGAAACCCCATTTCCAAAATGGGCCATTTTACTTGAGATGCAAGTGATTTATTCAAAAAGTGAATATTTTCAAAGATATAATTGACTTTCTAAGACGGATTTTTCCAGAAAATTCTATAGCCGCCCTTTGTTTTGAGATCCAAAACCAAAAGGGTCAAGTTTTGTGCTTAGTTTCAATGAAGAAATATGTGATTTGGGGATTGCAATTTTCATATATTAAAATAGAGGTATGATTTCTCTGTTTATATCTTTTATTTCTAATATTGAATGATTTGATACGCTCATGATTTTCCTTGAAGTCTTCAGTTATTTAGGCGAAATCTAAACAAAATCAGAATTTTCAGTTTCATTTTATGATCAAACCATGTTGAATCTCAGAAAAATAAAACATGGGTTTTTCTCAGAACAGATGAAATTAGTTGAATCGCAAGGATTTTCCCAAAATGATGAGTATTTTGGGATATATCCTTGGTATATTGGAATACATTTTTTAAGATGCGCCCATGCACCAACTGGAGGAAAATTTATGAGCAAATCTTGATTTTGAGATTTTATAATTTGTTTTATCATTATTTAATTTATTTTGTAGGTCGAATATACAAATTGTTTGGGATTATTGAAAACAATCTCCCTCATCTTCAAACTTCTCAAGAAACCCTGCAACATATTACAATAGGTCAAAGCTTAATTTTTTTTTTAAACACAATTCCAAAATTTTGATTAAGAATCTAAAAATCTCTATAAAATTAGTGAACATGATGATATTCATCCACCTATTATACAAGTTTTTGAAATCATGATTTTTTTTTGTCTATGACTCTTTGAATGATAAGAAGAATGATATTATAGCATTATGCATGTTTGGTAAGCAAAAAATGGAATTCAAGTAAAAAAGTATGCTAAGATCAAAAACTTGTTGGCAATTGATTTTTTTTCTTGAATCAATATTTTTATTTCGGATTTATGAAATCAGCCTCATTAAATGTCAAGTGCATAATTTAGATGTTGGTTTGAATTTTTTTTAATTAAATAATTTTTTGATTTATTCAATTTCGTTTTTTTAAGAACAACTACAAAATTTGAAATTATGTAGTTGTCCCGTATTTTTATTTTCTTTTTTTGTTGTCAATTAGTTATCATTTATGATGACATGTGTACAAAGAGGGATTTGGACCAAGAATTTTACATAAATTTCAAGGACAAGTTGAAGATTAATATAAAATAGTTACAAAATTATTTTTGAAAAAAGAAAACTAATTTCTATTTTTTAGGAGTTAGTTGAGTTTTTAGTTTTAGTTTTAGAATTAAAACAATTTTATGCTAACTACTTTTTAGATTTTAGTTTTAGCTAAGAGGGGTCTCTTTTCTTATAAGAGAAGAAGGAGAAAGCCAAAATGGGAGAAGGGATGTTACAGGTTCTAGATATATGAAACTAGGGGAAACAATTCTACAGGGAAAGAAGCACTTGATTACACTATTGTATTAGAGGGATTCTCTTTCTGTGGGATTCTTGAGGACTGTGTAAGACCAAATTTATTTGAAGTTAATAGCATATTTTCATTCACTTGCACTACTATATGATTTTCAAATTTGTTGTTACTTCTTCTTGTTAATTCAGTTTTGATTTGAATCTTTAATTTCTTAAAGTTATATTTACAGAGAGGAAAATATTTCAAATCATAATTCGATTATAGATTCATGGAAATTTCATCGTAGTTAATGATAATTATTTATCATTTAAATGTAATCTTGTTTTGTTTTAATTATTGTTGCATTGAAAGAACTGTTTCTTCAACATGATAGTAGATTTTGCATTGAATCTGTTTTATTGAGTTTAAGTATATGTTTTGGTTGACTTAAATAACTATTTATTTAAGCCATTACATTACATGTCTGTGTGAATAAATTGCAAATCATATGGATTGTTTCTATGATTTGCAAGAAAATCTTAATCTTGAAGTCAATATCAATCCTCTCATATTTCTTTTTATCACTTGACTCTTGGTTTGGATGAGATCTATATCTTGTCCTAATCAAGATAGAATAGATTAAAATTTCTTTTTTCTTTCTTACATCTTAGGATTAATCTACATTTGTATTTAGTCCATAAATTCTCCTTTCGCATGAGCGAAGTCTAGTGTGTTGTAGTTGAGCCCTTTTTTTAGCCTTAGGATTGATTTCTTGTAAGCATGCCACAAGAGAGTGATACCTTTCTTTATGTTTGTTGATAAAATAAGTAACATTATACATTAGCAGATAAAAGTTGTATATCTATACACACACACACACACACACACACACACATGTAGACTTTAGGTTAAGACACAGGTAACTAAAGACCCATAGAACCAGTCAGAATCACAATTTCAAAGGAAAAGGATCTAATTGGGACCCTGACTAATATCCCCAATGTTGAATATGGTCATATTTGGATATCAACATGGTAGAAGACCCTTTTCTAGACCTGGTTTTAGTGGCTCATATCTAATTCTACTAGTCAGTTATTACAACTTATTTCCTCTACTTATTTGTGAATTACTACTAGTTCCATTTCTATGGCTCTTAATTCACAAAATGTGAATTCTATTAACCTAAATATAGGCATTCTAAAATGCTAGTTGATTTCCTTGAGTAGCTCTATCCCCCTATCTTAGAATCAAATTCCTCCCCTCCCCCCATTTCATGTATGTTGCATTTATTTTCTACCTTTTCCTCTCGTGGCATGTAATAGTCTCCACCTCCATCATGTTCTTCACCTGCAACCCAAAACCCTTGTTCTCCTATGGTCTATGAGCATGGTGAGATTAACCATATCACCTGACCCAAAATCCAACAAAAGAGGATCTTGTAGGAGGCCCAATCTACGGAATAGAACCCATATTCCCGAGAAAATATCTCGGTATGTAACTGGAGATGAGAAGGAGGCCAAGAAGGAAGCTAGTGATTTCTATACCAAATTATATTATGAGGTTAAGGAAGATATGGACAAAATGGATAAATTAATTCTACAAAAGAGGAAAAGGATAAGAAAAGAGAAAATTGAGGTCGATTTTAAAGGCTAGATACCTGATACGGGATTCTCCAGAATCAAAGACATAAAGATTTACAGGTTGATAGAACAGTATTGGATTAATAAATCATTCATTACCCAAAGTATGGAGGAGGAAGGTATCCAACAACAATCCATCCTCCATAAGTTGGAGTGAATGGATAAGAAGCTTGAAGCAATGTTTAAAGCAATATTCAACATTGACATCATAGTTTCCAATACTGAGGGCAATGATAATGATACCATGGTAGCTCTTGAAGGAACTCCAAGATCAAAGGTAACCCCTTCCAACCCGATCCTAATTGAAGAAGACCCTTGGAAAGAAACATAATAGCATAAAGTGTTGACATAGTCACCCAACTATGCAGGCCTACTAGACAAAATCTATCATGTCTTGTTTTTTCTTCAGTTTAAGGATGTTACTTTTATATAACGCCTATCTGTTATTTTATTGTATCTCAATAGAAATGCTTAGGCTGTTATATTTTTAGTATCTGGAGGTGATAGGACTTATCTGGTTTTTAAACTATGGTTTTTCTTTGACTTGTTGTGGTCCTAGTTTCCTGAGTGGCAAACCACAACTAGACATGTTTTCACTATTTTTTGTCTCATCTCAATATAAGAACCTACTACCTTACAAAAAAAAATATAGGGAAGGGTTGAAGGGAATTCCTTAGAAGAGTTTCCATAACGTAGCATATGACTAGGTATGGGGAACCACCCTACCATAAACACCACCAACAAGGAAAAATGAGATAGAGAAAAGTTATCACTTGATTATAGGGAAAATTTGAGAAACCCTAGGAGAGAGAAAGAGAGGAAAAAAACATAAGGTAGGAATATCTCTATATTGTTTAAGGTTTTAATTTTAATTAATTATCTATGGTTGTATGTTGATTAGGGTACCTTAATTAGGATTTATAGAAAGTAATTAACATCAAATTATTAAAGGAAATGCAAGCTAATCTAGGCTCAATTCCCAATCTCCTTCTGTGAGCTAATTAAACTAAGTGTTCGAAATGAAAGAGAGAGAAAATGTAAATGACTCACTTGAATACGCATTGTTTTAGGTGTTGAAGCTTCTTAGGATGAAAATGAGAGTCACGACATACCCCTTCAAAGTGTTCCACCTCCTAAATGAACCTCCACACACAACTCAATCCTCCTGCAAAAAAAACTTGCACTGATCTATCATAAAAATTACTAGAAACACTAGATCTACCACAAATAATGATATAACAATATGTACTAAATGGAGACCCAAGTTCCCTTATAAGAGTTTGATACCTCTATTTTCCTAGGTGTGATATAAAATCCATTGAGGTTGTAGGATTGAATCGTCTAAGGTATGATATGACTAATCCTTTTGATATTCCCTACACTAATAAAACAAGCCAACGAGGTTGGAGCCAAACTAATGGAAATAGATTATTGTTGAGGTGTTGTAGAAGACAAGTACAAGCAACCCAAGATCCTAGTAAGTGAATTAGTTACCTGGGTCAAGATTTGATGCCAATCCAAGTGTTACCATGTAAGATAATCAAATATACAGAGGAGAATCAAGAAGTTTGAGAAAGTAACTCAGGAGTGTGAAAGAAGAGAAATTAAGTGGTATAAATAGGAAAATGAGAAACCTTAAGGCATAAGTGAATATAAAATTAATTGTGTGTGTGTGTGTGTGTGTGTGTGTGTGTGTGTGATATAGAGTAGAATCAAGAAGTTTGAGAAAGTAACTCAAGAGTGTGAGAGAAGAGAAATTAAATGGCATAAATAGGAAAAGGACCAACCTTAAGGCGTAAGAGAGAAATCTTAAGGCATAAGTGAATATAAAATAATTGTGCGTGTGTGTGTGTGTGTGTCTGTGTGTGTGTGTGAGAGAGAGAGATAGGCTCATGAAAAAAATTTAATTGCGTGGTTTGACCACACACTGTGAGTTTTTGACCATTGAACTCATAGAATAAGTAAATACACCAAACAAGTTCCTTGAAATATCAACATGAACCAAACTAATGAACAAGGGAAAAAATGCATGAGAGGAAAGATGGCTAAGGACCTTAATAACTACCTAAGCACTAGACATCCTTAAGAGGTCATACATCTAGGAAACGGTAATGGGGACTCGGGGAAGATGGTCCAACATAGAACAACAATATAGAGAGAGATCAATGTCATCACTAGGTGGTCACACTATGGCCTCCTTGTTGGGTAGGCATATGTGAGTGATAAAGTGAGAAATCCAAACACTACACACTCTACCCTATCACACTTGTTTTTAAATTTTATCTTGATAAATATGGTCTCTAGGTCTTGTCTCCTAGACCACTCCATCCTTCCCAAATTGAAATTACATTTTACAAAATAAGTCTTCCTCTGATAATACCAGATTGTTCAATCTTGGTAATTCTTGGTAAGATATACTATGTCATAGGGCCAGGGATTTAGACTTAATTTTATAAGATACATTCAAAATAATTATTTAAAATCAATTAGTGTTTAGATTAATATCATCAAGCTCTGGAATGATTTCTCTCAACCACTTATTGATGTTTCAAACTAACGCCTAAATATGAATAGCTTCTTTATATACTTGGAGTGAATCTCGAGTCCCACAAAATCTCATGTGGATGTCTAAACTTCACATAGGTAGACATTGAGGTTAAAATACTTATTGCCAACAATTTCCTTCACAACAACTATCAATTCACCCAAGTCAATCCTTGCTCACACAATATTTGATTTTTGTTTGCCAATTTTTGGGACACTATGCTAATATAGGTTTGCATGACCACCCTCCTTTCCAAAACCCTTTTACAATGATGGATTATTTCTTACTATCTCCTTGATTTATGATTATTCCTTCCACTATTCTGATGGATTTGATTCAATCAATTAGTAATTTAAATGCCAAGTATTTGAATAATGCCTTGGTGGACATGTCACTTGTCTTGAATCAATGGAGACAATGTTATAGCTCATCTCATTTTAATATATAATTTTCCTCAATTTTGAGAAAATGTTCATCTTGACTTCTTGGCTTGCAATTTCTCGTTGAACGAACTAAATTGCATCAATATTGAAACTTGTTCTAGCTCCTCAGTGACAACCTTATTCTTCCTTTTTCTAATGGTCGCCAACTATTTACCATAGCCATGGAGGAAAGAAGGGACACACCAGATGACATCTTCCCACCACAAGATCCACCCTTTATTTCCTCTAGATTAAGACATCAAATTCCAAATCTTATTGATATCTATACATGACGCATGCTTCAAATGATAGGTGTTCAGCATAAATATTGAGTTCGGATCCCTTGGCTAAACCCCTAGAAAATGAAGAAAACAATGTGTTGTTATTTAGACAAGGTGATCTCCCCTATGAATTGCACCAACCTTATACTTTCATGCTAAAAAAAAAGAAACCATGATTAGACAACATGGCTCTATCCAGTATTGATCACTCTCTTATTACCTTTATGGAAATTAGACCAAATGAACCATAATTTAGGAGAGTCTTCACGATGAAATTTTTTGTGTCATATAGTATGACTTTGGCCTTGAGATCATTCCATGCAATCTTTTCTTTTAGTGACATACAAGAAAGGAACAAACCTTCATTTTCCTCTTTAGTTTTGACATCATTGAAATCACCACAAAACAACCAATATGCCTTAGGAATCTCCACAATCAACTAGTTCGATAAGGTCTCCCTTTCATTTGCATCATTTGGAGCGTAGATATTGGATAAGCCAAGGGCGTGACTTTCAAAATTAAACATTGTCCAATAACACAATTTAAGGGATCAATCCCATGTTGGATAATTGTTTCTTCCAACTTTGTATAAATTATAGTTACAACATTATTGTTACCTTCATCATGGTTATTGAAAAAAAATAGGTTCAACAAAATTACCCGAAGGGTAGAATCAATCATAAAATCGATAACTTTAACTTATTGCAAACAAATAATATCAAGATCTGAAACTAAATTTATAATTTTGCATACCGTGGATTTTTGACAGGGGTATGTAAGGATCCATACATTCCAATATACTACCTTCATTGCAAATTTTATTGGTGGAAATCCATCATCTCTAGTGTGGTTCAAAATGGTTTTTGAGAACACAACATTCAAACACTCTCACAAGGATAAATCAAGAGGAAGGTTGTAATGCAACTTGAGTATTTAAAACCCCTTTTATGTCCTCTTAAACCCTTGTGCTTTCCTTGCAAAAAATTGCAACATGGGTGAAGAGTACGAAATAGGTTTAGAGTGAATGCATTATCAAAGTGTCTTCTTGTCTTCAAACTTATTATATTTTATTTCTTTTAAGATTATATGATTTCTCCCCTTTTCAACTAATAAAGGGAAGAGAAATCAAAATAAATCAACATATCTAAATCTCAAAATTGTAGTAACAAAGACTAGACACACATCTATATCATTTTATATGTTTTCCATTTTTATAATTTTATTCCACAATGTTAAGCCCTAATATTGGCTCATTACCCCTTAATTGGGGCATATTACATTATTAACGTTATTTTATTTATGTTGTCTTTATTCCATTAGTTTTAATTATACCTCCTAGTCTCCTATATATACCAAGGAGACATTTTCATTTGGAATCATCTTGTACGTGAGCATTTATGTGGGGTAAACGGAGGTTGCCCCCTTGAAGAGGCTTATTATCTGAAATTTTCTCTTTTTCAAGGTGTTGAGTACTTATTCTAAGGTTTTTCTATGCTATATTGATATTTGGTTCTTAACATATGGTATCAGAGCTCAAGGTCTTGGGGTTTCGCTGCTACATCTGAGACACCTTGGAATTTTCACTATAACTTTTTTTCTACAACGTTTCAGAAGAAACAGATTGGAGGATATTTAGTAGACGGATCAAGGTATGTTGGGTTAACATTTCAGCTCCTAAGGCCTTATACTTTTGGAGATATAGCCTGTCCAAGATAGGATTCTGGAATCATCCCGAACTGAGTCATTGTGGAATTTTCACTATAAATTGTTTTTTGTAACGTTTTAGAAACTGAACGTCGGAGGATATTCACAAAAATTAGTAAGGTATTTGTGGTAAAAAGTTCAGATTCTGGGTCATCTTACATTTTTAGATACACCCTGTGGAATATAGGGTATCTGACTAGTCCTATTGACAAGTCTCAAGAAGGTGTTCTAGGTAAAAAAAACATAACTTCTTCCTAGAGTATCCAAATCGAGTGAGACTAGTTTCATTGGATAGTGGACAGTCTGTAGTATTTCTGGTACAAGTTTCAGAATTTTATATCAATTATTTTGTGTGAGGCACGCTATACAAGTGAGATCTCTTAGAAAGGCCAAAAATCAGCAAGTTGTGGGGAAGTTATTGTAAATTCCACTTGGCACATCCAATTTTGATCAGACCTATGGAATTGTAGAGAATATCAGAGAACTACATAAAAGAAAGTTTCATACCTAGAAGGGCCTAAACTTGGGAGATACAATAGAAGAAACATTGTCTAGCAGAACCACCTCAAAATCAAGGTTCAAAAGTGATACTTGGCCAACATGCCACCCAAAAAGGGAACTTCTACACCAAATAAGCCTCCAGAAAATCCTAATTGGACTCTTGATGAAGGTGAAGAAATGTGTAGGGACATAAATGATTTACAAAAGAAGATACTAAAAAAATATGAACTACAAGAGATGGAAGCTAAGTTGGAGGCAATAAATACTAAGATGGATGGTTTAAAAGAGGAGATCATGGAAGTATTGAAAATTTCCGTAACAGAGAAGACACTTGAAAGTGAAAATGCATCCCATGAAATTCATGATGAGGACAGAAGGAAGGTGAATCAAGAATGGAGAAACTCCAACTTTGGGTTGAAGACCAACCACGTTCCTAAGATCGATATGAGGAAGTTTGATGGCAAGGACCCAATCACATGGATACTTCAGATGGAGCAATTCTTTGATCTACA
>ML794843.1:375485-390607 GCA_009831015.1 Picea engelmannii | reverse complement strand
TTATTTTATTTATGTTGGCTTTATTCCATTAGTTGTAATTATACCTCCTAGTCTCCTATATATACCAAGGAGACATTTTCATTTGGAATCATCTTGTACTTGAACATTTATGTGGGGGTAAAAGGAGGTTGCCCCCTCAAAAAGGCTTATTATCTGAAATTATCTTTTTTTCAAGACGTTGAGTACTTATTATATTTTATTGCTTTTAAAATTATATGATTTCTCCCCTTTTCAACTAATAAAGGGAAGAGAAATCAAAATAAATCAACATATCTAAATCTCAAAATTGTAGTAACAAAGACTAGACTAGATACACATCTATATCATTTTATATGTTTTCCATTTTTATAATTTTCTTCCATAAGGTGAGATTGAATAAATAAACAAAATATTTCAGACAAATTAATGTAAATAAGAATTGGCCAAATTTCATAATTTTATTTTAGACATACATGCTGCTTACAATTACGCTCATGCAATGATAGACATATGACAACCTTTTGTGGAAGGTTGCATTGGTTCTACTCACAAATCACCTTGATGTTTTCGAGACCGTACAAAAGCAAGTTGAAATTGAAATAAAAACAAAGAAAATGAAGTAGTAGTTCCTGATTCCAAAAGGGGAACATGGAGCCCTTTCAATTGACATAATATTTTTGCAGCTTATTAAGCAATTAGAATAGGTGGATTTTAATAAAAAAAAACAATATATAGTTTATTGAGTAATTCAAATCCCTTGAGTGTACTCATGTCATCATCAATGTTGTTAGATCCTGTAGAATCAAACAAATGGAAATGAAATTTAGATATTCTCTCATTGACTTAGCAAATATTTTGTGTACCTTTTACTCCTTCCTTTTTGTCCCTCCATGTCTTCACATTTTTATTGTGACTTAAAAGAATCATGATTAATAGTTACAAAAACTACTTTTAAATTAATAATGATAATAAAGTAAAACATAATAAACTTTTAAGATGAATAAGAAAAATGAATTCATTTATGGAACATAAGATTTCTAAAATTCACGACTTTGGGAACATAAGATTTCTAAAATTCACGACTTTGGGAAAACTCAAAAAGGACCCACTACTAAAAACACAACTTAATGCATCATGAGCTACCATGAACACTAATCTTCTAGAGCTTTGTTTGACTTATAACTCCTAAGTAGAGCCCACCATCCTCCTTATACCTCCCCATTCTCCTTGTATCTTCCTCTTTTACTGAACACGGGTTTAATAAAAGAAACATACAAAATAATGTAGCATCATAAAAGTTTAATACATATTCATCATTGAAACTCAAATATAACTTTTCCGTGATCATTTAAGCATATGTTGGAAAATAAACCATTACATACCATCAAATAATTATGAAGATATACCAAGCATATGCACATCCTAAAGTATAAAATAGTAGTGTTTGAAGTCTAATAGTACAAAATAATGAGGGTTAGTTTAAATATGATGTACATATGGTAATATCGGACAAGAAGCTAGGAACTAGTCCTACACAACACATACATATGAATCTTGAAATAGTGGCCAATTGGCTAGATCTCAATTAACATTGAAAGTAGTTTATAATCTCAAGGAAAAGGCTCATCTTATATCAAGTTTATCTTATTTATAAAAAAAGGGAGAGGGAGGTTAATCATTTTTTTCTTCCACTCAATTACTTGATTCCATTTCTTGGCTTTTTAGTTGCTCCATCGAGTTATCCTTCTCTTCCATCTAAGGGTTTGATTCTTTTTGTTAGTTCAAATTTTTTCTCCTTTTGTTTCAATTGGGGAGTTTTTGTTGGTTGTGGAGCTTGATTATCTTCATCATTCAGAGATCTTGTTTCAGTCGTGTTTTGATCCTAGTTCCTAATGGTGGGTGTGGGGGGGCTTGACTCCCCACTAATGTTGCCAAGGGGCGAAACACCCCTAAAGAGATTTTTTTTGGAAAATGCCTTGTAAAATATTGTAATTTCATAGTCAATATGGACCGTTCATTATTAGGTCGTAGATCTAATAGTAGAGGTTATGTTGCTGACTTTTTTCCCTAGAAGGCAACCCTCTTTTTAGGAGGGCATTGTTTTGCAGTTGTGTATGGTGAGAGAGTATTGTGACCGAGAGAGGATATTGTGAGAGAGTCAAGAGGAGGCTACAACAGATGTGTTGTAGGTGTTATCTCTTCATCTTGCTGAACAAAATAAAGGAAGGACCGATTGTTTATTCGTGGATGTAACCCATATTGGGTGAACCACATATATCAATGTCTCTCTTGTATTTTTTTTATTTTTTTTCACATTCATTTTGATTTGTTTTATTTATTTGTATTGCTCTGTGATCCTATTCCTAACCTTTTTTATTCCTTTTCTTATTTCAAACTCTCTTGTGACTATGGGGTCTCTTTCTTGGTTTGTTTGAACTCTCTTCATTACTACTCATTCGTTTATTGAATGTCAATTCCCCTTGTCTAGAGGGATGCTCCACATGTCAAGGTACTTACAAGCCAGTAAGCCTAGAACAAGGTGCATGGGTTAGTTTTAAAATAAACTGATTATTCCATCAAACTAATCCCTTTTAAAATTCAAACTAAATGCAACTATAAAAATATTCTAGCCAATTGCTAAGTTTGAGAGTAAGTCAAAAGTGATTGAATCGTGAGATAGGTGCTAGGAGTCTTGATTTGAAGATTGGCATAGATCTCAAAATCATGACCCATCCACACAAATATTTGAGGAGGAAGACCCCGATTTAACAATTGAGGCCAATTAAGAAATTAGAGGAAGAGGTGAGTTTGGGAGGAGCGCTCAAAGAGTTCAAAAGAGTGATCGAATTTCAAGTTATATTTTTGAAGGAGGCCCCAATTTGAAAATTGGGAGGATGATCACCAAATTGGGCCAAGAAAGAAAGAGACTAAATGAAGGGAGGGTCCAATTCAACAATCGGGTTTGATCACCAAATCATGCAAGGTTTCGACCAAGGAAGGTATGTAAAGGGCCATATTTTGAAATTGGGCTTGATAAGGAGATTGAGGGAAGGTGAAGTTGGAAACTTAATTGAAGAAAAATCAAACTCAAACTTCAAGAGAGAAGGTCAAATTTGATGGTTGAACATGGGGGGGGGGTGGGAATTTGAAGAGTGGGAAGAGAATAATAGCAAGGTCTATTTTGAATATTGGCATGATAAGGAGATTGGGGGAACGCAAATTTTGAACCAATAAGTCAAAAGTTAAAGGAATTTGAAGAGGTGAAATGAGGGCTCAATTTGAGCATCGTGCATAATTTGAAAATTGATCTCAATTTGGAGATTGGGGGCAAGCTCAATGAATGAAAGTAAAGAAGGGGTTCAATTTGGGAATCGAGGGGAAAAGTTTGAAATACAAAGAAAGAAGGGTCTTTACTTGAGGATTGGGCCCAATCTAGAAATTGGGGAAAAACAAAGAATTCAAACAAAGGAAATTCAATTTAGGAAGAAAAATTAAGAAAAGGAAGAAACCAAAATTCAATTAAGGAATAAAGCTTAAGGAAGGAAAGAAACCAAGTCAAAATCAAGAAAGTAAAACATGAAGGCTCATCTAATTTAAGAATCTAAAATAATGATTAGGATGTAAGGCAATGAGGAGTCAAAGTCAGTGTAAATCTAAAATAAGAAAGAATATTCAACCAAGTAAATGAAAGGAGGGGCCCCAACTTTTTCTCAAAACTTAGGGGGGTTGTTGAGGGCTCAACAAATAGCTAAATCCATGAACCTTTGAATCATTACTTATTTAATCATATTTTTTAAACATGAAGCAAGACATTTCAAGAAGAATCATACTTAGAATTCAAACAAATGGTCTCTTTAGGTCCTTCCTTTGTAACATGAACCCATAGTAACACAATCATAGAGTTTCGGTGACTTAGCATATTTTCCTGAAGATAGAAAGTATGAAGTTTATTTCCTTTAAAGATTCACCTGATATTTCATGTAATAGTCATAATCACAGGGTCTTTCTTAAATAGGGTTGAAATTTTTAAACATACAGGTGTTACGAGGGAAATCACTCTATGGCATGGGGTAAACCACAACAGACAGAAATGACTGCAGAAATCAATTCTGATATCAAGTATCCTATATAAAAAAACATGCTAACAAGACAAGATAAAGATCCTACCTTGTACAACCATTCGATGAAGTCCACCGCTGAGCACTTGACTTAAAGCTATACACATGCAACTTGTCCTCAGCAACCAAGATACACTAGCATATGGTGATAATATATAAAGTTAGCACATATAATAGCATAATCCATCAATATTCATAACAAATATTCCCATGGAATAACAATTCAAATATTTGTGAGACATTAATTGGATGAGAAAAGAGTATTTCTATTAAAATGTAATCAACAGAAGTGTGTGAATGACAACCTTTTGTGTCGGCACATTCGGAACCGGGAAACTAAGTCCCCTCCAGTTGGGCCTCCACCACTTCAATCCTCCACCAATGCAAGCTCATATAAGAGAGACAATGAGGTTCTCCATCAAATAGGGAAGAGATTGGGGGATGAAAAATGTGTTCAGAATTAAAAGGACAAAGGGATGCAGACTCAATATGAAGTGAATAAATTTCTCCAGAGTAACTTTTCTCTCAAAGTTGAATTCTTCTCCTTCTTTCCACAACTTGGATATGGCCCATTTATAGCCTTCAAATGGAACCGAAGGGCCAAGTCGGAACATTTCCAATATATGGAAGGTCAAGGATCATGGATCTCATGACGTGACATGGAAACCCGATACCATTTTTTAATTTTGAGCACAAAAATCGATGTACGCAGGTTGTAATGGTGAAACATGTGTATACACATGTTGTATAGTTGTTAGGGCGTGTATATGTGGAAAAATATGTTTTTTAGCTCTGGGAATTACAAAAAGAGGACTTCAAGTTTGCATAGGGAAATGGAAAAGGCCTTGTGAGAAAGTTTGCATGGGGTGAGGCAAATCTTGCTATAACAACAGGTTGTTTTACTTCCTTGTGATGTTTCTCCATTTCCTGTAAGCATCCATCGCCCCAATGGAGTCACCCCAACATCGCAAACCTTGCTTTGCTACTAGCAAGCATCCATAGCACCAATAGAGATATCTGCATTCCCCCACAAGTGACTGAATTTTATTTCCCAATACTTCACCTAATTTATATATATTATACAAAAATAGTGGATGCAAGAAACAATAGGTCTTTATAGCTAGGTGGGGATGATGCCTATTTTTAGGGAAGGATTGGCCATGTCTATATAGCAAGAATATGCCCCAAAATATTTCATCCTAGATATTTGATTGAAAACATTTCACACGATGCACTCATTTATTGTGAATGGGTGGTATCTTCAAGTCGTTTGAATCATTACTTAACTGAATTTTCAAGATTTTCTAGGACTTAGTTATTTGGGGAAGGCCCATTTTCAACATTGTTTTAACTTATTTAGGTAGCATGGGACATTTATTCATAGATTCTTGGTTAATACATGGCTAAGAAGTAAAATAAAAGATTAGAAAGATTAGAAAATATATTTTCTTTTAACAAGACCCTACAATTACCCACCAAGGGAACTAAAAAAACTAGTTAACAAGAAGATAAGCCATGCAAAGAAAATTATAAACAAATGAAAGAAATGCAATTCAAACTTCTGAGAAAATCAACTTGTTGAATTAAAATCCAGGAAGCAAAAGAATCAATGAAATATATCCTAAGGACTAAAAATTAATATAAATTGAGAGTCAAAACACAAAACTAATGAAATAAAACCTACTACGTACATGTAAACTACCATGAGGAATATAACAGAAGTACATTTTCATAATTTGGCCATTAACAAGGAGTGGTTCTAGGTCCCCTCCATATTATGTAATATGTAAGTGCAAGGCCAAGTTTTTTAACCACCTGAAAAAACGGGCCTAGCTAAAGTTGTTGAAATTTTGAATGCTTACTCTTTAGCTCACCTGGTTTGTCCCTCTTAAGCACCAAATCACCTATATAAAAGTCATTATTCGCGATTGATTGTTTATCAAACCACATTTTAACAATTTGTTGATGGGATACAAAACATTTTAGGCCTTTTCATGTCCTCTTCTAACTTGAGTAAGGTGTCAATTCTATTTTGCAGGGTTGAGTAACTTTTCCCCCTAGAAAATTAGGACAATTGAAGAGAAGGAAAGAAAATGCTAGAAGGAAGGATGGCTTATTTTACATACACCAAATAATAGGGAGATGTACCTAGAGTAGATTTAGGAGTAAATTGATCTTCCCATAGAGCATTAGGAAAATCCTTATGCCAATTCCAATGATGGTCGACTACAATCATTTCTAGAATTTGGATGAGGCTTTTATTGGTGGACTCAGTTGTTGGATAGTTGGTTGTCATTGATGTTGTTGGACATTTAGTTGTCATTGATTTCAACAAGCAGTGGTTTTCATTGATGTCAACTGAAGTTGTTTGAGGAATAAGGACATGAAGGAAAATTAAAATCTAGGTAACACAATCATATATGAATAGTCCTCATCATTATGTTTCCAACGGTAGGTGGAACATCATGTAGTTCCTCACGGTTGAGGAGTTATGAGGTCATGAAGTTGGAATCCCCAAATATGGGTTAAGAAACCCCTAATTGGTTGCAAGTCATTAATGAAAGGGTAAAGTGGTTATAACAAGAAAATTCAAGAAGCCCTAAAGTTAAGGAAAGAGGTTACTTAGAAAATTTATATATACACCTCAAGAAGCCTCCCATAAGTACATTCACACACACACTATATTGAATATATTTTATGTGAGTAAGTGATCTATTAGTGAGTTTGTGAGGGAGAAATATGAGGTAGAGAAAGAGTGAGAAGTGCGGGAGTTTCGGGATTGCAGAGGAAAGTGGGTTTTTCTGAGAAAAACCTAGTTTGGATGACAACCGCGGGTCAGACATCTAGTGTCTCGCAAGGCATCCTTGCAGGTTGTCTAGGGCTCGTCACGCAAGGCCCTGCTAGACAATACATCTTAGTCCTATGAGGTTAAGATAAATTTGGAAAATTCTAGTACCAGGTTGTTAAGGACTGAGGAAAAGCTACAAGTTAGTATTACTCTGTATCAGGTCAACTACATGATCATAGGTATGCCTATGTGTTAGTTTGAGGCTTATGCTTATGTTTTTATGGTACATTCTTGAGGCATGTCATGGTAGTGAGTGTGCATGGCACACTTTGGTGATGTTTTGATACATTGTTAGAGGCACATCTTGGATACTTGGAATATTGTTTGTTGTATAGTATATGAGTGATATGGCACATTGTTATGGGGAAATTACACCTAAATTGGGTCTAAGGAATACTCAGAGTGATAACTCCCTTAAAATATTGACTTATCTCTAATCTACCACAAAACAATCTAGACTAAGTGATAAGAGAAAGAGAGAAGAGAAGGTTAAGAAGTGCACCTTGAATCCTTATGGTTGATGCATACCTCTTCCACTTGTTGTTGTCTCTTAGATCATAGATCTCCTCCCAGAGCTGACCAGCAAGGGTTTAAGACTACAACGCAACAACATGTATAATCTCTAGTAATCACTTGAAAGCCTAAATATAGATATAAATGCTCACATTAACAAGAACATGTACACATAGGGTTTTAGGACAAAGATACTCTCTTTTATTCAAACTCAAGATGAAAGGTTACAACCTTTGCTTGCGAACACCGCTCTACGAACCAAGTTCGGGCTCCTCTGTCGTGGCTCCAAGTGCATCAATCCCACATAGAATTATCACAAGCAACATACCATCAAGGGAATAAGGAAGGGTTGCATAAGGAAAATGGATGGAGGGGAAAGTTGAGGCTAAAACTCAGAGCAAGATGCAAAACTTGGGAAATGAGAGGGAAAGGATTTTGGCAGATTTTTCTTATTCTCTTGTTCATATCTCTAAATGACTCCCCAATACCTCTTTTTATATGAGAAAAATATGGTTATTTGGTTTGGGGATGAGCTACAAGGGATAAAATGGTTAGGAAACCCTCCATGGCCCGTAAACTCCACCAAAATACGTGCAATTTTATATTTTTTGCAACTTTTGGAGGTAAACGTGGGACACTTAGCATGCAACAAGCATATGTATGTGAGATAACTAGCATGAAACATGCGTGTGTACATAAGCTATTAGTGCAACAGAATGCATACATTATCCAAAAAATGGTTTTTGAGAAGGAAACCTCAATAGTATGTTTGGAAAAGTATGCAAATGGATGGGCCATTTTCTTGGATGCATAGATGCGATATTTTTGGACTATAATAGATGCCCTGTAATGTGTGAGGTCAGAAGAGGAATTGATGTACGAAATACATTACAATATCTTTACACAATGGGAAGGCATGGAGTTGAGTGAGCCCAATACGAGTGTTTGTGAGTGTGTCATCTGCAAAATAATGATAATCTCTCTGAGGCGGGTATACCCATGCTCAAAATAAACTAAGTATGGATGTCAATCAAGTACATTGCAGATCCATGACATACAAAATAGCCACTACTATAAGACAAATATGAATGTCTATATAACGTGTGGCCGTGAACAATACACAACAGATCTACATCTCAAAATCATCTAAAGATATACAAGTACAATGTGATATGCATCCTCAATAAGCATCAATTCATGTGGTTGGAGATGATAACTTCATAGCTCAAGCAACAACTTCAATATCTTCAAAAATCAGGTAGGAGTACAATAGAAGTGTAAGAATCACTACTCTAAGGTCTTCGACGTGTCGTCGGGGAAACACTGGAGGACCTTGATCATCTGGCACAAAAAATCATTGATTCTGAATCCGAACGTTCCTGGACTCTCGAGATGGTTGAATCATGAAATTCAAGAGATCAAGTGTAGAATGGGAGACTCAGGTTGGATAAAAATTCCATTGGACAAAAGCACGAAAAAATGATGAGACTCGGGCATCATATTATTGACATAAGTTTGTGACACAGGAGGCACCAAAAACTTTCCATATGTTTGGAAGAGTAACCAAATGGAGGAGGACACAACTCTATGTAACGAGAACAAATTCCTAAGTTCATACTAGATCCCAATGCTTGCAAAACAAATGAAAGTATGTTCTTTGGCCAAGGGAGGCTATCTTTATGCTGATAAGAGAGAGTGTATATCTCGTCCCCTCTTTTCGGAATATTTGATTTTTTTGTCTTTTTCAAAATTTTAATGAGATTGAAAAAGAATAAAATAATGCTACATTACAAAGGAGGAACGAGTGTCGTGGGAAGCAAACGAGTTCCAAGTGCATGGAACATATTGATGCTCAGTGCAAGGAGACATGTGCAGGATAAGGACACTCAGGAAAATTCCTCCATGGGTCAAGGTGTCAGATCACAAGGGGAAAAAGTGCTACAAGGCTTGCACCTAAGGAATTCTCTACAGGTTCAGTAATAGCAACATGAAGCCAACATTAGGCCAAATACGCAGGGATGAGACATGCAATGTGATTACAACATGACACAAAAAGACTCCTTCCATGTGAAGTTTTATGAGCCCAAAGAAGGTAAGCTCGGTGGTTTTTCACATTTAGAGAGTCTGAAAAACACTATAAGAAGACTCCATAGTATTCTTTTTTCATAATTAGTCCAATCGGTCTGGAAAAGGATTAAACTTATACTGAAAGGACGTCTCTTCAAAACCACTTTAACGAGTGTGACAGACAATATCACTCGGCTATATTTTCAATTTTAAGGAGTCTGGAAAGAGCTTAGCTATGGACTTACAACCTTCTTTGAAATTTAGTGCCCTTATCCCAGAAAATAATAAAACATAACTTAGGAGAACTCTCCTGGTTAGACATGTCTCTCAAGGCGTACCTTTTTCCTGGGTAATCTATTGGCCAGAAAAAGGGTTACACTTGTGCCAAATAAATATTCCTTCTGGACCAATTAATGAGTGTGAAAGGAACAAGGTCACTCAATGATCTTTTCATGTTTAGGGAGTCTGAAAAGATATTAACTATGGACTCCGAGGGGGTTCCTTTTTCATAGATAATCTCCAAGTCTCAAAAAAGAGATAAACAAAAACCAAGGAGAATGGCCCTTTTTCACAAATTTAGTCCCTCGGGCCCAAAAAGGGGTTAAACTTATGCCTGAGAATACTCTCCTATCGAACCAAATCTCCTAGGGCATACCTTTATTCGTAAATTAACCATCCAAACCAAAAAAGGGTAAACTACCATCGGACAGATGTGCCTTTAAATTTTTGTTTGACGAGTGTGAAGGGAAACAAGATTGGTCGACAATATTTTCAATTTTAGAGAGTTTGAAAAGGGCTTAAAGAAGACTCTGAGGGGGGATTATTTTATTAAGTAATATGAATGAGACTGAAAAGAATAAATAAATTCTCGTTAGATGTTTCTTTCAAAGTTTAAGTGAGATTAAAAGACAACAAACCATGCTCTTAGGGATTCCCTTAGGTAAAGGCCAAAAAAATATGAAGAAGAATGAGGCTTCAACACACACTCATGAAAGGACTAAAAGGAATCCCAAGCCTATGGAAAACTCACAGTATGGATGCAAAAATTAAACAAAGAATCTACCTAGGGAACACATGTAGAGGGAGGCTCTACCACCTAATTACTACACTTCTAAAGCAACATAGAAATTTTTGTGTCACACTTCGGTGGGATTGATCTTATGGAAAAGCGGAAAAAAAGTCAACAAAATGAAAGATGCAAGGTGATGAGAACCTAACCTATATGAAAGTGTCGAAAAAACAACTTTACCATGGGATGATGTGAGTGTAACCCATCTCATAAAAACACCAAACCAAAAGAAAAAATTCATAAGATTGACCCAAAAATCCCCCAAAAAGAAACCCAAGCACCCACCAAGCCAAGAATAGGGAAAAAGAGGACCAAACTAGGGTTAAAAGAGCCAACAAATTCTATAAATATGAGTAGACAACTCATTTTAAGTATTGCAAATTGGAAAATAACTAAAAATCCAAAACTACTTCTTCCTTAAAACGCAGATTCAAGGAGCTACAGTGGATGAAAAGTCTTCAAACCTGAACCAAGTAAGTACAAATTACCTCTCTCATCATTTCAATTCAGCATTTATTGTTTATTTAATTGTTTAGAGGGTGTGCCCTAGGGAAAATGTCAGGTATGCATGTACGTGGGTTTTCCATGCTCGAAACACATATATATGTTGGCAAAGTAAACCTTAGCGCACGTATATACACGATTGTCTTAAAGATAGACCGTGTACAAACATTTAAGCTTTCAAAAAATGGAAAAAGGGGCTAACCTCAAAAAACAATTATGCAATAGGATGTATGTTCACTAGTGAGAGAGATAACATGAGGAGTTAGATATCTTAGTCGAGGAGGATCCAGGGGCCATCGCCATGCTAAAGCAATGTGATATGTGGAAGTTCTTTCAGTGTCCGTTCATGAGGGCACAACCTAGGTTATTGAATCATTTGATAGAGTATTAGCACTCGGACGCAGAGTCATTCATGCTAGAGGGTCAATCATTGACTATGATTACTAAGGATATATATATATATATATATATATATATATATATATATATATATATATATATATATATATATATATATATATATNTGGGAACCGATTAACTTGATGAATTTTCCTCCAGTACCACACAACATAGAAGATTATATTGGCATTTATTGCGAGGTTGGCACTGAGAAAGTAGGATCTCATGTGAAAATTTATAAGATCACAAGCCTCAACCTGCGGATGGTACTTTACATGATTGGGCAAATCACAAGATCCACACCACTTCATGAGGCTTCACGTTCACATATGCATTGTGCAAATTAGTGTCTACATTCCATCATATTTGACTGGAGCACCAGGATGCTCACATGCATGAAAAAACAACCGACCAACTCCCGCAGAAGAACAAACAAGAACTTCAAGTTTGGGACCTTGTTGTGCGCTTTCTTTTTCGAGATTTTTCCAAGACTTAGCCCGCAATAGACAGTACGAGGCCATATTGCCTCCTTTCTAGCATTATGCAGGTGGGCAAATTTGTTTCCTCAATAGGGTGCAGGGAGAGTGAAGGAGGCATTTGACGAAAAGTTATTTGACTGGTGGGCCCATCAAATTCCTACGATCGAACACTACCCCTACGCGGGGATCAATTTCTTGAGGGATCATGATATGCCTATGCCCCCTAGTGAGGAGCGTAGAGAGATAGGTACACATTACTTTTTGTATTTTAAAGTTATGTCTTTTTTAGTTTAAAAAAAATATATATCCTTTGTATGGTAACATCAAATTACTAACTCATTAATCTGTTATATACAGACCTGGGACCAGTACAACTAGCTGGCTTCACCAGGATCAGGCATCATCCTTGAGAGGATGTCATACCAACAATAGCAGGAGGACTAGTAGCCACGAGAGGGCCACTAGTCGGAGAGGCTAAGAGAGTATTAAGACGAGTGGAGAGGAACCTAACAACTCTCACTCATCCAGTGTCGATGGCAGAGATTGAGGACCTACCCTCGACCATACAGTTGCATGTTGTAGGGGTACCCAGGATTTTGGTTTAGTTGTTCTAGCATATTATGAACATCGTAGTTCATTACACTAGGGCCAACAAGACTAGGTCATAGCTAGCACTAGACCACATGTGTTGAGGGCACTCTTTTTGTACTCTCTGATGTGTTGAGGGCACTCTTTTTGTACTCTCTGATGTGTTGAGGGCTTGATCCCAACGATGTACACCGGCTCTATTTGAGGCTTTATGGACCACTTTTGTACTTATGACAGTATTTTTTGGACATATTATTATATATATACATATTTTTCCTTATGGATAAAACATTTTGTACAAATGTATTTACATATGCGTGTATGTGTGTGTTTTTACTTTTATGTGTGTGCAATATGCCAATCTAATACATGATTAGCCAATGTATCAGTTAGTTGATTAGATCTCCTAGGAACATTAATATAAGTAATATAATCAAAATAGTGTTCTAAGAGACGTACCCTAAGGAATCATCGATGAAGAGTGGGATCATAGACACGGTACACTCCATTTAACTGAGAAACGACCAATTGAGCATCTAGATAAACTCGGAGGTGAGAAATACCATGTGACAAGGCATCACACAATAACTCTATTACGACACTATACTCGGTAACATTATTGGTTGCTTCGCCTAGATAAATGCCTTCAGAAGACATCAACTGACCAAAGTGCGTGAAGATCATCCAAGCTGCAAAAGCAAGCCTCCGAGTGTGTCAGCTAGCACCATCCGCAAACCCAACATAGACTTGAGATTCACTTGACATCTGCCACGATGAAAAGAAACAAAATAAACTACACGTCCACAAGACAAAAAGACAAAAATGCATAAATAAAGATATATATTATATACAAGAATTCACGCTTAGGTTACCGACCTAAGTGTAATACTTCTTAAGTTAGAGCCCATTTCTAAGCTCAGAAAGAGCATTACCCTCAAAATCAACCAGTTTATAGGCACCCTTTTCTAAAACTTTCTTAACAATGAACAATTCAAACCACATGGGTTTGAATTTTCCTGCCCCCAATGGATCTTTATCTTGGTCATAGACCAAGACAAGATCGCCTTCGAAGAAAAATCTAGGGTGAATGGACCGATCATACTGACACTTGACACTTTGCTTGTGAGCCTCGTTGGCCAAGGCTGCATCTTGATGCTGCTCATCGAGTTGCTCGAGATATAGGAGACGCTCTTCAAGTGGAGTAGTATTGGGCAGTAATTCCACTGCCAAATTAAGAGAGGGAATTCAACACTCTATGGGAAATACTGCCTCTAGCCTATAAACGAGTTGGAAAGGAGAAAAAATGGTAGTTGTCTTGACTGAGGTTTGATAATCCCAAAGTGTCGAGTATAACATCAAGTGCCAATTTAACTTGGTTGAATTGATCGTCCGTTGGAGAATAGTCTTGAGAGACTTATTAACAGCCTCCACTTAACCATTCACCTCTGGATAGTAGGGTGACAAATTTTCTTGTTTAAACCCAAGTTTTGGTGTTAACTCGATCATCAATTTTTTCTGGAAGTGACTTCCATGGTCTGTGACAATCTCCTTCAGAATACTGAACCTGGCTACAATCTGGTTAAAAACAAAAAGTGTAGTAGTTTCTCCGTCATTGCTAAATGTCGACATGGCCTTGACCCACTTAGTGAAGTATTATACCACCACGATGATATACCGATTCCCCCTAGATAAATCTAGGTGGCATGTAGTGAAATCAATCCCCCACTTGGTGAAGGGACCAATAGTAATAACTGGAAACATGGGAGCAGGGTGGGCCTACATCTTTCTAGAGAAGATCTAGCATGGGTGACACTTCTTGATCACCTCTACACAATCTTTGATCAAGGAGGGCCAAAAGTATCCAGCGCAAAGAATTTTTTGGGTTGTTTCCAACCTAGACAAGTGATCGCCACATGCTCCAATGTGACAGTCATTCAACACAAGCTCTGCCTATTCATGAGTGAGACAACGACGAAGAATGCAATCAACTTCTTAATGATATAAATTATCATCGATGATAAGATAGTTATGCACTTGATGGTGTATTTGTTGACATTCATTGCGAGAAGCAGAGGAAGGGAACTTCAAATTCTGAAGATACACAAGTATATCTCCATACCAAGGCTCTGAAGATGCAATAAGGAAAATATCCCCATTGATCAGTGACTCTTCAGGAAAATTGTTACCACTTTCGACCAGAAGTTCTAAAATTAGTTTAGTGAAGACAAAGGCTTTTTAGATTTCTCCAAAACAAAATCCAAGTCAAATTATTGTAGGATGACTATCCATCGACTGATTTTCCCACCGATGACCCATCGTGTCAACACATATTGAAAAGGGTTCATGACAGCTATGACGGTGGTCTTGCGAAGTAAGATGTAATGATGGAACCGTTGGACAACATGGACAATGATCCGGATTATTTTCGGCACGAAATGAGAGCGGAAATATAATAAAGAAATGCATAGAGATATTGCAGATATTCAATAATATAACAGAAATGTATCAGAGATGCAACCATAAACACAGATATACAGTAATACACGATTTCTATTAAT
>ML794843.1:332370-362778 GCA_009831015.1 Picea engelmannii | reverse complement strand
TCATATTTGATTTCATCTTTCAGCAGTTTGCTCAGTGGTTTGATAGAAGTAGTATTTCATTTCATTACAACCAAGGGTTTAGCATTATCTTTCCAGCCAGTGATTTCATTTCTTCAGTTTTCACATTTAGACTTCTCAACATTCAGGAACTAGTTTGGGTGTCTCATGAGATGAAGAAGTTTCTTTTGATTGCAATAGAAAGTTTCATAGGATGGTTGCTGAGTTGTGTGGAGTGATAAGTAGCAAGAACTTAGTTGTTTTTATCTTTTACATGCATATACAGAACAATACCGGTTAGTACCGAGTAGTACCGAGTAGTACAGAGCAAAGTAGGGTGCAGTAGCTCTTTCCAGCGAGTTTCTTTTAGCAGTTCAAAGATTAGTTTGGCATCCTTCAAACCCCCTCTTCAGCCCTGCATTTCATGTGCTGGTTCCTCTAAGTCTACCTTCCCGGGTTGACAATTAAATGTTGATTTACATGGTATATCTGCAGCTCGACAGTTGTAAGTAGCCTTATTAAATGCACCCTTAGGGATGTGAGTCATAGTTTCTCCCACAGTCTTCTCAATGTGAAGAGGAGGTGGTGGGTTGGAAGCTTATTTTCCCTTGTCAACAGATTTTTTCATTCTGTAATCATGAGCCCTGATCTGTAGATGAGCATCTGATCTCATCATATAAATGTTTATGACTCTGTTATTAGCATTAGGCATGGAGGCTCCCTGATTTCCCCCGGGCGCATTCATGGATGAGCAAGCTTGATCCATATTTTTCCTTTGTGGGAAAGGGTTGGTTAACACAACAGCTTGTTGTTGTACCAATAGATTTTGGGCTTCCTCAAGCTGAGGGAATTGGTGAGTCAAGTGATCATCCGTGCAAAGCTTACACGAAAACTTCACCTTCCTCTTTTTGTTTTTATCCTTGCCAACATTATTCGCAGGCTTCTTATCCCCCTTACCCTTCTTCTTCTTTTTTTTCTCTTTCCCTCAGATTACTAGTTACCCTTCAGGTTCATCGATTGCACACTATGTACATCCGATGTTTGGGTTGGGGGGGCATCCGAACCAGGAGTTTGGCTTGCCACAACCCGTTGAATCGATAATTGTTGTAATTGGTTAGTCAATTGATCTGTGTGATTTCTTTTTGCTGAGCCTACTATGCCATCGACATGAGGCCCAGACTTCTATTTGGTCTTGTTGAAAGTGGACCGTGGTGTGTTCGGAAGGATCTCGTATAACATACAGGATTGAGAGTAAATCAACTCCAGTTGTTGGGCTCTCATGATAGCCTCTTCTTCGGAAAAAAACCTCGGATGTCACAATGTCTTTGGATACATCAAGCTCTTTCGTCAACACCATTCTCGGATGTGATCTGAGATATGGATGGATTTTTTTTTCTCGAATTTAGCCAACAACTCAGTGTCGGCGTCATATATTACCAGTAACTAGAAATGGTTTAAGAAAACCATAGCCAGGTTATTAAAGTAATTGTACTTTGAGCTATTAAGCTCGATATACCATTTTGTGGCACCCCCTATAAGAGTGTGTTGAAATAAACGCAACTGAATGGAGTCATCCTTCAATGAGTTGGATGAGAACCATAAATGAAATGTCATAACATGATCACCTGGATCTTCACCAGGCTTGCCTTCAAACTTAGGGATGTCTGAGGGCAAATTAGTCGGCATGGGGGGCCAACGCAGATCATGACAAATTAGATCATTCAACGGCCTCGACAAGTCTGGAAATTGAAGAGTTGCAACGAAAGGTAGTCTAGGTTGTGGTGGATTCAAAGGAAAAGAGGGGCCTAGATTTTGACTGGCACTAGGTTGCCAAGAAAATTTTGTTTGTTGGTCAGGGTTTTGGTAGAAACCATGGTGGCCCTGGCCAGTAAAAGGTTTTTGTGCTTGATTCTACATCGTCGAAAAATTCCCATAGTTGGATGAAATACCTTGTTAGGGATTTCTCTCTCCACGGTATTCCAACGACCTTGGTTGGGGATGCCCCTAGTCGACCCTCTCAACATAGGTACTGAACCCTGCCCGGGGTTCCAATGAGTGTGGAAGGGGTTACCCCCTATCGACATCCCTTGTAAAGGAAACAAGTGTTGTCAGGGATTTCCAAGACCTTGTGAGGAGTAAACTCCTTTCATCGCTCCCTGTGAAGGAACAAAGCCTTGCATAGGGTTTGGTTAACAAAATATGGGTTTACCCCCTGACAAGAAAGAAGACAATGAGAAAGCGTTGTTTCCAAACGCACTGAATAAAGAAAAAGGCATAGACCCTACCAGAGTCATATATGACTAAGGCCCATGACTCCCTCCACTTAACAAACTAGAGCTAGTTTTAAGCTCGAATGGTTGTTGGAAAGCACCTCCGAGTGAAGGGGGCGGAGGATGGATATGACCCCCACTGTAAGGGATAACATTAAAAGAGGTAGTGATGCCTGCGAAAGATCCTTGTAAGAGAGCACTAGAACTCCATACCCCCAAACCAACAGTTTGTAGAGTAGAGTAGGTTAAGGTCGAACTAGAGTCAACACCCAACATCTCATATGAAAAGGGAGCACCAGACACGTTCTAAATAGAGGTAAAAGTGGTCATAGTCGTTGAGGGGATTACGCGATTGCCTGAAGTTGTGGGTGTCTGGACAGTCATAGTCCTGATAGGTGGAGGTGGGGGAGGAGGCACGACACCCCCTCCCACAGCAGCCAAGATTGGAGTATGAGGACTCCCAAAAGAGGTAGCACTAGTCACTTCCATCATTGCTCGTCTAACAAAATGGTGTTTAGGTGAAGTCACCTCAAGAGGGACTATATGAATAAGAAGTCGTGCCAATAAATAAGTGATCGAAGGGTTTATGGGCCTGAAGCCTTCAACTTCGAGGTCAGAAATGGTGGACTCCTCCGGTGTAGGAAAGTCTTCTCTAGGAGCTAGCTCGGGTACAGTTTCCTGTGGCCTGATCACTTCAAATGAACCATCTTGATCTAGCCTATGCCTTAGCGGTGGAGGAGGTGGCTCCAAAGTAACCGGTAACAGACCCTGAATCCTACGTGAATGACAGAGTTGTTGATCTTCCACCTATGAAATGATCAATTGACACTTTAAGGTTAATCTAGTGTGAAACACATAACACACACTAAAAATTTCCTAATGGAAAATCAAGCAATCAATTGACTGGCAAGAAGAACAGTTACGCCAATCGACACTAGAACAACATATCGGTGAAAGTGTAACTCGAACACGGACAAGTGTAACTTATCGGTGCAAGTGTAATCCATGATGTTGACATGGACATCATTCCCACATACTCAATATAGAAAAAGAGGAAGAATAAGAAATGACCCCCATCATCATGGAGTCATAGAATGCCTTAGATCTCCTGTTCATATCCAAGCATATGTGCAGCCCATACACAGATTCTGAAACTACGAGATTCTTGACTACTTCGTTGGCCACTTATCATCCAAGTGTCGCAATTCCTCTTTCACATTTAGTTGAATTGTTTATGTGTAAGAAGAGAAGACAAAAAGAAATAGAAGGAATAAGCTAGTCTTGATGCCTTTCTACAGCCTCTCCATGCTCCTTCAGACCTATATCAAGCATACTATGTTGGAACAATCAATGAGAAAACAACATATTAAAAGGCATGCTTACATTGGTGATGCAACCCCCCCCCCCTCTCTCTTGAGGGCTACACGACCTCTCAGTCAAGGATCTTCAACTTCGAGCTGAATAGGCTCTCTAAGACCTTAATGGTCTCACTTGCAAATTAACACAGTTCCTCTTAGTCCTCTGGTGCAGGTTCTATGGCACCCGCGACCTCTTTCCACAACTGTTGAACTCTCGGGTTTAATGTACTAGCTCTTTTCTCGTTAGCCCCTTGTCGCATGTGACCTTGGGCTAGGTCCTTGTGTAAACACACAATTGTGGGTGCCCCCAAGAGTGGTTTGGGATCAACCACTTTTCTCCCCACAATTTACCTCCAGTTGCCACATATCTCTTCACCGATACTGTGGTTTCGATTGCAACCTACCCTCAAAATTTTAACGTCCAGGCACTTTCTGGCCCCGCAATCGAGCGTGACCGTCAATCTTAAGATCTTGATGGTGCTTCTAGACTAACGGTTGAGATCTACATCTTCCAAAACAACAATTCAGATCTAGTTCTCCTGGATCGGACGGTTGATATTTACTTCGGGTCTTTACCCAGAGTCCATGGATTTATGCCACCTACCCTCTGGATCGGACGATTGACATTTACTTCGGGTCTTTACCTAGGATCCATAGATTCACGCCACCTGTTATTCAGATCTGATGGTTCAGATCTACTTCGGACGATCCGACGCTTGATATTTACTTCAGACGATCGAATAGTTGAGATTTACTTCGAACGATCGGACGATCCCAAATTACTTCAGGACTTCAGAACTTTGGCAAGTTCCCTCTCTTGCGTGTGCAAAATGCTAAGGCTCACGCACCTTGATTTGATCGGACGGTTGTTGGTCCTCTGAATCAGTGATCCAATGACCATTGTCGCTCTCCCTCCTGAGCTTCTGACTTCCTCTGACTTAGAATATTTTCTAAGTATCCAAAGGTCTCAACCTTTATGCCTCCTGCAAGTCCATCTCTTGGACCTCAACTACACTTCTAAAAAATTTTATCTCTGCTGAGCTTGGTCTTTGTGAATATTTCGACTTCCCGTGCACTCCTTGCATTTCAGGGATTTCGATAAACTTAGATCTGAAGGATTTCTTGAAAATAAAATCTTCTCGCCCTCTTGGCATTCTCCTTTTTCTCGATGCACACCTTGCAAAGCTCCTCCTTACAGAGTGTTCAGTAAATCTATCTCTCTCTCCCTCTCTGAACCCAACACAGATTTCTTCTTGTGCACTCCTTGCACTTATGTTGGTGAAGATTCAATGATATCTTTCCTGAGATTCTCTGAGGTTAACTCACCTCTGTCAATGCACTCCTTGTGGAATATGTGCACTCCTTGCACTCAAAACTCTCCTGAGAGAAACAATTGAAACTTATACTAACATATCACAGTTTCATACATTCATTTATGGAAACAACAATAACAGGAAATTTGCAAGCAATAACATCATCCACACATTGGATCAATTTTCCTCTATTATATTCATTCAAAATAAAAATGGCTACAACTTTAATCAAACAATAACTAAAAACTCAGAAATCGCCTACTAACTCACAGTGGCCTCATTTGGGCATACAAAACCTCTATTTATCTCAGAGGGCTCTTAGGGTTCCCCCTGAATACTCATCTACTCGAAAATCAAAACCTAACTGCTACCTAAGTTCAGTTACATTCAAGGCTAAGAGTGAAACTCCCAGATCCCTCGTGATCATCAGCTTCCAAACGCTTGATCTTCTTCCGTTTTTCCAATCAGCTCCAAAAGATTCGCAGTAACTCCCAGCGTTTCAGATTCTGAAATGATCCCCAGGCATTGAGTTGTCCTGCCACGTGTGCTCACTGACGATGCTCCTGCATCAATTGACTCTTCCAAAATTTAGCCTGTTGATCAGAGTCTTTGTTGCCGAAACAGACATCGCCATTGGATTTGCGTCGTCGAATAGCATAAATTTGACTGTCAAATCGTCTCCATCGAACATTGTTAACTTCAGGCCTCCTCTGGACCTCTACCTCAATCCACATGCAAGTCTGTGCAATTAATTCATAAAAACCTGCATATAAATCCATGTCGTCATATGGCCTGGTACGGACTGGGTGCGTGCTTCCCCCCCATGCATTGGTAGAAATCACCCTTTAATAAAATAACTGGGCGAAGTTTACCAACAAAGGTCATTGACCTAATGGTTAGCGTATGGCTATTTTAAAACTGTGGTTGGGGAGGACCTAGGGTCAAACCCGCGGGCCTCCCTTTCTGGTGTGTTGTTACAACCTTTTTACCAACTTTGGAGTCTGCTAGATTTGGTGGAGTATTCCAATTTTGGCATAACCGACTATGGTGGAACTGCTGCCAAGTCTAGCGAAATGGTTGGGATTGTCGCTAGTTTGGCGGGCGCTGCTAAATTTGGTGGAAAGGGTTGGCTGTCGGCCAACCCCAATTTAATTTGGAATTTCGGTTACCGTCACTCATTGGGAATTTTCCCGCTGCCATGTGGCATCCCATGGTTGGGCCACATGGCAGCCAGCCATTTGTTGAACCTGGTGCAATGACCTGCATACGTGTCCCTGTCATGTATCGTCTAGCTAATGGCCCATGTGTCAGTCTGTGAGAGGACCACGTGGTGGCTCTTGTAGGGTGCCACATGGCGTCACCTGGGGGTGCCACGTGTCACATTTCCACTGGCCCATTTGGAGGCCCAAAGTGCCAAATTAGCATGCCACCTGGCACAATGTCATTGGGCCACATCAGAATGTTCATGTCACTGCCACTGTGCCTACCACATCAATTACCATATACTATACGGATGCCACATGGTTGTATGGATTTCCACATCACCTGCCATGTGGTTGTATAGATTGCCACATGGCATGATGTCATTGGGCCACATCAGCATGTTGATGTCACTGTCGTTGTGCCTACCACATCAATTACCACATCCTGTACAAATGCCAAGTGGTTGTATGGATTTCCACGTCACCTACCATGTGGCTATACAGATTGCCACGTGGCACTTTCTCATTGGTCCACTTGTCTACCTGAAAATTTTGAAAATGAGTGACACGTGGCAGCCTCTGGTGTTGCCACATCAGCATACTGACATCATGTTGATGTCATCATGACATGTGTCACTCTCTAAATATGCCACATACCTTGTACGGATGATGATGTCATCAGTACTATTGATGACGTCAGCAGTACGGATGTTGACTCATCCCTACTAACTGGGCTAGGTTGACCAAAAATTTAATTGTGAATATATTTCAATCCATAACTTTGTTTGACGAACCATTTATGTTGTTGGAAATCTTGTGACACGCTCTTCACGATGATGCCAATTTTCTTGAGCTCTGAGACTTTGAATTTTTTCCCTCTTTCATTTGTCAAGGCCATCTTGAGCCTCCTACAACACTTCTGAAACTTCTGTGATGTTCCCTAGATCCTTCTGCATCACACCTCCCAACTGAAAGGACTTTTGGTACCCAAAAGTCTTTACATTATGAGTTTCATGTCCATTGGAATTACAAAAGAAACTCCATACCCAAACTACCTCACAAGGCCTAAAAATATCAACATGTGCAAGAAAAGAATTGATATCAAACAATTACCACTTTTACACAATGCCCTTCTATGGGGTATGAATCGCAACATGTGATTTACAAAGATAGCCACTCTCGACTAACTCTAGGATTTTCCCCATCTGTTAAGTCATTACGTCGAATAGGTCATCTTTATCGAGTTGTCCTTTCTCTAGTAATTGGTTTCCTTTTGGTGGCATATTTTCCTGTAGCATTGCCTAATTGGTTGTCTCCCTTGGAGGTGTATGTTTGGTATTCTTATTCCTCTTTAGACGTAGATCATATTGATTTGCGGGTTCTGTTGAGGTCCTCGTCTCTCCTGAATTTTAGCTAGCAATGTTAGACATTCCTCGATAACGTGCTCAAAGGAATTGCAATAGTTGCAAGTGGTACAAGGGTTCTGACAGTCTCTTGCTAAATGTTTTGGTTGCATGCAGTTGTAACAGATTATCTGTCCTCGACCTCGACCCATACCTCCTCCTCTTCCTCTTCCTTGGAATCCACCATGAGGATTGAAGTTTCATCTCCCATGGGAGTTATACTCCGTAGTGTTTCCTTCTTGTTGTACTTCGTCTTGAATCTTGTATATGTCCCTCGACCTTTCATGCATGAGGTCATAAGCCCTACAATCCTAATCATCATGCCCCGCCGACTTGCAGAATGTTCAATACAAATTTGCAGGTGTTTGAACATGTTTTTTCATGTAATAGCATTCACCTGGGCGATGTATATTTCTACATACCTCGCACCAAGGTAGAGTGACTTGTTTCAAAGGGCTCGGAGCTCCAGAGGCCAAGTATTCATGAAATAAGGGACAATGTTCCTTGTCATGGCCTTCTGATTTTCATCTGACACACCAAATGTTTTCTCTTTTGTCTTTTCCCTTGTCTTTATTCACATCTTTGACCTGCAGAGACAAACTAGTTAGTTGACTCAAGATTTGACTCATACCTGAGCTGGATTCTCCCATAGGGGTTTATTCTAACTTCATAGCGATCTCCAGAGCCTCAGACTGCGAAGAAATATTCGGTTGCATCAGAGGAACTCTGATGTGTGGTAAGAGAGCAGCAATGAACCATTCTTTGTTCTGCTCATCTAGAATTTGAAAAGTCAACCGGCGTGTTAAGGTCTTAAACCTCTTATCGAATTCCCAAACAGGTTCAGCTACTTTCTGCTTGATCTCTTTCATCTCTATAATACATTGTGGCTCTGACTTGGGTTTCTTGAACTCTGCAATCAATGCATTCTTAATCTCATTCAGCGGCTTAGGCTATGCAAGTCCTTGGACAAGCTTCATGTACCAGCTCAATGTGCGATCTCTTAGGATAGTACTGAACTGAGCTCTTTTAACAGCTTCATCGGTGATATTCTTAATATTCCATAGGTCTTCACATAGGAACCAGTGCTAATCAAGATCTTAAGATCCATCTCCCCTAATAAGAGGGAGCCTCATTTCATATGTCATAGAGATTCCTAGGTTTCCTGTCTAAGTATATGTTGAACTGCTAGTAATAGTACTCTGAGGACTCTGATGACTCTGAATGTTTTGATTGCTTAGTGTTGTTGAAACAACATGAGCAATAATAGTACTTACTTCAATAGTTTGCGTAGTTCCTAAAGTTTCTGGTTCTTCCCAGCGAGGTTCTTCAGTCTTTTCTTCTCTCGGTGCAACGGATCCTGTCTATTCTTCACTCAATAGCTCTTCCTCTTCCCCACTATAGAATCCTTATTCCTGCAGAAGAGGTTCTTGATCTCGCTCAAACAAGTTCACCAAAGGAACTTCTCTAAATATCCTTCCACTACGCGTATGTCTTATCTATGTGTCGTTGTCGTTGTCTGAGTTCTTGAACATTAGCCTTTTCGAATCTGACCAACTACAGTATCTTCAAGATGTTCTTCTCATGCAATAACATCTTAATTCTCAACTTTAGAAAGTGTAAAAATTTTCCTTGAGGTCCCTTAAAGAAATACCTCTCGACTTGGCTATATGACTCTACTCTGTCAACAACAAACTCGGTGATGTACCCTCCAATGGTGCTATCAAACCAGTGATCTACCGCTTGTGACATGGTGTTATCAACTCTCTTGACCTTCTTAATCAGAGCCGACATACAAACCACAAGAGGTGTAGATCTGATCTCAAATTGGGTATCTGCTAACCTAGCTAACCACTCGTATATCTCCTTATGAATCCCTCCAAAGAAAATCTCATGTATATCAGTAAAGATATACCTTCCTAACAAGTCTTTTGTGCTAAGATTCGAGTTCTTGTTATGGGCTTCAGCAAAGTCCTTTTCTTGATCTTCTATCCACTTCTGAATATTTGTCTTTGATGGAAACCACCTTGACATTCCCTTAAGAACATTCTCATCCTAACAACAGAACCATTTGTTGGCACAGGGGCAGACCCAGGGTTCAGCTCCAAGAGCGCGCCAACAAGCCCTAACTACTGGCCCTTTCGAAAACACTTGCGAGGCAGATGCATTCTCACCCGGAGAAGTTATGAGGGGGTTGCAGGACAGAGATGTCTACAACCAAAGGGGATATCAAGTGGATCCAATACAAGAACGATACAACATTTATATATCACTTATCAATTCATCTCTACTCTGCACTACTATCTATCAGATCTAACACAGTAATGAAAATAGCAGTATATCAAATGACAAATAACAGAGCATCAATCACACACACAACATAAGATATATGTGGTTCAGCCTCTCTCTAGGGCTACGTCCACAGAACTGTGCTTTATAATATATTAAGATGAAACATACAGTTCTTGTCTGCACTCTTAGCGCATATCTTCTTTCTTCTCATATTTGTCTCTCTTTCTCCCTTCCCTGTGCACCCAGTTGTAGGGTTGATCTTTGCACCTAGATGAAGATCTTACAATACAGACTGCTCTCACAATACAATACTTCCCTCCCAATAGAAATCTCTCCTCATCACATAATCTTATCTCATAACATAGTCGAACCCATTCTAGATCCTCTTGACCTCTATTTATACATTACAACATCTCACCGACAGCCTTAGGCTGAGACCTAAGTGTCAAAACCCTAGCTACCAAAACCCTAGGTGTCTAAAACCCTAGGTCAACTTGACCTGTATTTTCAAGGCTTCGCCAACCTGTCTTTCCTTCCTTCTTGCGTGGTGATCCAAAGCATCCAATGGTATCTTTTCCCGCTTTCTTAGTTTTCCATGATCTGTCTTCCTTGCTGATCTGTCATCCTCGATCTCCACGTCCAACTTCTTGTTTTCTATTACTTCGCTCCATCTTTTCTATTCTTTTGCTTACTTCAACCCAGTAACAGTAATTGTGTCTTTTGAGCAGTTTGTGTTTTTCCATTTCTGCCTTAATATTCACTTTCTTCCATACCTAAGGGCCTACAAGACCCAACAGGTGGCCTCATGATGTCCATCTCTACTACAATGGTTGCAGTATCCTTTCTCCTTCAGAGGTGTATTTCCCCTGCTCCTTTCTGTGTGTGGAGAGCAATCTTCTATCCTCGTCTTTTTCCTGGTTGCCATAACCTTCTTGTACAAGGATTTTCTCTTTCAACATCGGGACACTACATGGTTATACAATCCAGAAAAAATGCATGGTATTTGATGCCACAAGCTATTTTGTACATTAGTAACATGCTTATAATCAAATAGAAGTTTAGAGTTTTGATATTTCTTATACCTCGATGAATTGTCTCTGGAGTCAGGCTGGAAAGAAGAGTTGGCCTCATCTCTTTCATTGTGATGCTCATCTCTCCCTGGAGATGTCTCAAATCCTTGATCATGAGAAGATGTGTTCTCAGCCTGCACTTAATCAGTTTCATCTCCTCATGATTTGTTGACTTATGGAGTCTCAATGATTGTCCTGGGGTCTTCTTCCCTAATGGTTTTGGATCTTTCTCCAATATCCTTTTAGACATAACCTATCACGACATATCGAGGCCACACCACTACCTCGCTGGGATATACAATACCTTGGCCATTGGCTCCAAGGCCTCCTCCTTCGTATCCCATCATTCTCATCATCTTTAAGCCGATCCATGAATCATGTTGTTTAAGGACTTTAAAAGAGTCATCAGCATTAATCAAGAAAGGAACTAAACATGGTTTATTTACCTCCATCCCAAGCTATGACTCTTGGTATGCTTCTTGAGATGTGTCTAGTTGTTCTTGGTGAAAAGGATCAATGGTTGACGCTTCTAGAAATCCTCCTTGGTTTCTGGATGCCTGGATGTCATCTTCACTTGCTTAACAAAGTGTGCATGCATTTGCATTTTCATGCTCGAACCCATAACTAGTAAAGCTGACATGGTCACAAAATGGTCTTATCATCGTCTCATTCATAGATCCTTTCCCTCATTTCACCTTCATGGCTTGCAACTTCTCTTGCAACCTTTGGTTCTCCTCCTCCATCATTCTCTACTTGAAGGATTTGGTTGAGCTCTTGAAGCTCGTCGAACCATAATTGTTTTGGTGATCTCACCATTTTAAGCTTCAACACTTGCAACCAGTATCAAGCCTGCTCTGATACCACTTGATCTGAACCCGAGGGTGATTAGTTTCCAATAATAGTTTTGGTCTTGTTACTCCTTCAAAGGGTCAGTTATAGATCATTTTACTTGAGGAGATATCAATTAAAAGGTATAGTTGAAGTCTTTATAGACTTGAATCCAAATTGAATTAAAGCCTCTTTAAATTCCTTATGTGTTACATGTCATGCTTGCATTTAGTAATCTATGTGCGGAAATTCATGAAAACAACATAAGAACATAAACACATAAGAGAGATGACACTTCCTTTGATAACGGAGTTCACCCGATGTGGGCTACATCTTTATGTCTTGCTCCAAATCTTGACCGTTTTATTGTCATCATTGTAATGATGTCTCTCCTTTACAAGTTGTAAGGCCAAAGTCCTTTTTTGGTGACGACAACAAGAGACTGTAAAGTGATCAAGAATGTTTACAATCTTCACAATTTCTCATGCTCATGAGGCATCCATGATGCTGACATGGACATCATTCCCACATACTCAGTACAGAAAAAGAGTAAGAATAAGAAATGACCCCCATCATCATGGAGTCATAAAATGCCTTAGATTTGCTACTCATATCCAAGCATATATGCAGCCCATACATAGATTTTGAAACTACGAGATTCTTGACTGCTTCGTTGGCCACTTATCATCCAAGTGCCACAATTCGTCTTTCACATTTAGCTGAATTTTTTATGTGTAAGAAGAGAATAAAGAAAGAAACAGAATCAATAAGCTGGGCTTGCTACCTTGTTGCAGCCTCTCCATTCTCCTTTAGACATGTATCAAGCATAGTATGCTACAACATTCAATGAGAAAACAACATATTAAAAAGCATGCTTACATTGTCTCTTCCAGAATTTATCCTATTGATCGGAGTCTCCGTTGTCGAAACATACATCGTCATTGGATTCGCATTGTAAAATAGCATAAATTTGACTGTCAAATCGTCTCCATCAAACACTGTCAACTTCATGCCTCCTCTAGAACTATGCCTCGATCTGCTTGTGAGTCTGTGCAATTAATTCATCAAAACTTGCATCGAAATTCATGTCGTCGTACAGACTGGGTGTGCACTTCCCCCTCGTGCATTGGCAGAAATCACCCTTTAATAAAATAGTTGGGTGGAGTTTACCAAGAAAGGTCATTGGCCTAGTGGTTGGTGTATGGCTATTTTAAAACTATGGTTGGGGAGGTCCCGGGGTCAAACCTGTGGGAATCCTTTTTTGGTGCGTTGTTACAACCTTTTTACCAACTTTGGATTTCGCCAGATTTGGTGGAGTATGCCAAGTTTGGCGAAACCGACTATGGTGAAACTACTGCCAAGTCTAGCGGATTGGTTGGGATTACCGCTAGTTTGGCAGGCGCTGCTAAATTTGGCGGAAAGAGTTGGATGTTGGCCAGCCCTAATTTAATTTGGAATTTCAGTTACAGGCCCTCATTGGGCATTTTCCCGCTGCCACGTGCCAACCCATGAGTGGGCCACGTGGCGGCCAACCATTTGTTAAACCCAATACAGTCACCTGCATACATGTCCCTACCATGTGTCATTTGGCTACTGGCCCATGTGTCAGTCTGCAAGAGGACCACGTGGTGGATTCTGGATGGTGCCACATGGCATCACCTAGGGGTGCCATATGTTAGATTTCCACTGGGCCATTTGAAGGCCCAAAGTGCCAAATCAACATGCTACGTTGCACATTGTCATTGGGCCACGTCAGCATGATGACATCACTGCCACTGTGCCTACCACGTCATGTACATATTCCACGTGGTTGTGTGGATTTCCACGTCACCTGCCATGTGGTTGTATGGATTTCCATGTGGCACTTTCTCATTGATCCACATGTCGACCTGAAAATGTCGAAAATGAGTGACACGTGGCAGCCTCTGGTGCTTCCACGTCAGCATACTAACGTCATGATGATGTCATTGGGACATGTATCGCTCTTTTACTATGCCACGTACCCTGTATGGATGCTGACATCATTATTATTGTTGATGACGTTAGCAGTACGGATGCTAACTCATCCTTGTTGACTGGGCTAGGTTGACCAAAACTTTGACTATGAATATCTTTTGATCCGTAACTCCGTTTGACGAACCGTTTACACCGTCAGAAATCTTGAGACGTGCTCTTCATGATGATGCCAATTTTTTTGAGCTTTGAGGACTTTAAAACTTTTTTCCTCTTTCATTTGTCGAGGCCATCCTGAGCCTCTTGGTGCACTTCTGAAACTTCTGTGATGTTCCCTAGATCCTTCTGGATCAACTGACTTATCTCTAATATACCCCAAAACAATATAGACTAAGTGAGAAGAGAAAGAGAGAAGAGAATGTTAAGAAGTGCACCTTGAATCCTTACGGATGATGCAGACCTCTTCCACTTGTTGCTGTCTCTTAGATCACAGATCTCCTCCCAAAGCTAACCTGCAAGGGGTTAAGAATACAATGCATTAGCATATACAATCTCTAGTAATCACTTAAAATCCTAAATATAGATATAAAGGCTCAAATTAACAAGAACATGTACACATAGCATTTTAGGACAAAGATAATCTCGTTTATTCAAATTCAAGATGAAAGGTTACAACCTTTGTTTGTGAACACCGCTCTACGACCCAAGTCCGGGCTCCTCTGTCATGGCTCCAAGTGCATCAATCCCACATAGAATTCTCACAACCAACATATCATCAATGGAATAAGGAAGGGTTGCATAGGGAGAATGGTTGGAGGGGAAAGTTGAGGCTAAAACTCAAAGCAAGATGCAAAACTTGGGCAATGAGAGGGAAAGAAGTTTGTCAGAGTTTTCTTATTCTCTTGTCCATATTTCTAAATGACTCCCCAAGACCTCTTTTTATATGAGAAAAATATGGTTATTTGGTTTGGGAACAAGATACAAGGGGTAAAATGTTTAGAAAACCCTCCATAGCCCATAAACTCCGTTGAAATACATGTAATTTTATATTTTTTGCAACTTTTGGAGATAAACACAGGCTATTTAACATGCAACAAGCATATGTACGTGGGCTAACTAGCATGCATCACGCGTGTGTACGCATGCTATTAGTGCAGCAGGGCACGTACATTATCCAAAAAATGGTTTTTTAGAAGGAAACCTCAACAATATGTTTGGCAAAGTATGCAAATGGATGGGCCAATGTGTTGGATGCATAGATGTGGAATATTTGAACTATAACACACATGTTTGACGGTATCTCTTGGTACATGGTTTATGGATGTTGGCACATGCTTAAAGAACATGGTTTGAGATACATCTTGGTTACTTGTTGATGTTGTGATGGTCATGCCTTTGGTATCTTGTTGAGGCATTGGTATATGTTTCAGACACATCTTTGGTGCATGGTGTGAGGCATATTCTTGGTACATGTATGAGGTACATCTCTTGGTGATGTTGGTACATGTTGGGGTACACCTTAGTGATGTTATGGTACATTGATTAGTATCACATCTTGGATATATTGGTATCTTGCTATTGTGGCTATCTTGGTTATGTTTGAGGCACTTCATTGATGGTATCTTATGACGTACGTGATATGGCACATGGTATGGTACATGGTTGATACATGAGACGGTACATGGTTGATGTACATGGTATGGTATAGGTTTTGGTACACGATTGATGTACCTGGTGTGGTACACGTTGATGTACATAGTATGGTACAGGTTGATGTGCATGGTTGATGCATGGTTGATGCATGGTTGATGAACATGGTTGATGTACATGGTTTGGTGATGGTTTTTGTATCCATGTGAGTGGATTAGTTGGTTTATTATGGTATATCAGTGATGGAGACAATGTCAGAGATACTGACAGGTTGGATGATTGGTTGAAGTGATAATGACAGGTTGAAGTGACAATGACAGTGACAGGTTGGTTGATGTGACAGTGGTAGTCACAGGTTGATGTGATAACAAAAGTGACAGGTTGGTTGATGTGACAATGACAGTGATAGGTTGGTTGATGTATTGGTGACATTGGTAGTGATAGTATCAATGGTAGTGTAAGTGATTATACACTTATATTTCAGGGTGGAAGGATGGGGAAAGGAAAGGGGGGTTGTATCCTCCTTCCGGTTGGTGCTAGAGAATTCAGAGAGTTGGAGCTTCCTTCAGGTTGGTGCATGTAAATCATGGGTTCATAGCCTCCTTCTAGTTGGTGTTGGAGAACTCAGGGAGTTGGCTCTTCCTTCAGGTTGGTTCCTATAAGTTAGGGGGTCATATCCTCCTTCAAGATCAATAACCATGTATTTCATGTATTTTTCTTGTTCCACTTTTATTTTGTTTTGATGTCCCTTCCATGGTAGCCACAGATGTGACCATTCCATGGAAAATTAACCTTCATGTTTTTTCCATCAATCTTTTCTCAACAACAATCCATAAGTCTATGGAATGTCTACAGCAATTATATCAATAATTTGGTGAAATTTTTAGCTAGAGGCTAATCTAATTAGTACATCTTTGAATTCACCACTCATGTTTACCTTAGATTTGTCCAATTCAATAATATGAGTGGATCATTTAGTAGGTTCAATATCAATTTCTTACACATGAAATAAGGCATGACATTTGAGGAGCCTCCATAATTAATCAGGTAGTTGTGAACGTTCATGTTAAATATCGCAAAGGTAAACATGAAAGGTGGAGTTCAAGACATAGATTTCTTCCCAGCGATTGATGCATTAACTAGAGACTTCTATTCAGCATTGGTGGTGTCTGTTGCAGACCTTATTTTTTTCCATGGCAATTGATTTTGTTTGTTTTTTATAGGTTTGTTCAAGGCTTCGAGAAGTATATTTTTCAGTTGGGTTAAATAACAGAGGTCAAAGACTCAAACATTGTGATTTTTGTTTTAATAAGTTATAAACAATGCTATATTCTAGATTAGAAATAGGTAGAGAAAAGGTTGAAACTTTTGAAGTACTAGGAGTTGTCTTCTTTAGATTTACAAAAATCAAGGGAGTGGGTGTCGAATAGGGGATCCATTTACTCTTTAAATTATAAAGATTTTGAGAAGATTGGGTGGTATGCATTTTCTCAATGACATCCTCTTCATCTTCATCTTCATCTTCATCTTCATCTTGACCTCCATGTAAAACATCCAACAACAACATTGTTGTTCTTCTTTTTTTCTCTGCCTCTTTTGTCTCCTCAACAATTTCCTTAGTTTCTTGGTTCGAGGTGTTATTCTATGAGGGTGATGAGATGAATACTCTAAACATGTTTATGAAATAAGGGCATGTTTTTTCTAAGTGATTGGCCATGTGAACTTTGTAGAAATTTTCCATGGAAAATTCCTCTATGTTAGAATTTGAATTGGTTGAAGGGGCTTTAGGGGTGTTAAATTTTTTCTTTTTAAAGAATAGTTTGAATGGTTTCTTTGAAGTTTCTTTACCGAAGCCCTTTTTTAAATCAATAATTTCATTTGAGAGGTTCTTAACAATCCTCTGCAAACTCTCCATGTTGGTTAAATCCTTGTCCTTAGTTTCAATGTCTTGTTTGGTCAAGAGAAAATGTTTCTTAGGATTGGTTGTGGGATTCTTTTCTTCTAAACCATGATTTCCTTTAAGGATTATTATTTCATTTTCCACATTAATTGCTTCTTTAAAAAAAAAATCCAATGTTGTTACAGAATATTTCCACTGCGAACAAGTGAAATCTCCCTTGGATTAGACACCCCTATACCAAGATCGAAACACTACAAGTGGACACTAACATCCCTTTGAATTGAGTTTAACCAATCAGAAAGAGAGAGGGAGAAAGGGTGTGATACACCTTGTTTTGAAGTTTGTCCTTATTGATTCCAATCCAATCTTGATCTCCAAACTCCCTGGCGCAAATTTATACCTACAATAGATAGCAAAGAGAAACCACTACCTCCTACTCTAGTTTATTAGGTTAGACAAATTCATCTACGAACATTGAAGGAGCAGTAGACAAGCACATGCAAGAATACACAATATTGAACGAAATAGTCCAAGTATATTCAAATGAGAACCCAAAGAGAATACTTACAAACCATGGATGATGATGCAACACTTATCTAAACTCTCCTCGTCCAACACTTGCACGAATCTACCAAGATCAGAGGTTTGATACTTGAAAACTTCCCTGAGATTAGAGGTTTGATATTCTTCAATCCTTCCTCCCTTTAACATTGGAAATACCTTCAATATATAGGCTTGAGAGGCTTAAAAAACATGATAAAATGAGGGATATGGTTGAGTATATATCTCCTTAAGGTTGGTATATGATCCTAGGATAGTGCCACGGGATAGGATTTAACCCAAACCAACCTCATCTCCTTGAAACTGGCCCTTAGAAAGACGTGGAATTCTCCTTTATTTCCTCTAACCAAAAGTGGTTCTCCCCTTGAGTTAGAGACAGAGTGCCAAGACATAAACCCTACAAGTGGACACTAACATCCCTTTGAACTCAATTTAACCAATCAGAAAGAGAGAGGGACAAAGGGTGTGATGCACCTTGTTTCGAAGTTTGTCCTTGTTGCTTCCAATCCGAGCTTGATCTCCAAACTCTCTGGCACAACTTGATACCTGCAATAGGAAGCAAAGAGAAACCATTATCTCCTACTCTATTTGATTAGGTCATGCAAATTCATCTATGAACATTGAAGGAACAATAAACAACCACAAGCAAGAATACACAAGCTTGAAGGAAACAGGCCAAGTATATTCAAATGAGAACCCAAAGAGAATACTTATAAACCATGGATGATGATGCAAGACTTCTCTAATCTCTCCTTGTCCAGCCCTTTCACAAATCTATCAACATCAGAGGTTTGATACTTGAAAGCTTCCCTGAGATCAAAGGTTTGGTATTCTCCAATCCTTCCTCCATTTCACCTTGGAAAGCCCTCAGTATATAGCCTTGAGAGGCACAACAACCATGAGAAAATGAGGGATATGGTTGAGGATATGGAACCTTAAGGCTTGGATCATATCCTAAAGTGAATCCCAAGCATGAGGGTAGAACACAACTAACCCAATTTGAAGGAGTTGGCCCATAGAATAAGGTGGGGGAGATCCCCCTTTTCTCTCAACAAGAATGTCGCTCCCCCCAAGTGAGAGACAGGGTGCCACCCTAGTAATGGAACTCCCCTATAGTGGTAGAGGGGGCACCATGTGACCACCCCCAATATGGACAAGGGGGGCACCACCCTTCATAAATGCTTAAAAAAAGGTCGAATTTTCCAAGCAAAAAGTGTGTTTTGACCTAGAAATGATGGTTTCACTCCTGTCATATGAATTAGGGGTCATGAACAATTATTTTAATGGTTTTAAGGGGTGGAAACACATCATAAATTGAATGCGACACTTGGAAAGGTGCATACGACACTTGCGACAATTCATGCGACACTTACCGAGGTGCATATGTCACTTTGCAACACTTGCAACACTTAGGGTGAGATACCTAGGTGTGAAATTTTCGTGTGTAACACTCATCATCTAGAAACCAACTTAAATTACAATGGCAGAGAGGATCACCTACCTTTGAAGACTAAATTTTAACCCCCTCCTTTCTATTTTGACTCAAATTTTACAATAGATATTGATGTATTGATCTCAATACAATTCGACACAATCGACCACAAAATGTTAGACTAAACTATGATTCGAATCGAATAACTCTATTATGAGTCGACTCAACCAACTCAACTAATTACTTTGATTGTCCTTCATGTAATCCTATTTATGATTTTACACCCTTGACAATGATTAATACATTGAAATATTACCCATGGCTCCACATCATACTAGCCCATATAAAGATTGCGTAAAAGAACTAATACCAGTGTATGGCTTCATTTTGAGACGACTCCACTCATTTCCATGCCCCTACCTACTTGATTTTCTTCTTTATAATTGGTGGAATTCTATATCGTTCTTTAAAAAATTTCACATAGACTGATTTTTGTCCTCAAGACCTTCCTCCAAAGATATTGGTTATCTCTTGACAAATTTTAACAAAGTCTTGAAGTTTATTTCGTCTCAAAAAGAACCCCCCAATCGTGCAAACACAAAGTCTGGTCACCAAAATGTGCAAAGCTTCCATAAAATATGTGGGTTATATTATTGAGGACTCTGCTTTAAAGGATCTATAGACATGTTTAATGGTGATGATACCTCACATCCCACTTTAGAGAATATATGTGGATTTATGAAAAATTTATGGACCCCTTGTATAATCTGTGTATAATCATCATGTTCTGAATAATATATCGACTTGCTAAACAACGCTAATGAATGAGTAAAATGATGAAAAAATAATAGTTGGATGACTAAAATGCAAGTAGATAGATCAAATTGCGGAAAAGTATTTATAAACTTGCATTGTCAAAGTCTCACTCGACGTTGGTAGTCAACTTTCCATGGACCATCTCCAGACTGAGTCAACTTTGAGTTGGTGCACTAGTCGAGTCGCTATAATTTTTGGGTTGATATGGTATAGTCAACATACCCTGACCCATCATTTAAGTGTTTCTCTCCTAGTTCTGTGTCATTGGTTTCCATATGATGTTTAATAGAAACAGCATTCATGTGGAATGCCCCTCCAACATTGTTAACCAATTTAAAGTTGGGATTACCACTGATGGTGAAACAAATTCTGCCCATCCTCACAGATCAAATTTCATTGTATGCGAGGTGTAGAATGTTGCATGTGCTAGTAGGCGAATTCATTATCAGTATTTCTCTTGCACATTAGGTTTTGAGACTTGGAGTGAAATGCACATAGGAATTTTCTTCAAATTATGTCACACAACTATGTTGCAGTCATTCATTTATTAATTTAGTTTGAGACTTCAATTCCGAGGAAATTTAAGGCAACTTCGGGCTTCTCCCACTAACAACCAACATGACCTTTATACATCTCATTTTTCTTGGACCTGAAGTCGAGTCGCATCGTGAAAATCATCATATGGTTGTCAACATTATTCACATAGTCCATGCATTTGACTAGAGTGTTGATTATCTAAGTGGTATCCCATTCACTCAGGTCACATGAGTTGTCCCTAATAGCATCACATAAGGTTGAGTAAGCATTTCAACTTGTCGATTGGACTGATGGATTTCAAATTTTCTTCACGCATGCTGAGGACAAAAATGGAATGTGTGTTGGCGTAGTTGGTCTTTACAATCGAGTCAACCACATTCGAACCAGATTTTCAATCGGTAAAGTTGACTTCGTAGGCCAGACTCTGTAAATAAAAACATCTTCACAGCCAAGCAACAATCAAAAGCATTATATTCTTCCACTTGCATATTTATTAATTTCTTGATTTTCTAGTTTTGTGTGAGGCTTCTTGTTCAACATCCACGAGAAATCATTTTTTTTTATATTATTTTCCAGTCGACCACCAGCATCCACATTCATCAATAATTTTTCTTGAGCATCTTCTTGGGTGTTTCCAATATTAAGCAACATCAACAAACATATTTCATCTCGTTCTTTTGCACGTTTGATCATCTTCGTGAACAATCAAGAAAAAATCTTCATCAACATCCACATTCAGCGAGCACGAACACTCAACATCAATCATCATGCAATATCCACGAGCATTGATCTCTTCTTATATCTTCATCTTTTTCAGGTTCATACCACCCCCATCTGCATTTGTTGACACCCAGTTGGATGAAGGGGGCAACAATGCCACTACTGTAATATTCTAGATTACACATGAAGAGACTACATTGGAGAAATCACATCAAGAAAACATGCACATACTTCAAGAAGTATTTGTTACACATGAAGAGACTACATTGGAGAAATCACATCAAGAACACACGCACATACTTCAAGAAGCATTTGTAGGAAGGTTAACCAACCACCTTTATATTCCATCTTCATGAGTATATATACATAGGAGAAATGGTTGGAGTGGTTGGAGTGGTTGCAGTTGCTCCAAATAATCATTTTTTTATGCATTTATCCCTTTATTACATATATTCCTATATTCATTTATGTATGATAATGTCTAATGCCTAATGCGTGATGACTATTACAAGGGCCTAAGAGGCCTCCCAACGGGCTTGTAAGGAAAACCCACATTCCTCAACCTTCAAATATTCTTGCTTCATTTTCCAAGTTCTTTGTTGTTCCCCTATATGATTGAAAGGAATATGCCTAGTTTCCCTTGAAGAAACTATCAAATCACTTCTGCAATTTCTGGTTGTGTCCAAAATTGTTACATTTGTAGCATTCAATTTCATAATCCAGAGCACCAAAATTGTTATAATTTTCGTAAAACGCCTCATGAGGCTTTCTTGGATAACAACCTTCATAACGATTCTTTTGATTTCCATATCTACTTTTGTTCCATGTGTTTCTACCCTTTGCATAGGCTCTACAATTTATGGCTTTATGCCCAAAATTATTGCAAGAATAACATAGGTCAAGAAAAATATTTTGGTACTTGGGTGTGGGTGGTCTTCTAGTTGGTGTTGTTCTTCTGGAATCGTGATCTTCTTCTTGGGTCTTCTTCATTTTTGGTTTTTTATTCCATGTTCCTCTAAATGCACGATCTTCTTCTTGATTCTTATTTATTTATGTTTTTTGTATGTCCTCCTTTAGAGGCTTGTGATCTTCTTTCTTGATGGAACCCTTGATAGTATATGCATAACTTATTTTCTCTACTTCATTTCCTATCATCATAGAGCTTGAACCCTCATCTGTATTATTTTGTTTGTATTCAAGTCTACACTTTTCATAGAATGGTTTTTTATTGTAGATGATTTCATCTAGTATTTTTGTGTTATTGTCAAAATTTAGTTCAATGTCTTTCTTTTGTAGTTCTTTTCTTAGTGAGACTATTTCAACTTCCATATTGTCTGTTATTTTCTTCTTTTCTTCGAGTTGTCTTTTGAGTGTTTCTTCAATCACTTTGTCTTATTCCAATTGATTCTTTAGATCTATGATATTTTGCTTGGATTCTTCAGAATTTGTGCTAGGGTTTTGAAAGTATTCCTTCAGTTTACTTAAATATTCTTTGAGAGACTTGTTTTTCTTCCTTCTTTCTCTTAGATCACTTAAGGCACTGATCAATTATGCCTCAAGATTCACTCCTCCTTCTTCTTGATAGTCTCCTTCATTGTTTTTCAGTTCTTTCCTCTTGAGTCTCTAATGCCATGAAGAGTACTCTTCTTAAGTCATTGTCACTATCATCATCTTCATCGGATGAGGAACTATCGTCTTTTGAATAGAGACTTTTCTTTTTCAAAAATCTTCCTTTATTTCTTTCCTTGTCTCTTTTCTAATATTTATTTTCTATCTTAGGAACTTCTTCTTCATCACTATCTGAACCCCTTGCATAAGGATATTTGGAAGCACAATGGCCAACTTTACCACAATTAAAGCATTTGAAAGGAAGCTTACCTTTGTACTTGTTGGTTCCTCTTTTCAGTTTTTTCACAAATTTGGCTTCTTCTTCATTGTCTGAATCATCACTATTGTTGGAGCAGTCTTTTGACCTTGGCTTTTCCTTTCTTGTCTTCTTGGAGGCTTTGAAAATTGCTTCCCTTCTAGATGGATTTTCCTATCTTGTTCTCATTTAATATGTTGTAAGTATTATGTGTAATTCATACATGCTCAACATATCAAAATATTTGATTTCTTCTAGAGATGATATTTCAGGGTCAAATCTCATCAGGAGAGATCTCAATGTATTTTGCACAATAATTGAATTTTCAATCTTTTCTCCTAGTCGTGTTACAGTATTCACAATTTCATCAACTCTGAGGAAATTGTTAGGTATGTGTTATATTATTTGCATAGGTAGTAGTGTTTGCGTTGCGCTGGGAGCACATGGGGGTTTGAGGGGGGTGAATCCCCCCATGAGGGGGTTCGGGGGCAGCGCCCCCCAAAAAAAAAATTATGCCTCGGGAAACGTGTCACATATTTAGGTGGTTTTTCAACACATGGTTTTTTGCCGATGGTTTTCTATTTTCAGTTAAGGAATTAGGGTTGTTAACTAATCTAGGTCATTGGGTTAGGGTTTTGGATGCTACTCGCTCTTATATGTATATTGTATTGTAAACAATGTCTCACTATGAATGAATATAGAATATGTTGGTTTCCCTGGTTTGGCTTTCCAGGGGAAAAATCTTTGTGTAATGTTTGTATTTGCCATTATATATTTTTTGTTCTTTTACTGAAAATATGTTTGAAGTAAATATTGTACAAGGTTAAAATCTACAAAATTAAGTTGCAATATATCCATATTCCTTCATTCTCAGATGTTCAAATTGTCCTCTGTAAGTCTGAACCTTGGCCCCTTTGACTTTATCATCTCCTTCATAACCATTCTTGAGCTTGTCCTAGATTTCCTTTGCAGAACCACAATGCATAACCTTAACAAATTCTGAACTTGTTAGACCACTTAGAATGGCATTTATATCCTTTGAATTGTATTCACTGATATTTTTCCCAACATTATCTGTTGGGGGGGAAACTGGTGCAATGTATCATTTACTACAGCTTCCCAAACATCAAATCCATGTGCCTACAAAAATGTTCTCATTATTATGCTCCAAAAAGCACAATTTTGCTCATCAAATAATGGTGTTCCATTTTTGGTAAACTTTCCTTTCTTATCCATGATTTGTCTTCCAGTGGTTAGATTGTTCCTGAAGGATCCCGCTCTAATACCAATTGTTAGAATATTCAAGAATACTTAAAGGGGAGGTGAATCAGTATAGAGTTATTTCAACAATTTTAACCTTCCAGCACTACATAAAAATTAAGCATTAATCATGTCATTAACCATCACACAAACTCATACACATTGCACGCATATTTGTATGTGGAAACCCAGCTGGAAGAAAACCACGAAAACTTTTCTTAAGTAGTTTCAATATTTTACAAGCACCAACTTGAAGGAAGCACCCACTCCCTGAGTTTTCCAGCACCTACTAAAAGGAGACACCAATCCCCTTGGAATATTTTAAATGATGATACATGATCAAATCAACCTTCAAATATAATCCAAAAATCACTTCTTAAATCTGCATACAAAATTGCTAAAAATTATACCTCAAATATGCAAACTTATAAGATTCGTCACAAGCTCAATTTTTCATTTTTTATTCTAAAACTTGTACCTCGGATATTATGACTTGTTCTCCTTCTAATTCAATAAGTGGAATTCAATTTGGACCTACCAAGCTTCAGATATAATTGTTTTATCTCGAACACATGTTTGGGACTAGTTTTTGGATTAGTCACAAACCCTAACTTCCAAAAAGTATAACTTTGTACCTCTAATGAATCACGATCTGAAAATTATACCCAATCTTCTTCGATATCTTCTCTGAAATTTCTCCAATTTTGGCTCCTTGAATCATCCCAAAAAAAAAGTTATAGCAAAAATGGCAAGATGACTCGTTTTGAAGAACAAAACCCTAGTTCTAAAAACCTCAACTTCCACCGAGTATAAATCCAAACCTGTAATGAGTCAAGACTTGAAATTCGTATCCAATATTCTTTACTATCTCTTATGAAACATCTCCAGGTTTCACTATCTGAATTGTTATAGAAAAAAAATTATATCAAAAATTTCAATATGATCTTCAAAGAAAAACCCTATAACAAATCATCACAAGACTTCATCTTCCCTTGGAATTTCACCCTTCTTCACTTCATTTTCCCTTGGAAATCCACTCTTCTAGGATGAAATTCACTCCTCTTCCTTGGCTAGGTTGAATTGGTGTATTCTAAATTCCAAATGAGGCTCCTCTTATTTATATGAGTCTTCTCCACATGAGGGAGTGCGACCAAGGCTTGCAACTTTTGGGTTGCACCTGTTTGTTAAGGATTGTTGACCTTAGGGTCTTCTTTAATTTAATTTAGGGGCTTATTCACTTGGATTTAGGGTCTTATTCTCTTGGATTTAGGGGCTTCTTCACTTGGATTTAGGGGCTTCTTCTCTTGGTTTTAACGGCCTCTTCACTTGACTTTAGGGTCTTGTTCACTTGGTTTTAGGGATTCTTCAAGGCTCCTTCAAGGATCCATTTGTATACAACTCAAATTGGGAATGTGGAAACAACCACATGTTATATCATTCAATGAGGGCCGTGCTTAAAATCTACACCATAAGGGGACCACTTTGGAGTTATATACACTTATTCCAAGGCTCCTTCAAGGCTCTTAAAGGATCCTTCAAGGTTCTTCAAGGCTTCTTAAAGTGGACACATCATCATCAATTTAGGGGATTATGGGTTTGCTTTAGGGATTCTTCTAAGGTTGACATCAATGACAACCGATTTTCCAACAATTTCTCATAGGGTGGAATTTCCATATCAATATTGGCGATCATAGTCTGAAGTATTTTCTAGAACAAAGGTTATCATCACAAGAGAAACATAAGTGGGTCTCCAAGATGTTGAGGTATGATTATGATATTATCTATAATAAAGGTAACAACAATGTGGTGGTTGATGCTTTATCCTGACAATTTGAGGAGGATGGATCCTTCTTTTCCTTATCTTTATCCATTCTAGGTTGGCTCAAGGAAACCCATTAAGAATGGTTGGAAAATGACACTATTTTTCAACTCATCCAAAGGATTTAGGAAGATCTCATCCCTTCTAAGGGGTATACATGGAAGAAAGAAACATTGAAGTATAAAGGGCACATTGTTCTAGTAAATAATTATGCCTTAAAACAAATGGTTTATAGGAATTGCATGCATCACCTACAACAGGTCATTTTGGATTTCATAAAACCTATGAAAGAACTAAGCACATGTTCTGTTGGGAAGGAATGAAAACAAGCATCCAAGATTTTGTAGGAACCTATGTCACTTTCCAAAGAAATAATCATGAGATAGTAAATATTTTAGGGGTGTTGTAACTACTACCGATCCCAGCACATATATGGACTAACATCTCTATGGATTTTATAGTGGGACTCTCGAGGTTGGGCAACAAATCAGTGATCATGGTGGTAGTCAATTGTATTTCCAAATATGCCCACTTTTGTGCCTTATCACATCCATTTCCCCCCCTCCTCAGTTGCACAAGTCTTCATGGATCATATTTTTAAGTTACATGGCATGACATCTTCCATTGTCTCATATTGGGACCTTAGCTTCACTAGCAAATTTTGGCAGAAGTTGTTTAAAATTCAAGGTACCCAGTTGAACATGAGCACTATGTATCACCCCCAAATAGATGGTCAAACCTAAGTGATCAACAAGTGCTTATAAACCTATTTGTGATGCTTTGCTTCTAAAAAACTACACTGATGGGAACAATGGCTTCACCTTGTAGAATGACAGTACAATACCTATTATCATGGAGCTACCAAAATGGCCTCATATGAAGATGTCTATGGCTAAAAACCATTATTAGTCACTTCCTATTTACCAGGCACCTTCAAGGTTTAGGTAGTAGATAACACACTCCACACCAGAGAATCCATTCTCCACACACTTAAGGACAATTTCGTTATGGCTCAAAATAGAATGAAACAACAAGAATACCAACATCACTTCAAATTTTTCTTTTGTAGTAGGGGATCATGTGTTTCTTCACCTTCAACCTTATAAACAAACTTCACTCAAATATAAAAGACCTCAAAAATTAGCACCAAAGTTTTATGGACCCTATGAGATCACCCAACGCATTGGACAAGTGGCCGACAAGTTAGTTCTTCTAGCCCACTCTAAGATTCATCTAGTATTTCATGTGTCTTATCTAAGGAAGGTCAAGAGATCGAAGTGCAAGGTGGAAACCAACTTACTAGAACTTGTTGAAGAAGGCTCTAGTTGGCTCCAATTGGAAGCAATATTGGATACCAGAGAGTGTCAATTATGCCAATACATGGTGTGTGAAGCACTAACCAATGGAAATATATATAGCTCAAAGATGTTGCATGGGAACCAACCACGTTTCTGAAACAATTTCCTCATATTTGGCCTTGAGGACAATGTTTATTTTGAAAGGGGAGGGAATGTGAGGGTCCTACCCTATCCTCCCTACATTAAGATACCTAGGAGTTTACCAATTGTTGTGTGTGGCCATACCCTTTGAATAAGGCCCTTTAGATAGTAGTGGATAGTTATTTAATGCAAAAGGGATCCACTTTATAAGGCCCACTAGGTAGTTGGTACCCATTAGTGATGGGACCACAAGTAGTTAGGGTTTTGCTATTGAGAATATATTTAAAGAGATAGGATGCTATGGAATGTTTGTCAAATGTTGTTGTTTTTGGATCTTTTCTTAGTGAAAGGTTGCCCCACCTTAATAGGAAAGTGAACATTGCTTGCCTTCTTTTGATTATCATAATACAATGGTATTTTTGCATATTTCATCTTATTGTCTCTTGTATCTAGTTTTCTAAATTATATTCTTTGTATACATGGTTGTGTTTCAAGTTTAAGGGTTAAGGAACCCTGCAAAGCTACCAATTAATCCTCAAAACTATATCCATATTATTTGTAGCATAAGGCACTTGCAATTACAATGTAACAACAATATTAAAATCTTACTTTCATGAGAGAAATCAAAGGCATGAACATAGGTTTAGGTCTAATAGTGAAACGGGATAATAATAATAAGAAGGTCTCTAAACAAAACAATATCATATAATGAAGAGAAGGAAGGTAGACATGGAAAACAAAGTTAGAACAACTTACAAGTTTTGGAAGGGCATATGGATCGAATAAAGGTTTCTCCCAAAGTTGAAGACTGAATGATGATGTATTTAACTAGTTTTCCTTGTATCTACAAATGTATATCAATATTAAAACAACATAGCATATGATATCAACAAAATGAAAACTCAAAATAAAATTTCAACATTTGTAACTTTTGATTTTGATACCTAAGTTGGTTGTCTTTGACTAATTTCATCCAAATTTACTCCATCTAGCATGGGTAAAGTATACACTCCAATTATTGTTGTTGCATTGAACTTCACAAATGCGAACATACAAATGTTGCATGGATATAATGTTAGTTTCAATTAAAATCAAAGATGGATCAAATACATTCTATAGAATAACCATAATTTAAAAAAACTAATACACATGTTAGAGATATGTCACATAATATACGAGTCAAAATTGTGTCATGTAATACCATAATAAAGAATATGTCACATAATATCACAATAAAAAATGTGTCATGTAATATCATAGCCAAATGTTTATTCAAACCTCCTCCTAGTAGGTTTTTTTTTTCTATTTGTACAAAATAGTAAGGCCTCAAGATAAAGGTTGATTAAATTCATTTTCTTCATCATTAAGTTGTTGGAACACTTACATGTAATGAGAGGCAGGGTGAATCGGTATAAGAGTACTTTATATTTTCTTTCAATATTTATCAATGTGTTGGTTTTGCGCTCTGCTAGGGTTTTTCTCAAACCTAGGATTCCTTTGAAGTTTCGAATTTGAGCCTGCAACCACCTCGGCCTGGATCAGCCATGGTTTTCATGGAAGGTGGGAATCACACCCCCTCCTACAGTCAAGCATCCTTGTCTGCCTTGAGCAAAGGGAATATTAAGTGGCCTCCCTTTGAGCCACCTTCTAAAATGTGTGAAAAATTGTGGGAGGAGGGATTGCGGAAGGAAAGAGCCATGGAAATAGATCCCGGACCAGCCCATTGTTGGAAATATGGCTATACCAGAGATGACGCAGATGGTCAAGGTTGTCATTGATGGCAATCGGTTGGTTATGGAGCACGCACAAGAGATGCTAGAACACAGAAGTTGAATCACAGATGCTGAAACGTAGATGCAGAAACACAGATGCTGAAACACAAATGCTGGAAAACAAATGCTGAAACACAGATGTTGAAACACAAATGCTGGAACACAGGTGCTGGAACACAAATGCTGGAACACAAAAGCTGAGATGACGCAGATGGTCAAGGTTGTCATTGATGGAAATCGGTTGGTTATGGAGCACGCACAAGAGATGCTGGAACACAGAAGTTGAATCACAGATGCTGAAACGCAGATGTTGAAACACAGATGCTGAAACACAAATGCTGGAACACAGATGTTGAAACACATATGCTGAAACACAGAAGCTGAGATGACGCAGATGGTCAAGGTTGTCATTGATGGCAATCGGTTGGTTATGGAGCACGCACAAGAGATGCTGGAACACAGAAGTTGAATCACAGATGCTGAAACGCAGATGCTGAAACACAGATGCTGGAACACAAATGCTGGAACACAGATGTTGAAACACATATGCTGAAACACAGTGCTAGAAACTATGCTGAAACAGCATTGGATCCTTGCTGATAAAAACGCACGCCTTAGCCACGGCATTTGTTGCATGATGTGGCATGCGTAGAGGAGGCATGCAAAGAGCCAGTTCAAAAAATCAGGGAGAATGCTGGCATGCGAAAAGCAGAAGAAAGAATGAAAGAAAGGGAAACTGCATTTGGAGTTGAGAAAAGTGGAAGGACTTTCAGTCTAAAAATAGACTGGCAGTTAAGACAGGAGGAACACAACGTTGCATGATGTGGCATGCGTAGAGGAGGCATGCAAAGAGCCAACTCAGAAAATCAGGGAGAATGCTGGCATGCGAAAAGCAGAAGAAAGAATGGAAGAAAGGGAAACTGGAGTTGGAGTTGAGAAACGCAAGGAAAACCTC
>ML794843.1:310835-324853 GCA_009831015.1 Picea engelmannii | reverse complement strand
GATTCACCCCCCCCCCCTCTCAGTTAGTTCATACCTGTAACACCCATGCAAAAGAAGATCGCATTTGGGAGCCTGGAAAATGTCTCCCTCAAGCACCCGTGGCTCTAAAGCATGTCATAAACACACCCAGAATCAAAGACCAGAAACAATATATGATGGATTATGCTCTGGTGGGAAAATTTATGGGCCTATGGCCATTAGAACAGGATTAAGTGAAATGGATACATCATTGGTGGAGACCCAAATGCCACTACGACCTGCAACTGGGATCCAAGGTTTTCTTTACCATCATCTGCCATACTATTGAAGATCAAAATAGATTATTTGATGGAGGCCCTTACTTTTTTAACTCGACAAGTTTTTTTTCTACGATTTTGGATAGAGAAATTCATCCCAGAAAAGGATGACTCCTCACATGTAGTCTAGATTCGTCTCTACTCATTACCTCAGGAATTTTGGCTGGAAGAAATTATTGTAGGCATCAGAAACATTATTAGTATTTATGTTAAGGTGTCTAAGGCAACAAGGCAGAGAAGGTATACCTCTTATGCATGTATCTTTGTGTATCTAAATATTTCCAAACCCTTGTCTAGCTTTATTGCTCTAGAATATCATGATGAGGAATGGTCCCAAACCAATGACAACGAGAACATACCATTTCAATGCCAGAAATTCCACGAATATGGACATGTTTTCATAGAATTCCCCCTCAATAATCCAAACAAAGCATAATCCCATGAAGAATACAAGAACAAAGAAGGCTTCGTGCAGGTTGTTGGTCACTATAATTGCTTATTAATTAAAACAATCAAGTGTTACATAAATTGTCAACCCAGGGAAGTCTGTTTATTTCAAAGGGAATCACGCACTGTATATGCTCAATCTCAAAAGCAATCCAAAGTTGTAGTAAAAGTTATACTAATCACACCTTGCTTTGAACAAACTGAAGTTCTACTTTGAATTACAGTAAAAGAAATCTATCTATTGCAGAGTTTAAGATTCAAAGGAAAATAATTATCAGAAGAATCCTAGATTACATTAAGAAACAACAACCTAGGAAAAAAGAACCTTTCAGCATACTGCAAATAAGACTAACTATTCTGTAACAGAGAACATGACCCTATTCCCTAAAGAAAGAATCTTCATCACCTGTCTCTAACTATCACACTTTCATAAACTCATTCTGCAAACAGAATTACCAATCAAAATGATTAACAATTACCTAGGAATGAATTGTATGAAAACGATGTAACAATCAGTGGAAACAGAGTTTCAGCAAAACAGAGTTTTAACAAGGTATGGATAAAAAAAATACTAACACACTACAGAAACTAATGGGTGAATCTTGTGAAGAAGGTGGGCCCTCTCCTTCTCAAAAGATTCCCCAGAAATGAAAGGAACTAAGAATAAATGCTCAGAATGATCTTTTATTCATCTGTCAAATGTGACAAGTCACAATATCAAAAGTGAACACGCTCCCTCTCTATAATTCTCTTCTAGCTAAGCCTTTCGTAATCTCCCCTAATGTTGATTTCTCCCATGTTTAAAGAGGAGAATCCTCTTAATACAATTAAGCATAAAATTACATGTGTACATACAAATCCTATTCTTGGTCTGATCTAATCTTCTATGCTGGAATAGGATATTCTGATCTTCTATAGCAAAATGTTATTACAGTGGTTGTAATGGTGTTGGCTTGAGGTACAGTTGTTGCGGTGGTGTAACAACTCCTTTATTTATCTTTTCTTGTTACTGTTGTATGTGGAATATTGTTTCAGCATCGCAAATCACGGGTTGTTTCAGCAACAGTATTTGCGTACTGTTTGATTGTTTCAGCAACGTGGTCTTCAAGCAGTGACGTTGGTTGTAATGGTGTTGGCTTGAGGTACAGCTGTTGCGGCCAGTGTAACAGCTCTTTTAATCATCTTTTCTTGTTACTGTTGTATGTGAAATATTGTTTCAACATCGCAAATCACGGACTGTTTCAACAACGGGATTTGTGTACTGTTTGACTGTTTCAGCAACATGGTCTTCAAGCAGCAATGATATATTAACTGCAGTCTTCAAACTATTTTAGCAACTATATATTTCTTATTAATGGCTAAGTATGAAAGTAGTGTAAAATTACATGTAAAACAAATTAAACATATAGCAAAGAGAATAAACGTTATATACCTTTGGAAAAATAGATTAAGGTGATAATGTAGCCTTAAATATGAGTGGGAAAAGGATGTAATGATAGCAAAAAGTATGAGCAAAAAGGTACATTATAGGGTCCTAAAAAAGGTTACTTGTCGACACAGGAAATCGGCCAAGAAAGTGGTTCCATATCCCTCAAAGGGTCCCTCCACCAGAAAATCGTTTGAAGCCCTTCAGCATGCCTCAGAAGACCCAGTTGACCCTCATCCCCCCTCCCTTGTAGCGTCCCCCACATGGGACCCCAATGGAAAAGCGGCGAAAAATCCAACTTTGGATCAAGCTCTCCCTTTCCTAATAGTTGGGACCCTGGAATCTGTTAGCCTGGGGGGGATGATGGGGATTCTGAAATGGACATAGAGGATCAATATTTATCCAGTATTGATCTAGTTCACTTGGAGCAATCTTGCATGAAACATGATTTATATAGCCTTCCCCCGGATCAGCTGCGCAAAGTGCACAAGGTGTTCCTAAACTCATATGTTGGCGTCTCTGCCAAATCCAATTCCAGCTTGGGTATTCAAAGGGGGCTATCGAAGGAACAATAGAAACCCTCCAAGGATGAAAAGAAACGAGGAAAAAATCCTGCTCATCAACTCATCTAGGAGGTAGGACAATTTATGGTAAATTCAGGACATATTCAAATGATCTCAGAAAAATTTCACCCTCTCTCTCCACCTCCCTCATCATGAAGATCCTTTCATGGAATATCATAGGACTTAACAGTCGTAGCAAACAATGAATGCTACGAGATTGGATTATGGCAGAACATCATGGCATTCTTTTCTTACAAGAAAGAAAATGTGCAGGGGAGGACGTTGATCAAATTCTCGCGAGATGTTTGAAGCAGGAGAGCACTATGGGAACGAATGTGACAAGCACAGCTGAAGGTTTAACCATCCTTTGGAAGCGTAACTCTATTCTATTGGAGAATTTATTTACTTCCAAGTGGTCCATATCAACGTCCTTTTGGGTCATTGGCTCGAACAAACCAGGCTTTTTATCTAATGTGTATGGGCATGTTACTCATCGGGACAAGGAACCCTTTCTACTAAACTTGGAGTGGATAGGTAACCATATAGGGAATCATCGTTGGATTCTTGGGGGTGACTTCAACTTGATCTGTAATTTGGAAGAAAAGAAAGGGGAGTCAAGAAGACTGGACAGTGACAGCATTCACTTCCAATCTATGATAGACAAGATGGGATTGATAGACATTGAGACCCAGAATGGACCTTACACTTGGACCAACTGAAGATCCAATGCCCAACAGGTCACTTGCTAGATATATAGATTCCTTATTTCAGAACCTCTTATGTTGGATGGGATTAACTTGAATTCCATTGTCCTGGATGCAACATGCTCAGACCACTAGCACATTCAGCTTTGGGTGGAGATCAGTGGCACACCAAGGAAGAAGCCCTTCCACTTCAAAAACTTGTGTCTCCCCCACCCAAATTTCCAAGAGAATATCCAAAGGTTGTGGAAGGAGGTGGTCGTCCCCTAGGGTACCCTCACATTTAAGTTTCAACAGAAATTGAAAAACTTCAAGCAACACCTTAAGATCTGGAATAAAGACACCTTTGGCAATATCTTTAATGCCCAAAGGACACTGGACTGGTAGATGAAAGCTCTCCAACAACAAATCAAGGACCAAGGTCTTACAGAGCAACTCAAATAGAAGGAAGCCAACCTTATCAAAAATATTGAGGAGTTTTGTTCACAAGAAGAAATTTTATGGCACATAAATCGTGAATCTAATGGCTCAAAGAGGGGGAACAAAACATGAATTGTTTCCATCGTTCTATGCTCCAACATAGACATATCAATCGAATTTCCCATATAAGATATGACTAGGGTCGGGACCTCCAAAATCATGAAGATATTGAGCAAGAACTCATCACGTATTACAAGAAGCTCCTTTTAGATGCCCCCAGGGATAACCAACTTGCCATTGACCGCATCATTCAGCATATTCCTTCTTGGATTACTAGGGAACATAATGAAATCCTTATGATGTCGATCACACGGGAATAAGTGGATCAGGCACTTCATGACATTCTCGTTGGTGAAGCCCCTGGCCCCGATGGTTTCATGGCCGACTTATTTCACCACTACTAGCACATGATATGCAAGGAGGTTTGGGAAATCATCGAGGACTCCAGACAATCAGGAGAGGTTCTTTCAGCCCTTAATGCAACCTTTATCACCTTAATCCCAAAGGAGGAATGTGTGACTCACCCCAATTAGTTCAATCTCATTTCCCTTTGCAACGTAATCTATAAGCTACTCATAAAGGTAAATTCACATCGACTTAAAACCTTGCTTCCTTTCATTATCTCTCATGAACAATCTGGCTATGTTGAAGGCAGGCTGATCCTAGATAGTGTAATTCTAGCCCACAAAGTAATTCACTCCTTAGAAAGCACAGGCACTCCAGGTATGCTCTTAAATTTAGATCTCTAAAAATATTTCGACAAACTTAGTTGGGATTACATGAGATCTACCCTTCTTGCTTTTGGTTTTGATCCTATTTGGGTTTGTTGGATCATGAACCTCACTTCTTCAGCCTTATTTTACATCCTTGTTAATGGTGTCCCTTCACGGCCTTTCTCACCCTCAAGAGGCATTCGTCAAGGACACCCTCTCTCTCCTTTACTCTTCATCATTATGGTTGAAGGACTCAGTCGTTCCATCAAAGATTCCATAGTTGATAATTCCCTAATGGATCTCCCCCTCCATGGTATACCTCCCCCTATCTCACATAGTCAGTTCGTAGATGATACATTGATGATGGGTGTCCCCACAGTCTGCAAATCCCTTAGTATACGAGATATTCTACAAACCTTCTGTGAAGCCTCAGGCATGGATATCAACAAGGACAAATCACAAATATTATTTTTTAACACCCCCCCTCATGTTCAACTTCACATCACCCATCTCTTGGGTTTTAATCAAAGCTCTCTTCTGTCCAAATATCTTGGTATTCCTCTTATTGATAAAGCCCAGTGAAACACCTCCCGGGAGGGTCTCCTTTCCAACTTGGGGAAGAGACTCTCCTCCTGGACCTTCCACTCCTTGAATCTCCTAGGTTGTCTCATCCTCCTGCAATCACTGCTTCAAGATCTACCCATATATTCCTTCTCTTCTCTTGTAGCTCCTGGGTTCGTTCTTACGACTATAAAAAACTTGCAAAGAAAATTTCTTTGGTAGGGAACAAAAGAAGGACATAAATGGGCCTTGATAATTTGGGAAAAATTGTGTAGACCCAAGTCTACGGGGGGGATGGTACTCTGAGACCCAAAAACTCTTAACAAAGTCCTGAGCGCCAAGATCTGGTGGCGGTGGCTAAAGCATCCCAAGGATATTTGGGCTTGCCTCTAGAGACAAAAGTATGCCCCTAATACTTCAAAGGAAAATTTTATTAGATGGAATGAGCAAGGACCCAGGTCCCTAATTCGGAATGTTGCAAAGAAGAATAATGCACTCATAGAGAACCATGCTTTATGGGAAGTATGAGACGCACACACTGCCTCTTTTTGGCATGATTCTTGGCAACAAATGTCTATCCTAGCCTAAGATCCTATCATGGTTGACTTCCAATGCCCTATGGTTCAAGGAGGCCTTATATCGATAGCAGACTATTGGAAAATCGATGATCCGGGAGACACTTTGCATACATGGAAATCCTCTCAATTTGATCTTAACATTCCCCTACAAGTGGATATTCAGCCCTGGCTCGAGAAGGGAAAGGCACAGAAAATTCAAATCATGCAGGGAATGAACATCCTTAGGTGGGGTCACTCAACGAGTGGCACCTTCAATATCAAAGAAGTGTATGTCCTCAATTTTGGCCACAACTTGCTCCCAAAAGATCCTGTTTGGAACAAAATTTAGGGGGCAAGACTTTGGCCTAAGATCAGTACCTTTCTTTGGTTAGTGGTCCATCAGAGCATCCTCACTTGGGACAATATTTCAAAATGAGGCTTTGTGGGACCTTCCATGTGTCCACTATGTTGCAGTGAGGTTGAGACTCAAAACCACCTCCTTAATATTTTCTCCTTCATCTCTCAGGTTTGGGACCATTTTGCAGTGATGATGTGCACCTATGATCAACAACACACTAGTCTCAAAGACACCATTGAGGGATGGCGTGACTCAATTTATTGCTCACCCATTCTCAATCGTGTCTGGCAACTCCTACCAGGTTTCATTCTATGGCATCTATGGAAATAAAGGAATCGTCGCATCTTCCAATCCTCCCACTTAGAATGGCGAGCAGTATGGATCAAAATCCAGAACAACATATAGGAAACTATCCACATGCAAACTTGTAAAGAGGACGACCTAATTTGTCCCCCTCATGAATAATATATCCACACCAACTGGAAACTCAGCCCTGACTCTCCTCCCCCCACTTTGATTCCTAGGCCTTCGGCCCCAAGCGGTCCACCTAGATGGTTTCATCAATCTCAACTTAGACGGAGCATCTAAGGGAAACCCAGGACCGGCTGGATTTGGAGTTGTTTTTCGGGACTACAAAGGTGACATCTTACATGTTCTAGCAGGCATCATTGGTTACAATTCCAATAATGTGGCTGAACTATGGGGGTTTCTTCAAGGCCTACATTATGCTCAGACTCAAGGTCTTAATAAATTAATCATGGAGGGGGACTCTTAGATAATCATAAATCTATTTTCTTGCATCCTTAATGGTGCAGATCTAGACAGATTCTCCCCCAATTGGTGTCTTACAAGTGGCCTGATAGATATCTATTCCCTTCTGCAGCCTCACTTTGCTTTCATTCCTTCCCATGTCAGAAGAAGGGAGAACCAAATAGCGGAAAAGCTGGCAAACTTCGGTGTGGATTTGGATGGGAGCAACCTCAGTTGTGACCCTTCCATGTACCTGGATCACCCTATAGTCAAGGAATGCATCACACATGCACTCAACAGAGTCAACTCCTTGGATGGGGTATCGTCAGTCTGAAAGAGGACACATGGGAGGATGGTGGGAAACTGGCTCTTGAATACCATGTGCCCCACACTTTGACCGTCACCCATAGCATTTTAATGAGATGCATTAATCCTCTCGAAATTATGGTGATGACTTGTGAGAGAAGTTTGTCTTGTCACTTATGATGGTTTCTTCATACTGCTTCGGGGATTATGTTTCTCCATTGTACTCCAAACTCCACCACCTCTGCTATGCATTTTACTTGCAACTTTCTCTTGTCTTTCCCTCTCGGCTCCTAGTTTCATCTCTGTCAGTGATCCTCCACCTCCTCCCTCGCCTAGTAATGCCCCGACAGTGCAGAAAGATGAAATGAGGTCCGGCCTGGTACCAAGCTTTTGGGAGAAATGTTGCCTACATTCCTGGCTAGCCACAACCACTACCCATTTCTTCCCCCTCCCCTACATCCACCTCTGCTCTACTTGACCTCGCTCCTTCATTTTCCTTGGGTCAACATGACCTCACTCCTCTGTCTTCTCCCGGGGCATGTCAAGTGGAATGGTTCGACAATCATGGGAATTCTCTAGGCTTTGAGCCTAGCATCTTCCTGGATTTTCCCACCACCTATTATTCGTCTAGCCCTCCCACCACTCCTTAGTTGTCTTCCCTTCCTAGTGCCACTTCCCTCCCCTCGGTGGTGACCCACTCTCATCCCCCTCTGCCCTTTTGTTGCACCTCTAGCGACTTCTCGCGGCTCTTGACAGCATTGGAAAATTTGCATAGTTTGGTTTTCGACAACCGGCATGACGTGGCGGATTTAATGTTTAGGAAAAAGCTTAGAGATCGACACGAAGAACAAATGCAGGTCCTGATATGTGTTGTTCTCAACCATTCTCTGGATCCTTCGACGACAACAACAGTTATGGCCCCGGAAACAAGCGACATAGGAACGAGGGGCTACCTAACTCCGGATTCAAAATGAATTCTTTGTTTTCAGGTTCTCACTTTAGGATTATGTTGATGACAATGTTTTTCTTATTTTTTGTTGTAGCCTTGTGTGGCACCAAATCTTATAGACAACATAGAGTACATAGTAAGTTACTAGTTGGCTATTGCAAGTATTCAAACTCTAGAAATAGGCTTATTTTGATCATCTGGTTGTATTGGTTTCCCATATGGGCAGTGCAGACCAGTAGAATCTATTTACAAAATGACATATATGTATTTTATGGATTTGAGAGGCAACTTATAATACAAATACTTACAAAAAAAAAAATGTTATCAGTGTTACTTTACCAACTGTTAATGATAAAATACACAACCATACAATCCACAGTACACAGAGATTTAACATGGAAACCCAAATGGGAGAAAACCACAAATTAATTCTTTTATAAATCATGTAAGCACCAACCTGCAGGAGACACCAATCTGCAACAACGAATTTGATAAATATGCAATAGCAAATTTGACAAATTCACAACAACAAATTTGAAAAATTTGCACAAGTTTTGGACCATACCAGTCTGGTGTTGAACTAGAAGCTTTGATACCAATATGTAACATACCAAGCCACCAGCAAGTTGGCCATGCTACCTCAAAAACGCACTTCTTGAACCAATTTTGAATTTTGATAACATTTAATTAATAAAGAAGCATGAAAGACTCACATGTAATAATCAAGATTCATGCTCAACCATCCAAGAAAGGAACAATGTGCCATGCACAACAATAAATAGCAAGCATGCACATGAAAATACATCTCAGAGATAAATATACACAACGAATATAAACTATGCAGAAGACACAAAGAGCACATATCTTTTCAAGTAAACATTCACCTATTGGTTGTAAACCAGGGACGTTACTCCCAACCATAGACATTTCTATTCATTCACTCTCAACAACAGTGTCACCCTTGATACAGGGCTATGAATCCACAAGGATGGGTCCTCGACCAAATCTAGAAACACACCAATTAGCTAACAAGATCTCATGGTTTCCCAACCACACAACAAATCCTAATTTCTTGCTCTCTTTCCCATTCAGCCTGCACAACCCAAAGAAATAAACCCCTTTCTCTACCATGCAATCCCTCAAGCTATTCTATTTCTCTCCAGGGATCTAGTGCTACTAGTCAGGAAATATCCATGATGGAAACTCCAAGGATTCTCAGTTGTGGACAATTATTTTAGAGTTGTCATCATTCTCATGCACACATGCATCCATTACCTCCTTGAATGATCCATAATTTCTTACAGACATTTAGCAATGGTTTTCCTCTTCCAACCATTCATTTTCATCCTCAGACCAAGAGCACACGAATTAGCAAGAGTGAGGATGGAAATAATGAATGAATGAACCAAATGATAGAGTGGAAGTGTGAACCTCCCAAACAACCCACAATATTTGTTTATATATTTACTTGGAAATCAAGAACCACGTGGACTTCCCCAAGAATCTCATGTAACCACTTCTCTCAATTAAAATAGTTATGGGTAAATAAAATATAGTAAAAGACTTATCCCCTAAAGCCCGCTCTCTCGTGGAATCATAGCACCATATCTCTTGTCCTTATCCGTCTTGCAGCCAGTGATGTATTTTATTAATATTTATAAATGTATTACATTTCCTAAGCACATTAGCCCCTTTTCAACTTACTGGCTCACCAACCTAAGTCACAATTACATAATACATTCTAGTTCACAGGGATCAAAACGAGGGTGTTACACCTAAGTTGGTTGTCTTTGACTAATTTCATTCAACTTTACTCCATCTAGAATGGGTAAAGTATCACTCCAATTATTGTTGTTGCAGTGAACTTCACAAATGAAGACATACAAATGTTGCATGGATATAATGTTAGTCTCAATTAAAATCAAAGATGGATCCAATACATTCTATAGAATAACCATAATTTAAATAAACCAATACATTTGTTAGATATATGTCACATAATACAAGAGTCAAAACTATGTCATGTAATATCATAATAAAGAATATGTCATGTAATATCATAGTCAAATGTCTAATTAAGCCTCCCCCTAATAGGTCATTTTTTTTATATTTGTACAAACTAGTAAGACCTCAAGATAAAGGTTGATTAAATTCATTTTCTACATTTTCTTGATCATTAAGTTGTTGGCACACTTACTTGTACTGAGAGGGGGGTGAATCGGTATAAGACTACTTTTTATTTTCTTTCAATGTTTATCAATGTGTTACTTTACCAACTATAACCGTTAATGATAAAATACACAACCATACAATCCACAGTACATGGAGATTTAACATGGAAACCCAAAAGGGAGAAAACCACAAAACAATTATTTTATAAAATCATGTAGGCACCAACCTGCAGGAGACACTAATCCCCTTAGTTGAGCACCAACTCAGCACTGCATGTAGCCACCAACCTGCAGGAGACACCAATCCCCTTAGTTGAGCACCAACTCAGCACTACCTGTAGGTACCAACCTACAATTGCAATATTTGCGGGCACCAACCTACAGAAAACACTAATCCCCTTAGTTGAGCACCAACTCAGCAATATGTAGGCACTAACCTACTCGAGACACCAATATCCTCAATATGTCAATAATGTCAAATCTCATCTTTCCCTCAAGCATTCACTTGCATAAAACTATTGATCTGTCTCTGTTGTCACAACACATTCCTTCAGTTCACAATCTGCTTGATTTCAGAGGTTCCTTAGACTTTGCACCTCCCAACCACCCTTAGAAAATTACATTGTCTTCCTTTTATTCTTTCGCATCCTCAGAATCTCAGAGATTCTCTTCACACAATCCACACTCACTCACTCAAATTTTTCACACGCTCAAAATAGATTTGGGCATTGATATTTATATAGTCCATGCTTCCATGGATTTGTCCACATAAAAAATATGTTCACTGGGTCGTCTTCATATCTCCTCAAAACTGGGCTACAACACACCTTACAAACTAGCATAGACCCCCTTCAGTTTTGCGTGTGATCTACTCACAGACCACAGTATAGACTTCAACACTCAGCATTTGTTCGATTAGTCCTCAATCTAATATCGACCGTCAATCTACTCACTACCCTCCAAAACACACAATACGTCCTCAATGCTCAGCAATCGTCAAATTGTCTTCTCAATAAAAAAATTAGTCATTAATCTCATTCACCGACCATTAGCACATGCAACATAGCTTCAACACTCAACGATCGTCTGATCATTCCTTTGGATTTAATCTTGATCATTGGTCACACCACATAACCACAATGCACAATTGTTGTTTGATTGGTCTCCTCAATTAAATCTAAGTCGTTGATCTCGTTCACTGACCATTAACATATGCAACATAGCTTTAATGCTCAGGGACCGTCCGATCATTCCTTTGGATTTAATCTTGAATGTTGGTTTGTTTACTATCCACCAAAACACACCATGCAACCACAATGCACAGTATTTGTCTGATCAATCCTTGGATTAAATGTCAATTGTAGATCTATTATCACTGGCCACCGAAACATTTGGCATGACCTTGACAGTCAACAACCATCCAATCTGGACTATGTTTCAATCTCAACCACCGATCCGTCAACTTGGTGGTTTACTTCATCATTTCTTCTATACGTACTTTCACGGCCTCCAAAATACACATTTGCATTTGGCTGCACTTATTTTTCACCTATACTTAGAAAATTTTCAAGCATTTCACTGCAAGTCTAAGGCATTTGCATTCAAACTTTTGCGGCCTTCAGAATACACCTTCACGTTTTTTCGCACTCATTTTTCACCCATACTTAGAAAAAAATTTAAGCATTTCACCGCAAGTCTAAGGCATTTGCGTTCAAACTTTCGCGGCCTCCAAAATACACCTTCACATTCTACGGCACTCATTTTGCACCCATACTTAGAAACTTTTCCAAGCATTTCACCACAAGTCTAAGGCATTTACCCAATTCACTTATCTATATCTGGAACCCTGTCCGTCTGACTTGTGTGTTGATGTTGCAAATGAGGAGGCTTCCATGTGGACTTCTTCTACATGTATATTGAATGACATGGCATCGGTACGTGTCCTAGCACGTGGCATCTACATAGCTTCTTATTATGGAACTAGTGTGGTACTAGCATGGACTCCCTCTGATACCAAAATAACTAAGTTTTTCCATCAATGACAAAGGGGGAGTTTGTTGGTAATTGTGTTGTCATTGATGTCAAAGGTAGACATAACCTTGACAATCATGGATGTCATTAATATCACAGGCAAGGGAAGACTGATTGTTGTCGGTGATAGGGGTAGACTATGAATGTATCTACAAATTGATAAGATTTATTTTCATTAGGGTTAAAGAAGCAGATCAAGGAATTTGAACCAGATAGAGGAAGTAGAGAATTCCCTTGTATGATGATGAGCCTCTATGTGCAAAATATGACTATTCATTGTTAAATTTCTACAAGTGTTCTTTGGTTACATTGAAGACAAAGTGATTGTGTGAAAACAAAACAGATTGAATTATGGTTGCACATGTTTAAAGAACTAAAAATGGACATGATCAAGGAGCAACAAGAAATCTGAGAGCGTAGCAGAAGCCTGGGCATGTATTAAGTTTGGAAAAGGAGGTTTCAGGTCCAGTAAACCAGATCGAAAAAAACATAGATAAGTGATTTATCCCACAAAGAATCGTTTTGAAAATGTTTGTATTGCAAAGACACGGTTACGTGGTTTAAAAAAAGAATGGGTGAGCTACTAAACCCTACGCAAAGCATTAAATTTTCACGACAAACATTTTGACCTATACGTATGTAGGCATTAACAAGGTTGGAATCATCAATTTATCTTATAATAACTTTAAAATCTCCTCTAGAAATGCACCTAGACCTTAAGTTTAACACTTGATTTCTCATACCCACCATGCTTCAAGTCTACCATGCGCTTGTAGCCCTCTTTTGCATCTAGTCACAACTTTTCTTTAGTTATCTCTTGTCCATATTCTCGTAACTTTTTGGTTGTTAACAGTGGAAAAAAATACAAAATTGGCATCAAGTTGGATATCATCGCTACTTGAATGACTTCATTTCATGTTGACCTAAATGTCAAGTTTTAACCTTGATGTACACCCCTACATCAAGGCAATGGCAACCAAATTTATCAATTCTACCCTTGGTGGCCTTTCCAATGTCCTTCAACCTGTCAAAATGTTCATGTATTTTTTTATAAGAATTCTATCGCAATCAACACACGCACACATGCGATTGAATTACTACTTAGTATTTTTTGGTATTTTACATTATTTCTTGAATATTTTTTCCCTTGTATCAGCTCTTAGACATGCCTACTCTTCTTTTGGTATAAAGGAAGGATGCTCATAGAAACAGTTATCTACTAACCTTCTCCATAATGTGTCTTGTAACTCTTTCAAATTATTTCTATAAATGGAAGAAACTTCTTGTTCAATGAATATTTCTCCAAATTTTTGCACCATTTACTTCCTAAGCTTCAATCTCAGTTTTTTCAAGTCTCGAAAACTATGGGACATTCTAATAGTGGGTGTGAAAAGGATTTATGCCTTTTCGTACAAGTCAACATAAAATGTATTGCTTGCATGAGTTGTCTTTCCTTCAAGGGGACTCCATCACTATCAAAATGAAATCTATGGGTATTTTCCCCATGCTATGACCAATAGTAACTGAAGCAGAAGAATAAGTAGTACTAGGACTAGGATCATGACCAATGAGCATGTGATGAGATGGAGTTCATAGATTGCTTGTGGGTGTGTCTTACAATGGAGGACCAAGGTTATTTGTGGGTGTGTTATCATGAGATGGAGCTTGGGGGATTGTTTATGGGTTTGGGGGGGGGGGGGGGGGGGGGG
>ML794843.1:257347-267565 GCA_009831015.1 Picea engelmannii | reverse complement strand
ATTGACAGTGGATGTTCCAAACATATGACTGGAGACAAAAGTAAGTTTCTAACTCTAAGTGAAAGCAAATCAGGGAATGTAACTTTTGGAAATGATGCACCAGGAAAAATAAAAGGTAAAGGAATGGTAAGGTTGAGTAATGGAAAAGGGAAAGCTCAAGATGTGTTGTTTGTAGAAGGTCTGAAACATAATCTACTTAGTGTCAGTCAAGTCTGTGACCAAGGATGTGAAGTTGTTTTTATCTCTAAAGACTGTAGAATAAAATCTGTGAATTTAGGACAGCTAGTTGCAAAAGGGATAAGAACAAAAAACAATGTCTATGTGTTAAAAGAAGAAAAAGAAGAATGCCACTTAAGCAAGCATGATGAAAGTTGGTTATGGCATAGGAGACTTGGAAATCTAAAATTTGACCACTTAATCAAGCTCAAAAATCTTGAGGCAGTAAAAGATCTTCTGAGAATATCAAAGCCCCAAGATTCTATGTGTAAACCTTGCCAAGTAGGAAAGCTAACCATGACACAATTTAAGTCCAAGAGCTCTACTTCAACAGAGAAACCACTCCAACCAGTTCATATGAATTTATATGGACCATCAAGATAGGAAGGCACAGGGAAAGAAAACTACTTCATGCTGATTATTGATGATTACTCCAGACATACTTGGGTTGCCTTTCTCAAGGAAAAAGCTGAAGCATTTGAGAAGTTTAAAATATTTAAGGCTTTATCTGAGAATCAAACAGGCAAGAGGTTAAAGGCAGTAAGATCAGACAGAGGAGGAGAATTTATGTCAAGTGATTTCAAGGAATTCTGTGATAAGCATGGGATCAAGAGAGAATACACAATCCCAAGAACTCCACAACAAAATGGAGTAGTTGAGAGGCAAAACAAAACAGTGCAACAAATGGCCAGGTCAATGATGAATGAGAAGAACATTGGTCAAACATACCGGGTAGAAGAAATACACACAGCAGTCCATGTTCTTAACAAAGCCCACCTCACACCACAAAGTGACAAGACACCTTATGAACTGTGGTATGGGAGACCTGCTTCAATCAAACACTTCAAAGTCTTTGGGAGTAAATTTTACATAAAGAATAATGATGAGAACCTTGGAAAATATGATGACATGGCTGATGAAGGTATCTTCTTAGGGTATGCTACAAACAGTAAAGGATATAGATGATGTAATAAGAGGCTGCATAAAATGGTCGATTGTATTGACATAAAAGTTGATGAAGGAATCTCAGTAAGAGAGGTGTACAATAATGCGTCTTCTATAGAGGACACAACTAAAGCTGAAGATGAACAGGTCCAAGAATCAGAAAACAAAGACTCTGAATCAGATGAAGACACAAATACTCAGACAGACTCAAATCAGCAGACAACTTCAAATTCCTCCTCCAGAATCACTCAAAAGAATCATCCTGCAAGTCAGGTAATTGGTGAAAAAGACAAAGGTGTACAAACCAGGAGAAAGATAATAAAAAACACCGAACAATCACATATAGCTTTCATATCCATGCTGGAACCTAAGAATTTTAATGAAGCTAGCAAAGATGACCATTGAATTAAAGCAATGAATGATGAACTTGATCAGATTGAGAAAAACAATACGTGGGAGATGGTTCATAGACCTGAAGGTAAAAATATCATTGGTTCCAAATGGATATTTAAGAATAAGTTGAATGAGCAGGGACAAGTTGTTAGGAACAAAGCAAGATTGGTCTGTAAAGGCTATGCTCAAATAGAAGGACTAAATTTTGATGAAACATTTACGCCCTTAGCAAGATTAGAAGCTATCAGAATATTTCTTGCCTATGCTTGTCATAAAAGGTTTAAAGTCTATCAAATGGATGTCAAGTCATCTTTTCTAAATGGAGATTTAAATGAAGAAGTCTATATGGAACAACCAAAGGATTTCGAACTGTCTAATAACCCTGACTTAGTATGCAAGCTGAAGAAAGCTTTATATGGGTTAAAACAAACCCCTCATGCCTGGTATCACAGACTGGATACGTATCTCAAAGACAAAGGGTTCAATAGAGGAACAATTGACAACAATCTATATATCAAAACAAAGGATAATGATTTGCTCATCGTGTTGGTCTATGTAGATGACATCATCTTCGGATGTAATAAGGATTTATTGGTACAATGGTTTGCTTCTGCCATGGAGTCTGAGTTTGAAATGTCTATGATAGGTGAGCTGTCATTTTTTCTTGGTTTGCAAATTACTCAGAGGTCTGAAGGGATGTTCATTTCTCAAGAAAAATATCTAAGAAAAATGTTGAAAAGGTTTCAAATGGAAGATTCTAAACCTTTGGGCACACCTATGGTTATTGGATGCAAATTAAGCAAGGATGATGACTCACCTGATGTTGATCAAAGTTCATATAGGTCAATGATAGTCAGCCTGTTGTACATCACAACATCTCGCCCAGACATAATGCATGCTGTTGGAATGGTAGGAAGATATCAGTCTGCACCTAAACAGACTCATTTGCTAGCTGTCAAAAGGATATTCAGATATTTGAAAGAAACAATGAACTATGGCCTATGGTATCCTAAGAATCAAAATTTTCAATTATCAGTCTGCTCAGATGCTGATTGGGCTAACTGCATGGATGAAAGGAAAAGCACGAGTGGAGGTGCATTCTTCTTAGGATATTCTCTAGTAGCATGGTTGAGTAAAAAGAAAGGTTCCATTTCTTTATCAACTACAGAGGCAGAGTACATTACTGTTGCTACCTGTTGCACTTAGGTATTATGGATGTTTTAGACACTTGTAGACTTGGAGGTAAAATACGCTGCACCGATCCCAATTCATTGTGATAACACTAGTGCCATCAATGTGTCCAAGAATCCTATATTCCACTCCAAGACCAAGCATATTCCCATAAAATACCATTTTCTGAGAGAGCAGGTCACCATTCAAATTGTTCAGGTCCATTACATTCCAACCACAGAACAAATTGCAAACATATTTACTAAACCCCTAGCCAAGACACCATTTGAATATCTCCGACATAAGCTGGGTGTCATCCCGTCTCACACCTAAGAGAGTCCATTCTGTTAGGGGGAGTTTGTATTGATTGAATATCTGATACCTCCAAAATATTGCAACAACTTAGGGGGAGCGTGTTTTCTTTGACATTGATGTCAAAGGGGGAGAAAAGAACAGGTACGGGTGCCTTTGTTGCCATCAATGCCAAAGGGGGAGATTGTTGGCATGTTTAATAGTCAACGTATGCTTGTCATTGATGGAAAGTACAACAACGATGATGGCTTGAGTACAGGTATAATGTGCCAGGCAGGAACCATAAGTATTTTGGGGAGACGCAGCAGAGAAAGCTCGTGAAGAACAGAAGAGATAATGTAGAGGTGCACGCAGAGTGCAAGAGTATGCGTGTTTTGTCATTGATGGCAAAGATCATGACCAACAATGATGATGGCATGGAAAGATCAGAAGCGTAAACTCCATTTCGGAGTTTCGGATACCGGGAGTTGGAGGAGTCAAGAGTCGAGACTATTCATCACAGGAGTCCCGAAGTTGTGGAATGAGAAACGCCGAAATCCCGAAACAGGCACATCAACAAAGTCTCCATTTTGGAGTTTCGGATACCGGGAGTTGGAGGAGTCAAGAGTTGAGACTCTTTATCACAGGAGTCCCAAAGTTGCGGAATGTGAAATGTCGAAATCCTGAAACAGGCACATCAACAAAGTCTCAATTTCAGAGTTTCGGATACTGGGAGTTGGAGGAGTCAAGAGTCAAGACTTTTCATCACAGGAGTCCCGAAGTTGCGAAATGCGAAATGCCGAAATGCCGAATCAGGCACAATGAAGGCTCGTGAATTTGCAAAATAATCCTAGCCATTGGATCGAGGTTTGATTTGGGTCGTCAGATCCAGGAGGTGAATGTGGCAGACCACGTCAGAAAGGACAGGTGGAAGACTACGTCAGTATTGACACGTGGCACGATCAGACAACGACAAGTGTCAAGTTGATTTGGCATTTCAAGCCATTGGAAATCACAATTCTTAGTGACACGTGGCAGCCACTCACATCACGACACATCATCGAGTGATGCAAGAGTGACCTCACTCTGGGAGTTTTGCTTCGAGAGTTTTAGCATGAACTCTCCCCCAAAGTCCCGAAGGCTGAAGTCCCGGGGTAGAGGATAGTTGTCCGATCACCACGGATCGTGGACCGTTGATCTGGAGAGCGAAGTGCTTGTTTGATTGGAGAGTGGTCACATCTCGTGGTCACATTGTTGAGAGCTAGAGATCAGAGCTATAGAAGCCAAGCTCTATTTCGGATCTCGTGACATGGAGAGTCGAGACGACTCATCATAGAATCCCCGAAATGTGAAAGTGAAAAAATACGTTTTTGAATAAGGCTGTGGTCACAGCTAGTGGTCACATCTGCGGAAGATGGAGGAAGGAGCTAGTGCAACCAAGCTCCATTTCTTTTTCTAGCAAAACTCATGTCATCAGCATACCGAACGTAACAGATACTCTCTTCTCTTTGCATAAAAAAATGGATTTTCATATCAAGTTGATGCAGAAAAATGTTCATGAGTACGGGAGATAGGGGGCAGCCCTGTGGTATTCCTTTAGTGTGGACTATCTCTCTCTTATTTTATATGCAATATCTTGAATAAATAGGAATATCTAACTACATTCTTCTAAAAATCTGGATTGCACTAGTTTCTTCTTTATTTGATTCTTCTTTTTTAATTAGAAGGAGTTTTTTACCACAGTCATACTTGAAGTAGTCAAGAAGTAAGTACCTTCTTTAACCTTCCTATTCACTATTAACTCTTGGAAGTGATTTAGTGTATGAGTGAAGTGACTCCTGGGTAGGAGGCACAAAGGGCTAAGGTATCCATAAGGTAGGGGAGGGGTATCCCCTCCCAAAAGAAAGCCAGTGTAGCTATCCACTTTCTTTCTATTAAATACTACCTTTGAGTTATAGTTAGTAGGCTTTGTCTTCTATCTGCTTACAGTTGATTGAAGAAGTAGTTCTCAATTCATCCTGCTATTACTGTAAGGAATATAGTCAAGAGATGACCTTCTTTTTTTCCTATATCCTCCCGAGGGTTATTAAAGTGGGGTAAGGAGAAGTTGGTGCTAAGCTCACTCATGAGTAATCTTTGTCTCATCCTGCTCTTTTTTACTCATGTTAGGAACCAAGTTACGGATGAGTGCTATTTCTTATTCTCAAGGAATTCTCCGGCGCGTGTCTCCGTTCCTATTTTATTTCCTCCCCTATGCTTATCGCAGGCGATTCCTAAGCAAGTACTAGTTTTGACTATCTATAGCCGCCAAGAGTTCATATCCGGTTAGTCTTTTCGATAACTTTGACTGTTTGGCAGAAGTAGACCCTTCCCCCGCCATAGTGGTTTGGAACCCTGACTCCATGGAATGAAACTTAAGAGGATTACATGAGACCCGACCCCCCAGGCCACGGATCTCTCTCCTCGTCCCATGCCTAGTGAAACTCTTATCAACTGCTTATGCAATTGGTGTTACTTGAAGAATCTGATCCTAGGACGTCGATATGAATCTGATCGATCTGGATCCACATCTGCACTTTCACATGGAACCGCTGCTCTATCTCGATCTGGCACCTGATCTATTTATGCTTCAGCCATTGCTTCCACTGGTTTAGGGTAAAAGAAATACCACTAGGGCAACTGACCGATCGGGGTTTGTATCTCCAACGAATAGTTCTGCTCCTGTATTTCCCACTGCTACCCCAACTATTTGTGCTTGGACTCGGGAAACTCGATCGATCGGGTGGTATATTGTAACTCCCATTTGCTATTACAACCCAACAGAGTGCCTCCGATTGATTGCTCGGTACACGTTGCACCTTATGAAAGTCCGCTTGGGGAGCATAGGCATGATAGCAGAACCAAATGTTGAGGTTTCAAAGGCTAGTTCGAGATTTATAGCCAGTTCCAGTTGTGAAACCCGTCGATCCAGTTGGTTTCAGAAGCAAGGGTAGCATCCCAGCCTCCTTCCAGCAACGCATTCTTGGATTAGCTAGTCCAGTGTGCAGTCGGTGCAACAACCATTTCACCAGCAGAACTAGTTTATATAGAACCCTTCCCGACAAGCTGAACAATTTGTTATCCCGCATTCCGCCTTGTTTTATCAATCTCCACCCGAGTCGGCTACTTAAGTTTCATTTCATGGAGTCAGGGCCGCATGTGTATGAAATAAGATAGGTGTTGCATTGGTCTTCAATTAGTCAATGGCTTAGTTGTTCGCGTATCCCTAGCCTTCGTAGCAGGGGTTGTTGCCATTGCCCCTGGAACTACATAATGAATTCCATCTGCCTCCTTCTGATCTTTAGATTCTAAGGGTTGTTACCCCGACTGTTACACATCCATCCTTTCTTGGAATAATGTATGTATATGTATGTCTCGTACCAACCAATGCCAATGAGTCCCAATATATATTTCCGTGTTCATCATGGCTAACCACAAAGGACCATGTTTATAAAGGGGGTGTTTGGGCTCTGGTGTTTGGAATAATCGTAATAGTCGTGTTAATAAAGGACAAGGACTGTGGGAATAATGGATGCTGAATGGAATACAAAGTATTACTAGTGGTACGTAGTTATTGTGGTAATCCACCAGGCCCTCCACTAGGAATACTGGCTGGCAGGTGTTGATCAAGGGCTTATATCCATGTTCGTTACACCTTAGCTACTGCTACTGGATCTTTATCTGGATCATCCCGAGATGATGGATCGTGACTTGGAGTGTCGAGACACTTCATCACAGGAATGCCGAAATGCCGAATGCCGAAATGCCGAAATGTTGAAATGTCGTTATAGCCAGTGGTCACTGCTGGTGGTCACGTAAGTGGAAGGAGCTAGCATAGCTAGGCTCCATTTCAAGGTTCACACTGTAACTACTAGAAACCACTGATGGTTTCTGCCAGAGGACTCGAAGAGACTTCAGGGTGTTCATACAGACTATTGACAGATGGATGACCGTTGGAGCTTGGAACTGCGACAGAGGGAATGAGCTCGACTGTGATAGAGAAGACGAAGACTCTCAACTGCTGGAGAGGCTAAGGAATCTCAGCATAACGCTCAGTGAGGATGAACGCATGGGTTTAACTGCCGGAGAAGCTGAAGAGTTGCCATGATAATTAGGAAGAGGACTCGACACGAGGAGAACATGCAGAGCAGAGAGAGTGTGTTGATGCTTGAGCGAGCGAAGCAGAGCAAAAGTGGAGTGGAAGTGAACAACTTGATGAACAGAATCGTGGCACATTGAAGAGCATGTAGAGGCATTGTGCATGGAGCACGAAGAAGGTGCACATATAGTATAAATACGCAGAACATAGAAGAGATGGCAGCTGGTGTGGAGAGTAATTGAGGTGTGTAGAAGGAGGCAGAGTGCAGCAGCTGAAATGCACATAAGAGGAATGGTGCATAGAAGGGACATGACACATAGAGCATAAAGTGCAACAGAAGCAAAGAACAGAGAAGGATAGCTGAACAGTAAAAGAAGGCTGAGGTGCACTTGTAGAGAAAAGCAGAAGATGAGAAAGTGCAAGAAGATGTAGGCAGAGAGACACTGATACAGGAGAGTAGAGCTGCATAGAAGAACAATGATAAGCCTGGAAAGCCAATGACAATTATTGAATCACTGTAATAAGTTTCAGTAGAAAATAATTATATTCCAGGGCGGTAGGGAGGTGCTAGGGAGGACTGTTGTCCTTAGAGGTTCAAGTGTGTGCTTGAACACAGGGAGTTGTAGCTTCCATCTGGTTGCAGCCAGAAAAACCAGGGTGGCAGGGTGGTGCAAGGGAGAATTGTTGTCCTCTGTTTTACAGGTTGGTGCCTGTGTGACTGGAAGTTGGTGCTTCCATCGAGTTAGTGCTGGAACACTTAGGGAGTTGTTGCTTCCTTATAGTGGGTGCTAGAGAAACCAGGGAGTTGGTGCTTCCTTCTAGTGGGTGCTAGAGAAACCAGGGAGTTGGTGCTTCCTTCTAGTAGGTGCTAGAGAAAACAGGGAGTTGGTGCTTCCTTTAAGTGGGTGCTAGAGAAACCGGGGATTTGGTGCTTCCTTCTAGTAGGTGCTAGAGAAAACAGAGAGTTGGTTCTCTCAGCAAGTTGTAGCTTGTAAAATAGAGGTTGTAGCCTCACAATGAGTTGGAGCTCATATGTATGATAATGTACAGAATGATAAGTAATCTTTACATTCTGTACATTATCATATGTATGATAATGTACATAATGTAAAGATTACTTATCATACTAAGAAGAAGAGGTTTTTACCCTTTATGGGTTTCCTCAAGAAATATCTGTCTCTGTGTATCTCATATGTGTGAATGATGATGAATGTTCTATTGCTTACTTCCCTGCATTATTGTGATCATCATTGAGAGTTCTGTAATGAATTTAAAATGAGCATAATTTTTTAAGCACGGTAACAACTGATTCACCCTCCCCTCTCAGTTGTCCAACAATTTCATGGCACCAACTAAGGAGGATGGATTATACCCTTAGCCATACTACCCGATGCCCTATTACACAAGAGTGATCTCCCCAAGTGTCCTTGGTGTACTATAACAATATGATGACCGAAGGTTTATGTGAGGCTAGTTTTAGATATGCCTAAAGGGCTTATGATATACCCAAGGAAATGTGGAAGAAAATTCCATATACTAGAGTTGTTTGAGGTGGTACTACTTGATGGGGTACCAATAGAGGTTGCAAGCCTTGTCCAACCAGGTGACATGACTTGTATTCTCTGCATTAATTCTTCCTTGAATGTAGTTTTCCCCACGAAATGATAGATCTCTGTGTTATTTAAAGATGTCAGAACATGTCTCTAGCCTAAACAAAATCTACTAAAAACTGGAGGCGTGTTGGCTTATTAAAGAGCTTTGATACCACTTGCAATGTTCCAAAACCTTGAGCTTAAAACACAATAGGGTATATAGAGAATATAATTTCAGAAAACCATATACAAGAGACAATAAGATGAAATATGCAAATATACCCTTGCATTAAGATAATCATGAGAAGGAAAGCAATGTTCACTTGCCTCTTAAGGTGGGGCAACCTTTCACTGAGCAAAGATCCAAATGCAACAACACATGACAAACATTCCATAGCCTCCTATCTCTTTAAAAGTTTCTTAATAGCAAAACCCTAACTACTTATGGTCCCATCACTAACTAGCATGAACTATCTAGCAAGCCTTATAAAGTGGAATCCTTTACATTAAACAACTATCCAATACTATCTAATGGGACTTATTCAAATATAATGGCCACATGCAACAATTGACTAACTCCTAGCTAGCCTTAAGTATGGAGGTTAGGGTAGGATTGTAATAAAATGCTTGCATCATTTAACCTAGGTAATGATTCATACTTTGCTTTTAACTATTTGCATTTGTGGGTTTCATGAAGAAAATAAGTATTGTGTAGCTTTTATCTCAATTTTTCATAGTAGGTGATTTGGTGTTACTTGACACACACGTTGAATCAAGTGGTTTGTAGATGAGATTGATGATTGAAAGTTGAATTCATATAATGGCACTTCATCTGTACAATGGATTGATATGACACTTCTTCTATATGACACCTTCATATATAATCTTTATCTTGGACATACCACAACAATTTCACAACTATAATTAAATGAAGATATGGAACTGGAAGTTTCTAGTCCGATCTTCCTAGTAGGTATTGAGATAGAAACAATAATCATTGTCTAATCTCCATAGAGATTGGAATTACTAAAGGTATACTTTTATAGGTTGAATATGCTTTTGTGGTGTCTAAACTGACCTCTTGACCACGTGCATTTGCCTTTTACTCTACTCATTTCCAAACTATTATTACTTTCAAATGTAAGTCCATTTACTACTTGTTGTCCTACAAAAGAATCCCGAGAAAAAGTAATATAATCTGATGATATCTATAATTGGAAAATAGATAGATATAGTTAAAATCTTCATTGGAACGTACAATTTTGTATTGATGAAAAAAGTGTACATGATACATGAAAAAAATCCTAGAACTTTTTTCATGTTGAATGTCTCATTTGAACATCTAAATAAATACACAAACATTTGAGTTGTGACTATTAGATATCTAATCCTAGGGACTATGGTGTATTATAAATATTATTATTATTCATTTAGGAGAAATATGAAGAGTCATAGGTGAATATGAATAGTCAT
>ML794843.1:194298-240861 GCA_009831015.1 Picea engelmannii | reverse complement strand
TTAAAAGTTGTTATACATCCCTATCATAAGCGATTATTGTCATTGTCCCAACAATGCAAATAAGAACTAATTGCAACATTAAATAACCTAGTTGTAATGAATTAGGGCATATTCTATTAAGTGAGTGTACATTTAAGGCACTGAGTGTACATTTATATGATGATCGTGTTCTTGTTTCTTGCCATGGCTAGAAGTGAGAGAATTTCTAGTTATGCATTGTTTGGTTGTTGTATCTTACCAAGATGTATGTTGGCTCATAGGATTCACGTGACAATGTTTGGAAAAGCTTAAAAAAATAGTTTTGTATCATAAAAATAGTTTTTTTTTAAGAAAGTCCTCCCATTTGTCCCCACCTACATACACTATAGGATGATTGGATAACATCACGTTTCATAGTCCTCCAATTTGTCCCCACCTACATACACTATATGATGATTGGATAATATCACATTTCATGTTGATTCAAAATGGGAAGGGACACTTTATTTTTTATTAATAAGATAGTGTTTCTAGACTTTTGGAATAGCAAAATCAATATGGGAAGTGACACTTTATTTTTGATTAATTATATAGTGTTTATAAAATTTGGATTACCAATTAAAGGTTATCATGTAAATCAAATAGTGTTTAGGTTAATAACAAAAGGTAGATTGAATGGAGAAATGTGAGAAAATTATTATGTTACGTTATTAAGTCAAATATATTAATTTGAAATCTTTTATGTATCTTTCTTTTCAATTTTTTCAATGAGTTATTATTCACTTAGAGGTTAAAGCCAAAAGTTGACTTTTTGGAATGTGTTGTTGGTATTAAAAAGTCAATATGGAAGTAATCAATAATGTCTATTAAATTTTATTAAATAAGGGTAGATTTAATAATAATTAAAATGTTACATGAATCTATATATGTAATATTACTTAATATGAAAACTTTTACATAAGTGAGTTTCTTTTATTCATGGATGATAAATAAGGCAAAGAGTCTATTAGACTATGCACTTTCCATGTCTCCAAAAATTCAATGAATGAATTAAGAATGAATCCAAGTCAAATGTACAATATCACATATTTACTCTCTCTCAGCCAAGTAGACTCATCTCACATGCTCAACTTAACAACTTCATCTATCACTAAAGGGGACACACACACTACATCATTAAAACATGTACCATTAAATGTAGCATTACAACTCATCTCCACTAACTCATGTGTACATAATCTTCTAAATACATAGATATCTATAACATTGCTTAATATGAAAACTTGTACACAAGCGAGTCTCTCTTATCCATGGATGATGAACATGACAAAGAATCTCTTAGACTATGCACTTTACATCTCTCCTAAGAATTCAATAAATGAGTCCAAGTCTAATGTACAATATCACATATATACTCTCACTCAACCAAGTAGACCCATATCACATGCTCAACTCAACAAAACACAAGTCGGCCAACACCATATATTATTAAAGGGGACACACATGTTGCATCGTTAACACATGTACCATTTTATTGAAGCATTACAACTCATCTCCACTAACTCATGTGCACACAATATTATAAATACAAAGGTGTAAGACACGAAGTCATACACAATTATCCATGAATCCCCAAAACAATACATAATAAAAGTTCAACTCGGAACCTGTGCAATATGAAAAATATAACAAATCTAGTGTAAATTTTATGTGCTAATAAGCTTCCCCTAATGTTTGAGTCTCCCTTGATTCAATTCCAAGGGGGGCACACAACATCTAACCATCATTTCCATTGCCCAAACATTGTTTTGAGTTAGGGCATATACAATGAAATGGATGTGATTCCATCATTCCTGTCAAGGAGAACATCTCGAGGACAACATATAAGATTTTCTCTAATAACCTTGAACATTATCCTCTTTAGCCTCAAATAAATTTTGTTTAACATTTAACTAAACTTACATTATAAGTTTTGATTATGTGACCATCAATAAATTAACTTATTTAATTGTCAATTTAAAACACCATTTACAACTACTTGACTATGTTGCACCATGCCATGCAATGATGAATGCCTATTTTTGGTAATGGAAAATTATTTGTAATGTGATTAATCACAAGTTATGATTTATTATTTCTATTAATTAAAGTTGATGAATTGTATCACAATAGCGAAAAAGATATATTAGGACCTAGCTTAAAGGATTATAAACATTCAAATTTGAGCTAACTACTGTGATGACACAACTTTACTTAAAGAGGATTCATAAAGATAGCTAGGTGAATTCTAAAAGAGAGTCCCAATAAATAAGTCTTCACCAATGAATTGCATATTCAATCAAAATGTAACTTTGTCTCACATTGTAATCCTCTACAAATCCTTGCTTTCGACTAATACAAAATTAGCATGTTGGTGCACCTTGTGGGATCCATAGTAGCTATATTGGTGCTTTATTTATATCTTGAACTTCTACACAAATTGTGGCTTCCATCTCAAATCAATGTACATTTCCCTTGATGCTCCCATGTTATTCACTTTCGTTTGACCATTAACCAATGTGAAACATGTAGTGGACTTCTTAATTGACTTGATCCATGCACACATGGTTTCCTCAAATCATCCAAAATATTATAATGGTCTCCAATAATTATCTTCATAATTCCAAATTACCAATCCCTACCATAATTTTAAAGCATCAACACCCTCTCAATTTGACTTAACTCTATCTCTCATTTCTCTAAAGGGCACATTGTCTTCCCCACTATGAAGTTGCCTTCAACTATTTAGGCTTTGCATTCAATAGTAGGAAGGGTTTGCATGAGAATTATTAACCCCTCTTATAACATGGATACATTCGAAACCATGGAGGGGATGCATGTGTCTTATTAAGAGACAATCAAAACATGTACATTTTTTATTGTCAATTTATTTGTGATAATGTTTTCGTTTTCAGAGTTTGTGTTCATCTATCCATTCAACTTAGTATATTGTGATTGATAGATTGTCAGAGCACTTTCTTGGAGATAAATAATGACTAATGTATTGCTTCATAAGTTTTCTTCAAGATTCCTTTTTTGAAACTTTTAAATGAATTAAATAACATGGTGATGATCTCATCCATGGAGGAGGAAATACTTTATCTCAACCAAAGATGCAATAAACGAGGGAAGCAATGGAGATGGACAAATAATCCAAAATGCCTACACTCCATTGGTAGGAATGACAAAACTTATCTAGGCCTCGACAAAAGTGATGAATAGGGTCAAATGACAACCACACAATACTCTAGGTTGATGTAATACTTTTTATTTGGAATGAGAGGTCATAGACACAGGGAAACTCAAAAATTAAGAAAATGTATTACATAATTGGAAAATGTTTGTGGTAATCCCAACAAATTGTGTCTTAATAGATAATGACTATACTGGAATTATAACTTCCAAGAAGATTCCTACCAAATTTTGAAAGAATTTTGATCTAAAATAGGTTGAGTTTGACCACTTATTAACTTAATTCTATATTAATAATATAAATTAATTATTTAATTAAATAATAAAAAAATAAAAGTAAAAACAAACAAATTATATATGCCATAACATATGTCAAATGTTATAGCATGTGTTATACGCATATGATGACATATATAAAATATAACAACAAAAAATGGAGTGCGCCACACAAGGTGACCCTGATTTCACAAGCCAACTCCACGAACGAACCCTCGACTGTACAAAATTTGACCTGTGACAAACATTGCCGAAGAAGGGAGGAGGGTCTGAGGAGGAGACATGTCCATAGTGTGGAGACCATCTACTAGTCATGAGGAGGAGCACATTGTGATAGAGGAGATAAATGAGTTGAACCATTCATATTTGAAAGTGACAGCTAAGACATAGGAATGGATCTAGAGAACATCGTGATAGAGCTATGGCACCTAAAAGTGTAAGTCAATTCATATTTGATGCGAAAACTTGATTTTATGGTAAATTGCAGGGTAAAAATCTCTAATTGGAATGAGAATATCTATCCAACACTTGAGATCCATGGAAAAGAATAAGACCCCCATGAAAGAATATAGACATAACCCATTTTGAAATTTGTGTGCAATTACCATGTTGCAATTTGAATGAGGGTTTGGCCTAGAAAAGATAAACCCTTGATATCATGAGCTCAATTGAATCACTAGTTTTGCTTGTGGAATTTGACTACTAAGTTTTGATGGACGAGTTTTAATTATGGGTTACTAAACACACTTAAATTGTTTTTTAAGTTTTGCTTCAGTTTAGTATGAAGAGTATGAATATGAGAAAGGTTGGACAATTCTACTATTTTATTGTAGGCTTCTTTATATAATGAATAAGAGAGCTCACATGCAAGATTCATCAAGGTCATTTTCATCGATGCATACATAAAAACATGAATGTGGATTTTTTTTTCTTGATCCTCCTACTATCTTGAAGTCCGATCATAACGAATATGAGTGATAGAAGAGATTGTCTCCCACTTGCAAATTTAAGGTTTCACATGTAGAGCTACCAATTCAAACCATTATTGTTTATGCTGAACTTCTCATATTTGTGGATTGGATATATCATTGGCACTTGTGAACCTATCTTATATTTCAAGGAGATGAATTTATTTCATAACTCTCTAATCTTATAACCTCCTAATTTACTATTTATGTCCTTAAGTAGCATGCTTGACATAGTGACAACTTTTACATCGACCATCACTAGACACTCTCTCCCATGTGAATTTGTTGGCTCCTACTAAATATTTATCTGATGGATAACCTCTCAAGACTTTATTGGACTATGTTAAGAGATGTCATCTTAATATTATTATGGAGAGTATAAATGAAAATTGTAAGGTGACCTTTATCTAAAATCTCTCATTCTATTGTAGTGATATGATTATATTGATTGTATGATAATGGTTATTGGACACTTCACTCGTTGTACTATATTATAATGGTTGTATGAACCTTTCCTGCACTATATATTTACTTGTGTAAATTAATATGATTGGGTAAATCCAATCTAGTTATTTAAAACTCATGTGCTAATAGGCTTCACCTAATGTTTGACTCTCCCTTGATTCAATTCCAAAGGGGACACATGGCATCTAACCATAATTTCCATTACCTAAATGTTGTTTTGAGTTAGATAACATATGATGAAATAGATGTAATTTCATCACTCTTGTCAAGGAGAACATCTAAGGGAGCAACATATAAGATTTTCTCTAATAGCCTTGAACATTTCCCTCTTTAGCCTCAAATAATTTTCATTTAGCAATTAATTGAACTTGCATTGTAGGTTTTGATTATGTGGCCACTATTATCACTCCAGGAAACTCTCCTAGGCTGTATCTCAGAGATGCCTGGTAACTTAACCTTTTTGTAACTATTTTCTCTTATAATGGGTGTGGGTTTGGATCAAGATGAATATCTTAATCACTGGATTGTATCTTCAAGACAGTCTATCTATATTCATGCAATACAAGGCCTCCAGGAGCTATTATCAGATAAGTTTGTAAATCAAATGGATAAGAAAACCAATCAGTTAACCAGAACATACATAGGCAATATATATGATGGGTCAACAAACTAGCCAAGGATGTTTATGATTCTTTCTTAACAGTCAAAAGTAAGATGACAGTTACCATGGGACCATTAAACATAGACAAAGAATGATTTCAACTCATATGCATAGACAAAGATGAAGGAGAGTCTGACAATAACAAATGAAAGAAGCTTGCAAGCTTAATATATTAAAGAAAGTGTCTTTTCACAATAACAATGGATTATAGAACTCAAAATCGAACCATTTGTTTATCAAATGTTTTGGGCTTTATAGCCCTTTACAAATAGTTCCAAGATCCTAGATTACTGGATCGAATTTTGCTCAAAATAGAAAGTGAATAACTGGCCTAGAAAGTAGATAAAGATCCTATAAACTAGGTCAGTTCAAATTCTCGACTGATCTTTATGTTCTTCAGATTCTTTGGTAGGTGTAGTGAGCCTTCTGAGGCTACTGGATCTCATGTGATATGGGAGGAGTCAAACATGACACCCGTTGACAGTTAAACAGTCTTATAACCTTGAAAATAGCTAACCGTTGTTTACCTTTCTGTCTTGTAGAGCACCTCCAAAACCAAAACAAACTCTTGATAAGGATGTCATTAATTATCTTCCATCAATTGGAACCATTTCTGAGGTTTTTGAATAAGGAAAACTTGGACTTGTGCAAAAACATTAACTTTCTGCCTTATCAGTGCTTTTGGTAGCTAGAGTAGATAGAATTCGGGCCGATTAGCTACTGAAAGTTCTGATTTCAGTGACTAATGAACAATCGATATGTTCAACTAAGCCACCGAAACCTGGTATTATCAAAATTTCAAAAATACCCTTGTCTTAGCTCAAAAATACCTTAGGACAAATCATTTTAGGTTTTTGCATCTTGCTCAAAATTTGTAGGGTTACTGGCTGCCTCTGGTTCATTGCATTGAACTGCCACCTCTGCAAGGGTCTCAAGAGAAGCATGTGTCTGAGCCTGGTGTTTTGAAGACAAAGCTTATTTCCTCAAAGCCCTAACCTTTTTCTTCAAACCCTGAGCTACTCTCCACAAGCTGTTGTAGTTTTTTACAATCTTGTCCTTCTTTTTCTTCTCCTTTATGCTTTCATGGGCTAATCTTTCCAAAGATGAGTTTCTTTCTGCAAAGTTCTTTGACAGAGTGTCATACCTGGTTTTTATTACCCTTTCTAGCACTTCTTGCTCGACTAACTTCTTCTTAAGCTTCTTGATTTCTTTTGATTTACTCTGTTTCACTCGTTTGCTAGATGAGGCATCTGCAATTTGTGGTTCTTGTTCTTCTTGAGGTGTAGGTGATGGAAGGTTCTCATAACTTGTTGTGTATATATCCACAAAAACATAATTTTCACGCCCTGTGGTAACTGAATCCTTGTGCCCTGTTTCAATTTGGTGTTCTTCATCCTCTGAGTCTCTGTAAGGAAGATTAAGAATGTTTTTGTTCACTGGGGATTCTTTGGCCTTTTCTTCTTCACTGTTGAAATTTATTTTCTTCTTAGTTTTGCCAAGCTTAGAGGAAGGAGAGGGTTGATTGACTGGGGGTGGAGAGATAACTCTTCTCCTCCTCTTTCCACTTCTTAGAGTGGAAGACTTCTTGGAATGAGGACTCTTTTTTCCCTCTGGCTGAAACTTAGTCTGGAAATCATTCTAGAATAAGAAGTAATTCCACTCTTTACCTCTTCTTTGCAACCAGTCACAAACCAAAAGTTTGATCAGACTATGGTGGGATAATCTACCTGCAACTTGATTAGGCTTGGCCTGGACCTGATGAGCCATCTTGGATAAACTCCAGTGGAGAAAATAGGGCAGATTGAGTGGGTTTCTACCAGTAAAATGATTTATAAGTTTAAAATGGTAAATCATCACCCTGTTGTATCGCCCTTCACAAGTTACATAAACCATTATGGCTTTTAATAACTGCTGCCATTTCTCTTCAAGGAAAGATACAGGAATATCTTTCTTCCATATCAAACCCTTGTGTTCTGGTTTCAAATAAGTCCTGAATTCAACATTCTTAGTAACAATAGTTTTAAACCATTTCTCTCCAGTCATGGGAAGCTCTGTCACTTTAGCTATGAGGGTTTCATCTATCTCAAATTCATCCTGGCCTATGATTGCTTTCTTTCCATTGAAATTGAGGGCAAAGGCCTCTGCCACCTGCTGATGAGAACTCTATAATTTTTTGCAAAAATTGTAGCACCCTGCATCCTTGAACATTTGACGTACCTCCGGGTGCGATTCCAGGTAACTGATGTCGTTGAGCTCTTTCCTCAGGGTTGATGTTCCTTTCTTCATTTGCCATAATGTTTTCGCACACCTGTGATCGAAGGAGCAAATTTCAGGGGAGAGTTGCACCGCGTAGAATTAGCGAAAGTCGGCTTGGCTATGATAGAAATGAGAAAATTGGGGTGAGCTTTAGAACGTGGCACTAGTTACAAGGGATGCGACGGAACGATTGATGATTTGCAACAGTCATGGTGGATAATTGTAATAAATGGAGGGTACGTAAGCACATGGCTAAATGATATAATGATCTGGAAAGATTCGCTTATATCACTGAGAGATCAGCTTCCGGTCGTGAATGGTTCGTTCTCCAGTCTTTTTGGCGGCTTATTGCAATCATAAAACGTCGAACCCGACGATTGAAACGTGTGATAGGACGTGCTGGCTCTTTCCCCGCTTCTATGATTTTGGTGGCTAAAATGGCCCTGGATTCCTTTGTTTAAGCTTCCGAAAGCTAAGGCTTTCGATGGCTAATGAACAATCAAAATGTTCGCCTAAGCCACCAAAACCTGAGATTTGAATTAGATTAAATAAAAACTAAACAAACATTTATTTAAACTTTATTACATGCGTAAAGCTATGTGAAATGAGCTTTAAAATTTTTAAAAAGTACCTTTTTAAAAGACATCCTATCACCTAAAATAAAAATCTCAATTGATTTATTTGAGGAGATAACAACCACCAATAAATTAACCTACATGATTTTCACTTTAAAACACCATTCACAACTACTTGACTATGTTGCACCATGCCATGCAATGATGAATAACTATTTTTGGTAATGGAAAAATATTTGTAATGTGATTGATCAAAAGTTATTTATATTATATGTCGATGAATTGCATAACAAAGGACCAAGAATTTTTAGCAAAATAGATATACTAGGACCTAGCTTAAAGGATTACAGACACTCGAATTTGAGCTAACTACTATGATGACACAACTTTACTTAAATATGATTCATGAAGATTGCTAGGTGAATTCTAAAAGAGAGTTCCAATCAATAAGCCTTCATCAAGGAATTGCATATTCCATCAAAACATAACTTTGTCTCACATTGTAATCCTCTAAAAATCTTGACATTTGACTCATACCAAACTAGCATGTTGGTGTGCCTTGTGGGATCCACAATAACTATATTGATGCTTTCATTTGCTATCTTTATTTTCTGCACAAATTATGGCCTCCATCTCAAAGAAATGTACATTTCCCTTATGTTTTCCCTTGATGCTCCCATGTTCTTCACTTTCCTTCGACCATTAATCAATGTGAAACTGATGGTGTACTTCTCAATTGACTTGATACATGCACAAATGGTTTCCTCAAATCAACCAAAATATTATAATGGTCTCCAATAACTATCTTCATGATTCCTAAATATCAATCCCTACCATAATTTTAAAGCATCAATGCCCTCTCAATTTTGACTTAACTCTATATCCCATTTCTCTAAAAGTCACATTGCATTTCCCCTTATGAATTTTCCTTCAACTATTTAGGTTTTGCATTAAATTATTTTATTTCATTCAATAATAGGAAGGAGTTGCATGCAAATTATTAACTCCTCCTATAACATGGATACATTCAAAACCATGGAGGGGATGCATGTGTCTTATCGAGAGACAATCAAAACATGTACATTTTTTGTTGTTGATATATTTGTAAATAATGTTTTCATTCTTGGAGTTTGTGTTCATCTATCCAATCAACTTAGTATATTGTGATTGATATATTGTAGAATTTTCTTGGAGAGAAATAATGACGAATGTACTGATTCATATTATAAGTTTTCTTCAAGATTTTTTTTTCTTGAAACTTTAAAATGAAATAAATAACGTATATCCAATCAACTTAGTATATTGTGATTGATATATTGTAGAATTTTCTTGGAGAGAAATAATGACGAATGTACTGATTCATATTATAAGTTTTCTTCAAGAATTTTTTTTCTTGAAACTTTAAAATGAAATAAATAACGTGGTGATCTCATCCATAGAGGAAGAAATAATTTATCTCAACCAAAGATGCAATAAACGGGAGAATCAATGGAGATGGACAAGCCTATACAAACAAGGGCAACACGTTGCATGTACTGCCTCCGAAAACTTTACTTGTTAGTGTCTGCATGGCTTATATAAATAATATTCAAACATTTCCTTAGTCATTCAAAAAGAATGCAGATCTGTACTTCCCATAATCTTTATAATAATTAAAAAAGTAAAAACATCTCAATGTTTCTTATATTTTAAAATATGACTTAAAAGTTTAAAAATTACTACATACAAATTTCTATAAAATTATACTAAAAGATTAAAAAATGTTAATAAATGTAAAATTATTGAAATTGAAAGATTAAAAAAATATTAATAAATGTAAAATTATTGAAATTAAAAAATTAAAAAAATATTAAGAAATGTAAAATCATTGAAATTTTAATAAGTGTAAAAAAGTTGACATTTAAAATTTAAATTTTTACTTCATTTCAAAAAACAATACAATATTAGATTTTAACATATATTATAATACAATATTACATTATATTGCATTACATTATATTAGTTTTTTTGTGGTCTTGTCTTTTCTCATTAATTTAAGGTTTCGAAATACGTGAAGGCTGCAATAACACTATCAAGTTATTGACCAATGAAAAGTTAAAAAAATACTATTTTTGTTTTAAAAAAAAATAATTTTTTTTAATTGTTATGTTGAACATTTAAATTGATATAATTTTTTCAAGTCAACACAAAACTAATATGAAAGTCAATGCTAACTCATTGCTATATACTACCTTCGGCAGTACAATAACCCAAAATGCCTACTCTCCATTAGCAATAATTAGAAGACTTCTCTAGGCCCCAACAAAAGTGATGAATAGGGTCAAAGTACAACCACACAATACTCTAGGTTGATGTAAGAATTTTTATGTGAAATGAGAGTCCATAATATAGGGAAATAAAAAGTTAATAAAATGTATTACATAATTGGAAAATGTTTGTGATACTCCCAACAAATTGTGTCTTGATAGATAATGACTATAGTGGAACTATAACTTCTGACAAAATTCCTACCAAAATTTGGAAGAATTTTGACCTAGAATAGGTTGAGTTCAACCACTTATTAACTTACTCCTATGTTAATAATATAAATTAATTATTTAGTTTATAATCTAAAATAAAAAATAAAAAAATAAAATAAAAAAACAATATAAAATAAAAATAAAATCAAACAAATGTTGTATGTCATAACATATGTTAAATGTTATAACATGTGTTACACACATATGTTATAAGATATATAAAATATGGCAACAAAAAATGGAGTGCGCCACACAACCCAACCTTGACTGCACACACCGACCCCGTGAATGAACCCTTGATTGTATAGACCGTGACCCATGACAAACACCACTGGAGGAAGGAGGAGGGCCCGAGGAGGAGACATATCCATAGTGTGGAGACCATATATTATGAGGAGGAGCAAACATGTGATGGAGGAGATAGATTATTTGAATCATTCATGTTTGAAAGTGACAGAGGAGACATAGAACATGATCTAGAGCACATTGTCAAAAAGCTATGACACCTAAAAGTGTAAGTCAATTCCTATTTGATATGAAAAATTGATTTTATGATAAATTATAGGGTAAAAATCTCTGATGGGAATGAGAATATCTATCCAACCCATGAGATCCATGGACAATAAGAAGACCCCCATGAAAGAAAATAGACACAACCCATTTCTAGGTTTTTGTACAATTCCCTTATTGCATTTCGATTGGGGGTTTAGCCTAGAAAAAATAAACCCTTGATGTCATGAGCTCAAACAAATTGCTAGATTTGCTTGTGGAATTTGACTACTAAGTTTCGATAGATGAGTTTTAATTATGGGTTGTTAAGCACACTTAAATTTGTTTCCTAGTTTTGTTTTAGTTTGGTATGAAGAATATGAATAGGAAAAAGGTTGGACACTTATATGCCTTTAATGTAGGTTTCTTTATATAGTGAATACGAGAGATCACATGCAAGTTTTATATCAAGGTCGTATTCATCGATGCATACATGAAAACATGAATGTGGAATTTTTTTCTTTATCTTCCTACTATCTTGAACTCTGATCATAACAAGTATGAGTGATCTAAGAGATTATATCCCACTTGAACATTTAAGGTTTTGCATGTAGGGCTACCAACTCTCACAATTATTTTTTATGTTGCACTTCTCCTAGTCGTGGATTGACTATATCATTGGCACTTGTAAACCTATCTTATATTTCAAGGAGATGAATTTATTTGATATCTCTCTAACCTCCTAATTTACTATTTGATGTCCTTAAGTGACATGCTTAACATAGTGACAACTTTTACATTGACCATCATTATACACTCTCTCCCATGTGAGTTTGTTGACTGCTAATACATTTTTAATTGTTGGATAACCTCTCAGTACTTAATGGGACCATGTTAAGAGATGACATCTTCATATTAATAAGGAGAGTATTAATGAAAATTGTAAGTCGACCTTTATCTAACAATCTCTCATTCTATTGTAGTGATATGATTATATTGATTATATGATAATGGTTGTTTGACACTTCACCCATTGTACTATATTATAATGGTTGTCCAAACCTTTCTTGCATTATATATTTACTTGTGAAAATTAATAGGAATGGATAAATCTCATCTAGTTGTTTGGGGAAAGGTTTTTTCTTGCATCCATATATGGAATAAAAATTTATAATGACAATATATACCAACCATGAGGGAAGCATGTTGGCATTATTGTTTTTTTTGTAAGTAAGACTTTCTATTCAAATATTAACAATATATACATAATTTCCTACTAAGCACCAGGCCCCAAAAGATAACCAATCTAACAAACAAAGACAAAAAGAAGCATGACAGAGTGCATGACCATGGAGGGAAACTAGGCCAAGTTTTAGAGTTAAAATTAACATCTAAAAAGTTTTGGAGTAGTTGATATACTAATAGTCTGGATAACCAACTAACTAGATAATCATACCAGAGATATATGATTGTCTGAGCTAGAACAAATGTAGACATAACCTGACTATAACAACATGATATCAAATTAACCATTAAAAGGGGGAACTTGGCGAGCCATCAGGCTAGAGATGTCCATGGGTTTCGTAGCCAGATAAGATCTTGTCTGCAGTCAACCACTTGAAGGAAACAAAAAGGATCCACCATGGCATTTGACCAGCCATTGAACCATTGTGATTAGAAAATTATTCTGCTCCTCAAGAGACTCCATCATCTACTTGAGCTTCCTGAAGTCCTGATATTTAGGAAGCATTCCCAGAGCCACCATAGTCTTGGTGTGTCGGTAGAGTTCTAAGGTTATGAAAAACTTAAAATTCCTAGTTCTAGTGTAGCCTAGGTAAAGAATGATGCCACCCACATGTTCTTCCACTTCCTCATCCTCCTTATAATCCCTGATCATTCTTACTTCTTCCTCCAGTGCTCGCATGGTGTCACAATCCTACTGTGGGATAAACTAATGATAAAAATACATAGACTCAATAACATCCTTCGTTGGGCACGTCTGGTGTGTAGGGGAGCGCCCGGAGTTACTACATCGAGGAGCCATGGGAGAGTGAGGAGATGAAAGAGAAGAAAACCAAACTAGAGTAGGGTTGGAATACCTATCCATAATCAACATATACCATAGATCAAGAATGCTACAAAGACCAATAACATTGAAGGCCACAGGTTTTCCCTGCTCCATCCTTAAACTTCCAAGAGCCATCATGCTACCGAGATCCAGGACTACTCTATTATCAATGCCACATGCTTTCATGAGAACCTCCATTACTTTATGTCGTGCAAGAACCATCTAGATCATACTTTCCATTACCCTCTCACTTGGTTGATTAATCCTCTGCAGAATGATCGTTATCCATGGCGTGTGGGGGACATAGGGATGAAGAGACATCCCTAATCATCACCTTGTTTACACTGATTCCACGGTGGATAATTGGCACCCCATCTAGGGGCATGTTGGAATTATTTAATTGAATGTGTATCTTTATTTAGATGGCATATTGTAACCCAATTAATTGGGTATTCTTTTGGTAATATTTTTGATTTGGGAAAAATTGATTAGAATAAGAACTTAAAACTATGTAGGGTCTTGAAATGGGAATACCAATCGCAACTACGTTTTCCTTCATTAGATATGGTCACCCCATAATGTGAACCCTAGTTTCGGACTTGGTTCTCACCAAGCCTTCTTTCCCATGAATGACTCCTACTTAAATTAAATCATTAAATTTTGTTTACATGGCCTTTAATGATAATTTTCCATTAATTTGAGTGGATCTCCATCTTGCTTAGAAACTCTATTAATGTTTTTTAAGGAATACTTCCATCATAAAGTTATCTCATCAATGTGGTTGCAGGTTTATGGGGGGTGGTGAGAAACCTGTGGGAGACGAAAATTATTACATCAGAGGGTGGTAGTATAGGTCCATGATGTGCACAGTCTACCACCTTCACATTGGTCCTTAACTACCATGGGTAATATATTAGTTCAACATCCATATTTAATTTTGAATTGGAAACACTTTCTATTTAATGCTTCTTGTTTCTATGTTGAGCCCCCATCCACAAGTCACGATATTGATGAGGATACACTTCATGACCTTGACCCTTATTTTAAAATAAAGTGTGATTTGGAGAAGTACACAAAGCTATATTTATGTATACTAAAAATTGATACTCCTAAAAGCTTCTAGGAATAAGACCAATTACTATGAATAATGGATCAATATACAATAAGCAAATAAACTTGATGAACATAATGCGTTCATGATTAGTCAAATCAATATAAATTTTGTCGTTTCAAAAAATAATGACACTTTTATTTTTGTTGCAATGAATTTTGGAATTTTTTTCACACTATCAATCAAGGAGTTGGTCCTAATACTAATCCTTAGCCACCACTAGATGGACCATTCAACATCCCCCCCTAAAAATAAAAAATAAAAAAAAATAAAAAACCCATAAACAATCCCCCAAGCTCCATCTCATGATAACAAACCAACAAATAACCTTGGTCCATCATCGTAATTACTAAGAATAATGGATCAATATACAATAAGCAAATAAACGTGATTAACATAATGCGTTCATGATTAGTCAAATCAATATATCTTTTGTAGTTTCAAAAAATAATGTCACTTTTACATTTGTTGCAATGAATTTTGGATTTGTTTTCACACAATCAATCGAGGAGTAGGTCCTACTACTAATCCTTATCCACCACTAGATGGACCATTCAACATCCCCCCCCTGCCCCAAACCCATATACAATCCCCCAAGCTCCATCTCATGATAACACACCCACAAATAACCTTGGTCCTCCATTGTAAGACACACCCACAAGCAACCTATGAACTCCATCTCATCACATGCTCATTGGCCATGATCCTAGTCCTAGTACTGCTTATTCTTCTGCTTCAGTTACTATTGGTCATAGCATGGGGAAAATACCCATAGATTGCATTTTGAGAGTGATGGAGTCCCCCTAAAGGAAAGACAACTCATGCAAGCAATACATTTTATGTTGACTTGTACGAAAAGGCATAAATCCTTTTCACACCCACTATTAGAGTGTCCCATAGTTTTCGAGACTTGAAAAAATTGAGATTGAAGCTTAGGAAGTAAATGGTGCAAAAATTTGGAGAAATATTCATTGAACAAGAAGTTGTTCCATTTATAGAAATAATTTGAAAGAGTTACAAGACACATTGTGGAGAAGGTTAGTAGATAACTCTTTCTATGAGCATCCTTCTTTTATACCAAAAGAAGAGTAGGCATGTCTAAGAGCTGATACAAGGGAACAAATATTCAAGAAATAATGTAAAACACCAAAAAATACTAAGTAGTAATTCAATCGCATGTGTGTGTGTGTGTGTGTGTGTGGATTGCGATAGAATTCTTATAAACAAATACATGAACATTTTGACAGGTTGAAGGACATTGGAAAGGCCACCAAGGGAAGAATTGATAAATTTGGTTGCCATTGCCTTGCTGTAGGGGTGTACATCAAGGTTAAAACTTGACATGTAAGTCAACATGAAATGAAGTCATTTAAGTAGTGATGATATCCAACTTGATGTCAATTTTGTATTTTTTTCCACTGTTAACAACCAAAGAGTTACGAGAATATGGACAAGAGCTAACCAAAGAAGAGCCGTGACTAGATGCAAAAGAGGGCTACAAGCGCATGGTAGACTTGAAGCATGGTGGGTATGAGAAATCAAGTGTTAAACTTAAGGTCTAGGTGCATTTGTAGAGGCGATTTTAAAGTTATTATAAGATAAATTGATGATTCCAATCTTGTTAATGCCCACCATACATATTGGTCAAAATGTTTGTCGTGAAAATTTAATGCTTTGCGTAGGGTTCAGTAGCTCACCCATTCTTTGTTTAAACCATATAACTGTGTCTTTGCAATACAAACCTTTTCAAAACGATTCTCTGTGGGATAAATTACTTATCTATGCTTTCTTTGATCTGGTTTACTGGACCTGGAACCTCCTTTTCCAAACTTAATACATGCCCAGGCTTCCTCTACGCTCTCAGATTTCTTGTTGCTCCTTGATCACGTCCATTTGTATTTCTTCTTTATACGTGTGCAACCTTAATTCAATCTGTTTTGTTTTCACACAATCACTTTGTCTTCAATGTAACCAAATAACACTTGCAGAAATTTAACAATGCATAGTCATATTTCGCACATAGAGGCTGATCATCATACAAGGGCATTCTCTACTTCCTCTATCTGGTTCGACTTCCTTGATATGCTTCTTTAACCCCAATGAAAATAAATCTAATCAATTTGTAGATACATTCATAGTCTATCCCTATCACTAACAACAATCCGTCTTCCCTTACCTGTGATATCAATGACATCCATGATTGTCAAGGTTATGTCTACCTTTGACCCAAATGACAACACAATTACCAACAAACTCCCCCTTTGTCATTGATGGTAAAACTTAGTTATTTTGGTATCAGAGGGAGTCCATGCCAATACCACGCTAGTTCCATAATAAGAAGCTATGTAGATGCCACGTGCTAGGACACGTACCGATGCCATGTCATTCAATATACATGTAGAAGAAGTCCACACAGAAGCCACCTCGTTTGCAACATCAACACACAAGTCAGACAGACGGGGTTCCAGATATAGATAAGTGAACTGGGTAAATGCCTTAGACTTGCGGTGAAATGCTTGGAAAAGTTTTTAAGTATGGGTGCAAAATGAGTGCTGCAGAATGCGAAGGTGTATTTTGGAGGCCGCGAAAGTTTGAACGCAAATGCCTTAGACCTACGGTGAAATGCTTGGAAATTTTTCTAAGTATGGGTGAAAAATGAGTGCGGAAAAACGTGAAGGTGTATTCTGAAGGCCGCAAAAGTTTGAATGCAAATGCCTTAGAACCGCAGTGAAATGCTTGAAAATTTTCTAAGTATAGGTGCAAAATAAGTGCAGCCAAATGCAAATGTATATTTTGGAGGCCGTGAAAGTATGTATAGAATAAATGATGAAGTAAACCACCAAGCTGACGGATTGGTGGTTGAGATTGAAACAGAGTCCAGATCGGATGGTTGTTGACTATCAGGGTCACGCCAAATGTTTCGGTGGCCAGTGATAATAGATCTACAATTGACATTTAATCCGAGGATTGATCAAATGATGACTGTGCGTTGTGGTTGGATGGTGTGTTTTGGTGGATAGTAAATAGACCAACATTTAAGATTAAATCCAAAGGAATGATCAGACGGTCCCTGAGCGTTGAAGCTATGTTGCATATGTTAATGGTCGGTGAATGAGATCAACGACTTAGATTTAATTGAGGAGACTGATCAAACAACAATTGTGCATTGTGGTTGTGTGGTGTGACCAACGGTCAAGATTAAATCCAAAGGAATGATCAGATGGTCGTTGAGCGTTGAAGCTATGTTGCATGTGCTAATGGTCAGTGAATAAGATCAATGACTAATTTTTAATTGAGAAGACGATCTGATGATTGCTGAGCATTGAGGATGTATTGTGTGTTTTGGAGGGTAGTGAGTAGATCGACGGTCGATATTAGATTGAGGACTAATTGAACGAATGCTGAGTGTTGAAGTCTATATTGTGGTCTGTGAGTAGATCGCACACAAAACCAAAGGGGGTCTATGCCAGTTTGTAAGGTGTGTTGTAGCCCAGTTTTGAGGAGATATGAAGACGACCCCGTGAACATATTTTTTATGTGGACAAATCCATGGAAGCATGGACTATATAAATATCAATGCCTGAATCTATTTTGAGCGTGTGAAAAATTTGAGTGAGTGAGTGTGGATTGTGTGAAGAGAATCTCTGAGATTCTGAGGATGCCAGAGAACGAAAGGAAGACAATGTAATTTTCTAAGGGTGGTTGGGAGGTGCAAAGTCTAGGGAACCTCTGAAATCAAGTAGATTGAAATCAAGTAGATTGTGAACTAAAGGAATGTTTTGTGACAATAGAGACATATCAATAGTTTTATGCAAGTGAATGCTTGAGGGAAAGATAAGATTTGACATTATAGACATATTGAGGAGATTGGTGTCTCGAGTATGTTAGTACCTACATATTGTTGAGTTGGTGCTCAACTAAGGGGATTAGTGTCTCATGTAGGTTGGTGCCTGCAAATATTGCAGTTGTAGGTTGGTACCTATAGGCAGTGCTGAGTTGGTGCTCAACTAAGGGGATTGGTGTTTCCTGCAGGTTGGTGGCTACATGCAGTGCTGAGTTGGTGCTCAACTAAGGGGATCAATGTCTCCTGCAGGTTGGTGCCTACATGATTTTATAAAATAATTGTTTTGTGGTTTTCTCCCTTTTGGGTTTCCATGTTAAATCTCCATGTACCGTGGATTATATGGTTGTGTATTTTATCATTAACAGTTATAGTTGGTAAAGTAACACATTGATAAACATTGAAAGAAAATAAAAAGTAGTCTTATACCGATTCACCCCCCTCTCAGTACAAGTAAGTGTGCCAACAACTTAATGATCAAGAAAATGTAGAAAATGAATTTAATCAACCTTTATCTTGAGGTCTTACTAGTTTGTACAAATATAAAAAAAATGACCTATTAGGGGGAGGCTTAATTAGACATTTGACTATGATATTACATGACATATTCTTTATTATGATATTACATGACATAGTTTTGACTCTTGTATTATGTGACATATATCTAACAAATGTATTGGTTTATTTAAATTATGGTTATTCTATAGAATGTATTGGATCCATCTTTGATTTTAATTGAGACTAACATTATATCCATGCAACATTTGTATGTCTTCATTTGTGAAGTTCACTGCAACAACAATAATTGGAGTGATACTTTACCCATTCTAGATGGAGTAAAGTTGAATGAAATTAGTCAAAGACAACCAACTTAGGTGTAACACCCTCGTTTTGATCCCTGTGAACTAGAATGTATTATGTAATTGTGACTTAGGTTGGTGAGCCAGTAAGTTGAAAAGGGGCTAATGTGCTTAGGAAATGTAATACATTTATAAATATTAATAAAATACATCACTGGCTGCAAGACGGATAAGGACAAGAGATATGGTGCTATGATTCCACGAGAGAGCGGGCTTTAGGGGATAAGTCTTTTACTATATTTTATTTACCCATAACTATTTTAATTGAGAGAAGTGGTTACATGAGATTCTTGGGGAAGTCCACGTGGTTCTTGATTTCCAAGTAAATATATAAACAAATATTGTGGGTTGTTTGGGAGGTTCACACTTCCACTCTATCATTTGGTTCATTCATTCATTATTTCCATCCTCACTCTTGCTAATTCGTGTGCTCTTGGTCTGAGGATGAAAATGAATGGTTGGAAGAGGAAAACCATTGCTAAATGTCTGTAAGAAATTATGGATCATTCAAGGAGGTAATGGATGCATGTGTGCATGAGAATGATGACAACTCTAAAATAATTGTCCACAACTGAGAATCCTTGGAGTTTCCATCATGGATATTTCCTGACTAGTAGCACTAGATCCCTGGAGAGAAATAGAATAGCTTGAGGGATTGCATGGTAGAGAAAGGGGTTTATTTCTTTGGGTTGTGCAGGCTGAATGGGAAAGAGAGCAAGAAATTAGGATTTGTTGTGTGGTTGGGAAACCATGAGATCTTGTTAGCTAATTGGTGTGTTTCTAGATTTGGTCGAGGACCCATCCTTGTGGATTCATAGCCCTGTATCAAGGGTGACACTGTTGTTGAGAGTGAATGAATAGAAATGTCTATGGTTGGGAGTAACGTCCCTGGTTTACAACCAATAGGTGAATGTTTACTTGAAAAGATATGTGCTCTTTGTGTCTTCTGCATAGTTTATATTCGTTGTGTATATTTATCTCTGAGATGTATTTTCATGTGCATGCTTGCTATTTATTGTTGTGCATGGCACATTGTTCCTTTCTTGGATGGTTGAGCATGAATCTTGATTATTACATGTGAGTCTTTCATGCTTCTTTATTAATTAAATGTTATCAAAATTCAAAATTGGTTCAAGAAGTGCGTTTTTGAGGTAGCATGGCCAACTTGCTGGTGGCTTGGTATGTTACATATTGGTATCAAAGCTTCTAGTTCAACACCAGACTGGTATGGTCCAAAACTTGTGCAAATTTTTCAAATTTGTTGTTGTGAATTTGTCAAATTTGCTATTGCATATTTATCAAATTCGTTGTTGCAGATTGGTGTCTCCTGCAGGTTGGTGCTTACATGATTTATAAAAGAATTAATTTGTGGTTTTCTCCCATTTGGGTTTCCATGTTAAATCTCTGTGTACTGTGGATTGTATGGTTGTGTATTTTATCATTAACAGTTGGTAAAGTAACACTGATAACATTTTTTTTTTTGTAAGTATTTGTATTATAAGTTGCCTCTCAAATCCATAAAATACATATATGTCATTTTGTAAATAGATTCTACTGGTCTGCACTGCCCATATGGGAAACCAATACAACCAGATGATCAAAATAAGCCTATTTCTAGAGTTTGAATACTTGCAATAGCCAACTAGTAACTTACTATGTACTCTATGTTGTCTATAAGATTTGGTGCCACACAAGGCTACAACAAAAAATAAGAAAAACATTGTCATCAACATAATCCTAAAGTGAGAACCTGAAAACAAAGAATTCATTTTGAATCCGGAGTTAGGTAGCCCCTCGTTCCTATGTCGCTTGTTTCCGGGGCCATAACTGTTGTTGTCGTCGAAGGATCCAGAGAATGGTTGAGAACAACACATATCAGGACCTGCATTTGTTCTTCGTGTCGATCTCTAAGCTTTTTCCTAAACATTAAATCCGCCACGTCATGCCGGTTGTCGAAAACCAAACTATGCAAATTTTCCAATGCTGTCAAGAGCCGCGAGAAGTCGCTAGAGGTGCAACAAAAGGGCAGAGGGGGATGAGAGTGGGTCACCACCGAGGGGAGGGAAGTGGCACTAGGAAGGGAAGACAACTAAGGAGTGGTGGGAGGGCTAGACGAATAATAGGTGGTGGGAAAATCCAGGAAGATGCTAGGCTCAAAGCCTAGAGAATTCCCATGATTGTCGAACCATTCCACTTGACATGCCCCGGGAGAAGACAGAGGAGTGAGGTCATGTTGACCCAAGGAAAATGAAGGAGCGAGGTCAAGTAGAGCAGAGGTGGATGTAGGGGAGGGGGAAGAAATGGGTAGTGGTTGTGGCTAGCCAGGAATGTAGGCAACATTTCTCCCAAAAGCTTGGTACCAGGCCGGACCTCATTTCATCTTTCTGCACTGTCGGGGCATTACTAGGCGAGGGAGGAGGTGGAGGATCACTGACAGAGATGAAACTAGGAGCCGAGAGGGAAAGACAAGAGAAAGTTGCAAGTAAAATGCATAGCAGAGGTGGTGGAGTTTGGAGTACAATGGAGAAACATAATCCCCGAAGCAGTATGAAGAAACCATCATAAGTGACAAGACAAACTTCTCTCACAAGTCATCACCATAATTTCGAGAGGATTAATGCATCTCATTAAAATGCTATGGGTGACGGTCAAAGTGTGGGGCACATGGTATTCAAGAGCCAGTTTCCCACCATCCTCCCATGTGTCCTCTTTCAGACTGACGATACCCCATCCAAGGAGTTGACTCTGTTGAGTGCATGTGTGATGCATTCCTTGACTATAGGGTGATCCAGGTACATGGAAGGGTCACAACTGAGGTTGCTCCCATCCAAATCCACACCGAAGTTTGCCAGCTTTTCCGCTATTTGGTTCTCCCTTCTTCTGACATGGGAAGGAATGAAAGCAAAGTGAGGCTGCAGAAGGGAATAGATATCTATCAGGCCACTTGTAAGACACCAATTGGGGGAGAATCTGTCTAGATCTGCACCATTAAGGATGCAAGAAAATAGATTTATGATTATCTAAGAGTCCCCCTCCATGATTAATTTATTAAGACCTTGAGTCTGAGCATAATGTAGGCCTTGAAGAAACCCCCATAGTTCAGCCACATTATTGGAATTGTAACCAATGATGCCTGCTAGAACATGTAAGATGTCACCTTTGCAGTCGCGAAAAACAACTCCAAATCCAGCCGGTCTTGGGTTTCCCTTAGATGCTCCGTCGAAGTTGATATTGATGAAACCATCTAGGCGGACCGCTTGGGGCCGAAGGCCTAAGAATCAGAGTAGGGGGAGGAGAGTCAAGGCCATGTTTCCAGCTGGTGTGGATATATTGTTCATGAGGGGGACAAATCAGGGCGTCCTCTTTACAAGTTTGCATGTTGATAGTTTCCTATATGTTCTTCTAGATTTTGATCCATAATGCTTGCCATTCTAAGTGGGAGGATTGGAACATGCGGCGATTCCTTTCTTTCCAGAGATGCCATAGAATGAAACTTGGTAGGAGTTGCTAGACACGATTGAGAATGGGTGGGTGATAAATTGAGTCACGCCATCCCTCAATGGTGTCTCTGAGACTAGTGCGTTGTTGATCATAGGTTCATATCATCACTGCACAATGGTCCCAAACCTAAGAGATGAAGGAGAAAATATTAAGGAGGTGGTTTTGAGTCTCAACCTTACTGCAACATAGTGGACACATGGAAGGTGCCACAAAGCCCTATTTTGAAAGATTGTCCCAAGTGAGGATGCTCTGATGGACCACTAACCAAATAAAGGTATTGATCTTAGGCCAAAGTCTTGCCCCCTAAATTTTGTTCCAAACAAGATCTTTTGGGAGCAAGTTGTGGCCAGAATTGAGGATATACACTTCTTTGATATTGAAGGTGCCACTCGTCAAGTGACCCCACCTAAGGATGTTTGTTCCCTGCATGATTTGAATTTTCTATGCCTTTCCCTTCTCGAGCCAGGGCTGAATATCCACTTGCAGGGGAATGTTGAGATCAAATTGAGAGGATTTCCATCTATGCAAGGTGTCTCCCTGATCATCGATTTGCCAATAGTCTGCTATCAATATAAGGCCTCCTTGAACCATAGGGCATTGGAAGTCAACCACAATAGGATCTTAGGCTAGGATAGACATTTGTTGCCAGGAATCATGCCAAAAAGAGGCAGTGTGTGCGCCTCGTACTTCCCAGAAAGCATGGTTCTCTATGAGTGCATTATTCTTCTTTGCAACATTCCAAATTAGGGACCTAGGTCCTTGCTCATTCCATCTAATAAAATTTTCCTCTGAAGTATTAGGGGCATACTTCTGTCTCTAGAGGTGAGCCCAAAGATCCTTGGGATGCTTTAGCCACCGCCACCAGATCTTGGCGCTTAGGACTTTGTTAAGAGTTTTTGGGTCTTGGAGTCCCATCCCCCCCATAGACTTGGGTCTACACAATTTTTCCCAACTGATCAAGGCCCATTTATGTCCTTCTTTTGTTCCCTGCCAAAGAAATTTTCTTTGCAAGTTTTTTATAGTCGTAAGAACGAACCTAGGAGCTACAAGGGAAGAGAAGGAATATATGGGTAGAGCTTGAAGCACTGATTGCAGGAGGATGAGATGACCTAGGAGATTCAGGGAGTGGAAGGTCCATGAGGAGAGTCTCTTCCCCAAGTTGGAAAGGAGACCCTCCTGAGAGGTGTTTCACTGGGCTTTATCAATAAGAGGAATACCAAGATATTTGGACGGAAGGGAGCTTTGAATAAAACCCAAGAGATGGGTGATGTGAACTTGAACATGAGGGGGGGTGTTAAAAAAGAATATTTGCGATTTATCCTTGTTGATATCCATGCCCGAGGCTTCATAGAAGGTTTGGAGAATATCTCATATACTAAGGGATTTGTGGAATGTGGGGACACCCATCATCAATGCATCATCTATGAACTGACTATGTGAGATAGGGGGAGATATACCATGGAGGGGGATCCTCATTAGGGAATTATCAACTATGGTAGCTTTGATGGAACGACTGAGTCCTTCAACCATAATGATGAAGAGTAAAGGAGAGAAAGGGTGTCCTTGACGAATGCCTCTTGAGGGTGAGAAAGGCCGTGAAGGGACACCATTAACAAGGATGTAAAAGAAGGCTGAAGAAGTGAGGTTCATGATCCAACAAACCCAAATAGGATCAAAACCAAAAGCAAGAAGGGTAGATCTCATGTAATCCCAACTAAGTTTGTCGTTATCTTTTTAGAGATCTAAATTTAAGAGCATACTTGGAGTGCCTGTGCTTTGTAAGGAGTGAATTACTTCATGGGATAGAATTACACTATCTAGGATCTGCCTGCCTTCAACATAGCCAGATTGTTCATGAGAGATAATGAAAGGAAGTAAGGTTTTAAGTCGATGTGAAATTACCTTTGTGAGTAGCTTGTAGATTACGTTGCAAAGGGAAATGGGACTGAACTGATTGGGGTGAGTCACACATTCCTCCTTTGGGATTAAAGTGATAAAGATTGCATTGAGGGATGAAAGCACCTCTCCTGATTGTCTGGAGTCCTCGATGATTTCCCAAACTTCCTCACATATCATGTGCTAGTAGTGGTGAAATAAGTTGGCCATGAAACCATCGAGGCTAGGGGCTTCGCCAACGAGAATTCCATGAAGTGCCTGATCCACTTCTTCCTGTGTGATCGACCTCATAAGGGCTTCATTCTGTTCCCTAGTAATCCAAGAAGGAATATGCTGAATGATGTGGTCAATGGCAAGTTGGTTGTCCCTTGGGGGATCTGAAAGGAGCTTCTTGTAATACATGATGATTTTTTGCTCAATATCTTCATGATTTTGGAGGTCCCGACCCTAGTCAGATCTTAGATGGGAAATTCGATTAATATGTCTGCGTTGGAGCATAGAACAATGGAAACAATTCAGGTTTTGTTCCCCCTCTTTGAGCCATTAGATTCATGATTTATGTGCCATAAAATTTCTTCTTGTGAACGAAACTCTTCAATATTTTTGATAAGGTTGGCTTCCTTCTATTTGAGTTGCTCTGTAAGACCTTGGTCCCTGATTTGTTGTTGGAGAGCTTTCATCTACCAGTCTAGTGTGCTTTGGGCATTAAAGATATTGCCAAAGGTGTCTTTATTCCAGATCTTAAGGCGTTGCTTGAATTTTTTCAATTTCTGTTGAAACTTAAATGTGAGGGTACCCTGGGGAACAACCACCTCCTTCCACAACCTTTGGATATTCGCTTGGAAATCCGGGTGGGGGAGACAAATTTTTTTGAAGTGGAAGGGCTTCTTCCTCGGTGTTCCACTGACGTCCACTCAAAGCTGAATGTGCTAGTGGTCTGAGCCTGTTGCATCTAGGACAATGGAATTCAAGTTAATCCCATCCAACATAAGAGGTTCTGAAATAAGGAATCTATATATCCAGCAAGCGACCTGTTGGGTGTTGGATCTTTAGTTGGTCCAAGTGTAAGGTCCATTCTGGGTCTCAATGTCTATCAATCCCATCTTTTCTATCATAGATTGGAAGTGAATGCTGTCACTGTCCATTCTTCTTGACTCCCCTTTCTTTTCTTCCAAATTATAGATCAAGTTGAAGTCACCCCTAAGAATCCAGCGATGATTCCCTATATGGTTACCTATCCACTCCAAGTTTTGTAGAAAGGGTTCCTTGTCCTGGTGAGTAACATGCCCATATACATTAGATAAAAAGCCTGGTTTGTTCGAGCCAATGAACCAAAAGGACGTTGATATGGACCACTTGGAGGTAAATAAATTCTCCAATAGAATATAGTTAGGATTCCAAAGGATGGTTAAACCTTCATCTATGCTTTTCAAATTTGTTCCCATACTGCTCTCTTGCTTCCAACATCTCGCGAGAATTTGATCAACTTCCTCCCCTGCACATTTTCTTTCTTATAAGAAAAGAATGTCATGATGTTCTGCCATAATCCGATCTTGTAGCATTCATTATTTGCTACGACTGTTAAGTCCTATGATATTCCGTGAAAGGATCTTCATGATGAGGGAGGTGGAGGGAGAGGGTGAAAGTTTTCTGAGATCATTTGAATCTGTCCTGAATTTACCATAAATTGTCCTACCTCCTAGATGAGTCGATGAGCGGGATTTTTTCCTCGTTTCTTTTCATCCTTGGAGGGTTTCTGTTGTTCCTTCGGTAGCCCCCTTTGAATACCCAAGCTGGAATTGGATCTGGCAGAGACACCAACATATGAGTTTAGGAACACCTTGTGCACCTTGCACAGCTGATCTGGGTGAATTCTATATAAATCCTGTTTCATGTAAGCTTGCTCCAAGTGAACTATATCAATACTGGATAAATATTGATCCTCTATGTTCATTTCAGAATCCCCATCATCCCCCCCAGGCCAATAGATTCCAGGGTCCCAACTATTGGGAAAGGGAGAGCTTGATCCAAAGTTGGATTTTTTGTCGCTTTTCCATTGGGGTCCCATGGGGGGGACACTGCAAGGGAGGGGGGATGAGGGTCCACTGGGACTTTTAAGGCGTGCTGAAGGGTTTCAAAGGATTTTTTGGTGGAGGGACCCTTTGAGGTATATGGAACCACTTTCTTGGCCGATTTCCTGCGTCGACAAGTAACCTGCATGAAGCCTTCTTTGTTCTTGTCTGCTTCAGGGGATTCTGCTTTGTTTGGATTATTGAGGGGGAATTCTATGAAAATATGTCCATGTTTGCAGAATTTCTGGCATTGAAATGGTATGTTCTCGTAGTCATTGGTTTGGGACCATTCCTCATCATGATATTCTAGAGCAATAAAGCTAGACAAGGGTTTGGAAATATTTAGATACACAAAGATACATGCATAAGAGGTATATCTTCTCTGCCTTGTTGCCTTAGACACCTTCACATAAATACCAATAATGTTTCTGATGCCTACAATAATTTCTTCCAGCCAAAATTCCTGAGGTAATGAGTAGAGACAAATCCAAACTAGCGCATGTGAGAAGTCCTCCTTTTCTAGGATGAATTTCTCTTTCCAAAATTGCAGAAAAAAACTTGTCGAGTTGACAAAGTAAGGGCCTCCATCAAATACTCTATTTCGATCTTCAATAGTATGGAAGATGATGGTAAAGAAAACCTTGGATCCCAGTTGCAGGTCATAATGGCCTTTGGGTATCCACCAATGATGTATCCATTTCACTTAATCCTGTTCCGAAGGCCATAGGCCCAAAATTTTTCCCACCAGAGTATAATCCCTCATATATTGTTTCTGGTCTTCGATTCTGGGTGTGTTTATGACATACTTTAGAGCCACGAGTGCTTGAGGGAGACATTTTCCAGGCTCCCAAATGCGATCCACTTTTGCATGGGCTGGTCTGGGATCTATTTCCATGGCTCTTTCCTTCTGCAATCCCTCCTCCCACAATTTTTCACGCATTTCAGAAGGTGGCTCAAAGGGAGACCGCTTAATATTCCCTTTGCTCAAGACAGACAAGGATGCTTGAATGTAGGAGGGGGTGTAATTCCCACCTTCCACGACGACCATGGATGATCCAGACCGAGGTGGTCGCAGGCTCAAAGTCGAAACTTCAAAGGAATCCTAGGTTTGAGAAAAACCCTAGCAGAGCGCAAAACCAACACATTGATAATTATTGAAAGAAAATATAAAGTAGTCTTATACCGATTCACCCTGCCTCTCATTACATGTAAGTGTTCCAACAACTTAATGATCAAGAAAATGAATTTAATCAACCTTTATCTTGAGGTCTTACTATTTTGTACAAATAGAAAAAAAAAAAACCTACTAGGAGGAGGTTTAATTAAACATTTGACTATGATATTACGTGACACATTTTAATTGTGATATTATGTGACATATTTTTTATTGTGGTATTACATGACACGATTTTGACTCTTATATTATGTGACATATCTCTAACAAATGTATTAGTTTATTTAAATTATGGTTATTATGTAGAATGTATTTGATCCAACTTTGATTTTAATTGAGACTAACATTATATACATGCAACATTTGTATGTCTTCATTTGTGAAGTTCAATGCAACAACAATAATTGGAGTGTATACTTTACCCATGTTAGATGGAGTAAAGTTGGATGAAATTAGTCAAAGACAACCAACTTAGGTATCAAAATCAAAAGTTACAAATGTTGAAATTTTATTTTGTTGATACCATATGCTATGTTGTTTTAATATTGATATACATTTGTAGATACAAGGAAAACTAGTTAAATACATCATCATTCAATCTTCAACTTTGGGAGAAACCTTTATTCGATCCATATGCCCTTCCAGAACTTGTAAGTTGTTCTAACTTTGTTTTCCATGTCTACCTTCCTTCTCTTCATTATATGATCTTGTTTTTTTAGAGACCTTCTTATTATTATTATCCCGTTTCACTATTAGACCTAAACCTATGTTCATGCCTTTGATTTCTCTCATGAAAGTAAGATTTTAATATTGTTGTTACATTGTAATTGCAAGTGACTTATGCTACAAATAATATGGATATAGTTTTGAGGATTAATTGGTAGCTTTGCAGGGTTCCTTAACCCTTAAACTTGAAACACAACCAAGTATACAAAGAATATAATTGTAGAAAACTAGATACAAGAGACAATAAGATGAAATATGCAAAAATACCATTGTATTATGATAATCAAAAGAAGGAAATAAATGTTCACTTGCCTATTAAGGTGGGGCAACCTTTCACTAAGCAAATATCCAAAAACAACAACATTCAACAAACATTCCATAGCATCCTATCTCTTTAAATATATTCTCAATAGAAAAACCCTAACTACTTGTGGTCCCATCACTAATGGGTACCAACTACCTAGTGGTCCTTATAAAGTGGATCCCTTTTGCATTAAATAACTATCCACTACTATCTAAAGGGCCTTATTCAAAGGGTATGGCCACATACAACAATTGGTAAACTCCTAGGTAGCCTAATGTAGGGAGGATAGGGTACGACCCTCACATTCCCTCCCCTTTCAAAATAAACATTGTCCTCAAGGCCAAATATGAGGAAATTGTTTTAGAAACGTGGTTGGTTCCCATGCAACATCTTTGAGCTATATATATTTCCATTGGTTAGTGCTTCACACACCATGCATTGGCATAATTGACACTCTCTGGTATCCAATATTGCTTCCAATTGGAGCCAAATAGAGCCTTCTTCAACAAGTTCTGGTAAGTTGGTTTCCACCTTGCACTTTGATCTCTTGACCTTCCTTAGATAAGACACATGAAATACTATATGAATCTTAGAGTGGGCTAGAAGAACCAACTTGTCGGCCACTTGTCCAATGCGTTGGATGATCTCATAGGGTCCATAAAACTTTGGTGCTAATTTTTGAGGTCTTTTATATTTGAGTGAAGTTTGTTTATAAGGTTGAAGGTGAAGAAACACATGATCCCCTACTACAAAAGAACATTTGAAGTGATGTTGGTATTCTTGTTGTTTCATTCTATTTTGAGCCATAACCAAATTGTCATTAAGTGTGTGGAGAATGGATTCTTTGGTGTGGAGTGTGTTATCTACTACCTAAACCTTGAAGGTGCCTGGTAAATAGGAAGTGACTAATAATGGTTTTTGGCCATATATATCTTTATATCAGGTCATTTTGGTAGCTCCATGATAATAGGTATTGTACTGTCATTCTACAAGGTGAAGCCATTGTTCCCATCAGTGTGGTTTTTTAGAAGCAAAGCACCACAAATAGGTTTATAAGCACTTGTTGACCACTTCGGTTTGACCATCTATTTGGGGGTGATACATAGTGCTCATGTTCAGCTGGGTACCTTGAATTTTAAACAACTTTTTCCAAAATTTGCTAGTGAAGCTAAGGTCCCAATATGAGACAATGGAAGATGTCATGCCATGTAACTTAAAAATATGATCCATGAAGACTTGTGCAACTGAGGAGGGGGGGAAATGGATCTGATAAGGCACAAAAGTGAGCATATTTGGAAATACAGTCGACTACCACCATGATCACTAATTTGTTGTCCAACCTCGGGAGCCCCACTATAAAATCCATAGATATGTTAGTCCATATATGTGCTGGGATCGATAGTAGTTACAACACCCCTAAAATATTTACTATCTCATGCTTATTTCTTTGGAAAGTGACATAGGTTCCTACAAAATCTCGGATGATTGTTTTCATTCCTTCCCAACAAAACGTGTGCTTAGTTCTTTCATAGATTTTATGAAATCCAAAATGACCTGTTGTAGGTGATGAATGCAATTCCTATAAACCATTTGTTTTAAGGCTTAATTATTTACTAGAACAATGTGCCCTTTATACCTCAATGTATCTTTCTTCCATGTATACCCCTTAAAAGGGATGGGATCTTCCTAAATCCTTTGGATGAGTTGAACAATAGTGTCATTTTCCAACCATTCTTAATGGGTTTCCTTGAGCCAACCTAGAATGGATAAAGATAAGGCAAAGAAGGATCCATCCTCCTCAAATTGTCAGGATAAAGCATCAACCACCACATTGTTGTTACCTTTATTATAGATAATCTCATAATCATACCTCAGCATCTTGGAGACCCACTTATGTTTCTCTTGTGATGATAACCTTTGTTCTAGAAAATACTTCAGACTATGATCGTCAATATTGATATGGAAATTCCACCCTATGAGAAATTGTTGGAAAATCGGTTGTCATTGATGTCAACCTTAGAAGAATCCCTAAAACAAAGCCCATAATCCCCTAAATTGATGATGATGTGTCCACTTGAAGAAGCCTTGAAGAACCTTGAAGGATCTTTTAAGAGCCTTGAAGGAGCCTTGGCATAAGTGTATATAACTCCAAAGTGGTCCCCTTATGGTGTAGATTTTAAGCATGGCCCTCATTGAATGATATAACATGTGGTTGTTTCCACATTCCCATTTTGAGTTGTACACAAATGGATCCTTGAAGGAGCCTTGAAGAATCCCTAAAACCAAGTGAATAAGACCCTAAAGTCAAGTGAAGAGGCCATTAAAACCAAGAGAAGAAGCCCCTAAATCCAAGTGAATAAGCCCCTAAAGACATGAGAATAATACCCTAAATACAAGTGAATAAGCCCCTAAATTAAATTAAAGAAGACCCTAAGGTCGACGATCCTTAACAAACAGGTGCAACCCAAAAGTTGCAAGCCTTGGTCCCACTCTCTCATGTGGAGAAGACTCATATAAATAAGAGGAGCCTCATTTGGAATTTAGAATACACCAATTCAACCTAGCCAAGGAATAAGAGTGAATTTCATCCTAGAGGAGTGGATTTCCAAGGGAAAATGAAGTGAAGAAGGGAAAAATTCCAAGGGAAGATGAAGTCTTGTGATGATTTGTTATAGGGTTTTTCTTTGAAGATCATATTGAAAATTTTGATATAATTTTTTTTCTATAACAATTCAGATAGTGAAACCTGGAGATGTTTCATAAGAGATAGCAAAGAATCTTGGGTACGAATTTCAGGTCTTGACTCATTACACGTTTGGATTTATACACAGTGGAAGTTGAGGTTTTTAAAACTAGGGTTTTGTTCTTCAAAATGAATCATCTTTCCATTTTTGCTATAATGTTTTTTTTGGGATGATTCAAGGAGCCAAACTTGGAGAAATTTCAGAGAAGATATCAAAGAAAATTGGGTATAATTTTCAGATCGTGATTCATTAGAGGTACAAAGCTATACTTTTTGGAAGTTAGGGTTTGTGACTAATCCAAAAACTAGTCCCAAACATGTGTTCGAGATAAAACAATTATATCTGAAGCTTGGTAGGTTCAAATTGAATTCCACTTGTTGAATTAGAAGGCAAACAAGTCCTAATATCCGAGGTACAAGTTTTAGAATAAAAAATGAAAAATTGAGCTTGTGACGAATCTTATAAGTTTACATATTTGAGGTATAATTTTTAGCAATTTTGTACGCAGATTTAAGAAGTGATTTTGGGATTGTATTTGAAGGTTGATTTGATCATGTATCATCATTTGAAATATTCCAAGGGGATTGGTGTCTCCTTCTAGTAGGTGCTGGAAAAATCAGGGAGTGGGTGCTTCCTTCAAGTTGGTGCTTGTAAAATATTGAAAGTACTTAAGAAAAGTTTTCGTGGTTTTCTTCCAGCTGGGTTTCCACATACAAATATGTGTGCAATGTGTATGAGTTTGTGTGATGGTTAATGACATGATTAATGCTTAATTTTTATGTAGTTCTTGAAGGTTAAAATTGTTGAAATAACTCTATACCGATTCACCTCCCCTCTAAGTATTCTTGAATATTCTAACAATTGGTATTAGAGCGGGATCCTTCAGAAATAGTCTAACCACTGGAAGACAAATCATGGATAAGAAAGGAAAATTTACCAAAAATGGAACACCATTATTTGATGAGCAAAATTGTGCTTTTTGGAGCATAATAATGAGAGCATTTTTGTAGGCACATGGATTTGATGTTTGGCAGGCTGTAGTAAATGGATACACTGCACTAGTTTCTCCCCCAACAAATAATGTTGGGAAAAATACCAGTGAATACAATTCAAAGGATATAAATTCCATTCTAAGTGGTCTAACGAGTTCAGAATTTGTTAAGGTTATGCATTGTGGTTCTACAAAGGAAATCTAGGACAAGCTCAAGAATGGTTATGAAGGAGATGATAAAGTCAAAGGGGTCAAGGTTCAGACTTACAGAGGACAATTTGAACATCTAAGAATGAAGGAATATGGATATATTGCAACTTAATTTTGTAAATTTTAACCTTGTACAATATTTACTGCAAACATATTTTCAGTAAAAGAATGGAAAATATATAATGGCAAATACAAACATTACACAGAGATTTTTCCCCTGGAAAGCCAAACCGGAGAAACCAACATATTCTATATTCATTCATAGTGATACATTGTTTACAATACAATATACATATAAGAGCCAGTGGCATCCAAAACCCTAACCCAATGACTTGGATTAGTCAACAAGCCTAATTCCTTAACCGAAAATAGAAAACCATCGGCAAAAAACCATGTGCTGAAAAACCACCTAAATATGTGACACATTTATTGAGGCATACTTTTTTTTTGGGGGGGAGCTTCCCCCGAACCCCCTCGCGGGGGGATTCACCCCCCTCAAACCCCCATGTGCTCCCAGCGCAATGCAAACACTACTCCCCATGCAAATAATATAACACATACCCAAGAATTTCCTCATAATTGATGAAATTGTGAATACTATAACACGACTAGGAGAAAAGATTGAAAATTCAATTATTGTGCAAAATACATTGAGATCTCTCTCGATGAGATTTGACCCTGAAATATCAACTCTAGAAGAAATACAATATTTGGCTACGTTGAGCATGTATGAATTACACATAGCCTCCAAGAAGGCAAGAAAGGAAAAGCCAAGGTCAAAAGCCTGCTCCAACAATAGTGATGATTCAAACAATGAAGAAGAAGCCAACTTTGTGAGAAAACTGAAAAGAGGAACAAGTACAAAGGTAAGCTTCCTTTCAAATGCTTTAATTGTGGTAAAGTTGGCCATTGTGCTTCCAAACGTCCTTATGCAAGGGGTTTAGATAGTGATGAAGAAGAAGTTCCTAAGAAAGAAAATAAATATTAGAAAAGAGATAAGGAAATAAATAAAGGAAGATTTTTGAAAAAGGAAAGTCTCTATTCAAAAGACGATAGTTCCTCATTCGATGAAGATGATGATAGTGACAATGACTTAAGAAGAGTACTCTTCATGGCGTTAGAGACTCAAGAGGAAAGAACTGAAAAATAATGAAGGAGACTATCAAGAAGAAGGAGAAGTGAATCTTGAGGCATAATTGATCAGTGCCTTAAGTGATCTAAGAACAACAAGGAAGAAAAACAAGTCTCTCAAAGAATATTTAAGTAAAATGAAGGAATACTTTCAAAACCCTAGCACAAATTCTGAAGAATCCAAGCAAAATATCATAGATCTAAAGAATCAGTTGGAATAAGACAAAGTGATTGAAGAAACACTCAAAAAACAACTCGAAGAAAAGAAGAAAATAATAGAGAATATGGAAGTTGAAATAGTCTCACTAAGAAAAGAACTATAGAAGAAAGACATCCAACTAAATTTTGACAATAACACAAAAATACTGGATGAAATCATCTGCAATAAAAAACCATTCTATGAAAAGTGTAGACTTGAATACAAACAAAATAATACCGATGAGGGTTCAAGCTCTATGATGATAGGAAATGAAGCAAAGAAAATAAGTTATGCATATACTATCAAGGGTTCCATCAAGAAAGAAGAACACAAGCCTCTAAAGGAGGACATACAAAAAACATAAATAAATAAGAATCAAGAAGAAGATCATGCATTTAGAGGAACATGGAATAAAAAACCCAAAATGAAGAAGACCCAAGAAGAACATCACGATTCCAGAAGAACAACACCAACTAGAAGACCACCCACACCCAAGTACCAAAATATTTTTCTTGACCTATGTTATTCTTGCAATAATTTTGGGCATAAATCCATAAATTTTAGAGCCTATGCAAAGGGTAGAAACACATGGAACAAAAGTAGATATGAAAATCAAAAGAATCGTTATGAAGGTTGTTATCCAAGAAAGCCTCATGAGGCATTTTATGGAAATTATAACAATTTTGGTGCTCTGGGTTATGAAATTGAATGCTACAAATGTAACAATTTTGGACACAGCTAGAAATTGCAGAAGTGATTTGATAGTTTCTTCAAGGGAAACTAGGCATATTCCTTTCAATCATATAGGGGAACAACAAAGAACTTGGAAAATGAAGCAATAATATTTGAAGGTTGAGGAATGTGGGTTTTCCTTACAAGCCCGTTGGGAGGCCTCTTAGGCCCTTGTAACAGTCATCACACATTAGGCATTAGACATTATCATACATAAGTGAATATAGGAATATATGTAATAAAGGGATAAATGCATAAAAAAATGATTATTTGGAGCAACTACAACCACTCCAACCATTTCTCCTTTGTATATATACTCATGAAGATGGAATATAAAGGTGGTTGGTTAACCTTCCTACAAATGCTTCTTGAAGTATGTGCGTGTGTTCTTGATGTGATTTCTCTAATGTAGTCTCTTTGTGTGTAACAAATACTTATTGAAGTATGTGCGTGTGTTCTTGATGTGATTTCTCCAATGTAGTCTCTTCGTGTGTAATCTAGAATATTACAATAGTGGCGTTGTTTCCTCCTTCATCCAGATGGGTGTCAACAAATGCGGATGGGGGTGGTATGAACATGAAAAATATGAAGATATAAGAAGAGATCAATGCTCGTGGATATTGCATGCTCATGGCTGTTGAGTGTTCGTGCTCGCTGAATGTGGATGCCAATGAAGATTTTTTCTTGATTGTTCACGAAGATGATCAAACGTGCAAAAGAACGAGATGAAATATGTTTATTGATGCTACTTGATATTGAAAATGCCCAAGAAGATGCTCAAGAAAAATTATTGACGAATGTGGATGCTAGTGGTCGACTGGAAAAGAATATACAAAAAAATGATTTCTCGTGGATGTTGAACAAGAAGCCTCACACAAAACTAGAAAATCAAGAAATTAATAAATATGCAAGTGGAAGAATATAATGCTCTTGATTGTTGCTTGGCTGTGAAGATGTTTTTATTTACAGAGTCTGGCCTACGAAGTCAACTTTACCGACTGGAAATATGGTTCGAATGTGGTTGACTCCATTGTGAAGACCGACCACGCCAAAACACATTCCATTTTTGTTCTCAGCATGCATGAAGAAAATTTGAAATCCATCAGTCCAATCGACAAGTTGAAATGCTTACTCAGCCTTATGTGATGCTATTAGGGACAACTCATGTGACCTAAGCGAATGGGATACCACTTAGATAATCAACGCTCTAGTCAAATGCATGGACTGTGTGAATAATGCTGACAACCATAGGATGATTTTCACGATGCGACTTGACTTCAGGTCCAAGAAAAACGAGATGTATAAAGGTCATGTTGGTTGTTATTGGGAGAAGCCCAAAGTTGCCTTAAATTTCTTTGAAATTGAAGTCTCAAACTAAATTAAGAAATGAATGACTGCAACATAGTTGTGTGACATAATTTGGAGAAAATTCCTATGTGCATTTCACTCCGAGTCTCAAAACCTAATGTGCAAGAGAAATCCTGATAATGAATTCACCTACTAGCACATGCAACGTTCTACACCTCACATACAACGAAATTTGATCTGTGAGGATGGGTGGAATTCGTTTCACCATCAGTGGTAATCCCAACTTTAAATTGGTTAAAAATGTTGGAGGGGCATTCCACATGAACGATGTTTCTATTAAACATCGTATGGAAACCAATGACACATAACTAGGAGAGAAACACTTAAATGATGGGTCATAGTATGTTGACTATACCATATCAACCCAAAAATTATAGAGACTCGACCAGTGCACCAACTCAAAGTTGACTCAGTCTGGAGATGGTCCATGGAAAGTTGACTACCAACATCGAGTGAGACTTTGACAATGCAAGTTTATAAATACTTTTCCGCAATTTGATCTATCTACTTGCATTTTAGTCATCCAACTATTATTTTTTCATCATTTTACTCATTCATTAGCATTGTTTAGCAAGTCGATATATTATTAAGAACATGATGATTATACATAGATTATACAAGGGGCCCATAATTTTTTCATAAATCCACATATATTCCCCAAAGTGGGATGTGAGGCATCATCACCATTAAACATGTCTATAGATCCTTTAAAGTAGAGTCCTCAATAATATAACCCACATATTTTATGGAAGCTTTGCACATTTTGGTGACCAGACTTTGTGTTTGCACGATTGGGGGGTTCTTTTTGAGACGAAATAAACTTCAAGACTTTGTTAAAATTTGTCAAGAGATAACCAATATCTTTGGAGGAAGGTCTTGAGGACAAAAATCAGTCTATGTGAAATTTTTTAAAGAACGATATAGAATTCCACCAATTATAAAGAAGAAAATCAAGTAGGTAGGGGCATGGAAATGAGTGGAGTCGTCTCAAAATGAAGCCATACACTGGTATTAGTTCTTTTACGCAATCTTTATATGGGCTAGTATGATGTGGAGCCATGGGTAATATTTCAATGTATTAATCATTGTCAAGGGTGTAAAATCATAAATAGGATTACATGAAGGACAATCAAAGTAATTAGTTGAGTTGGTTGAGTCGACTCATAATAGAGTTATTCGATTCGAATCATAGTTTAGTCTAACATTTTGTGGTCGATTGTGTCGAATTGTATTGAGATCAATACATCAATATCTATTGTAAAATTTGAGTCAAAATAGAAAGGAGGGGGTTAAAATTTAGTCTTCAAAGGTAGGTGATCCTCTCTGCCATTGTAATTTAAGTTGGTTTCTAGATGATGAGTGTTACACACGAAAATTTCACACCTAGGTATCTCACCCTAAGTGTTGCAAGTGTTGCAAAGTGACATATGCACCTCGGTAAGTGTCGCATGAATTGTCGCAAGTGTCGTATGCACCTTTCCAAGTGTCGCATTCAATTTATGATGTGTTTCCACCCCTTAAAACCATTAAAATAATTGTTCATGACCCCTAATTCATATGACAGGAGTGAAACCATCATTTCTAGGTCAAAACACACTTTTTGCTTGGAAAATTCGACCTTTTTTTAAGCATTTATGAAGGGTGGTGCCCCCCTTGTCCATATTGGGGGTGGTCACATGGTGCCCCCTCTACCACTATAGGGGAGTTCCATTACTAGGGTGGCACCCTGTCTCTCACTTGGGGGGAGCGACATTCTTGTTGAGAGAAAAGGGGGATCTCCCCCACCTTATTCTATGGGCCAACTCCTTCAAATTGGGTTAGTTGTGTTCTACCCTCATGCTTGGGATTCACTTTAGGATATGATCCAAGCCTTAAGGTTCCATATCCTCAACCATATCCCTCATTTTCTCATGGTTGTTGTGCCTCTCAAGGCTATATACTGAGGGCTTTCCAAGGTGAAATGGAGGAAGGATTGGAGAATACCAAACCTTTGATCTCAGGGAAGCTTTCAAGTATCAAACCTCTGATGTTGATAGATTTGTGAAAGGGCTGGACAAGGAGAGATTAGAGAAGTCTTGCATCATCATCCATGGTTTATAAGTATTCTCTTTGGGTTCTCATTTGAATATACTTGGCCTGTTTCCTTCAAGCTTGTGTATTCTTGCTTGTGGTTGTTTATTGTTCCTTCAATGTTCATAGATGAATTTGCATGACCTAATCAAATAGAGTAGGAGATAATGGTTTCTCTTTGCTTCCTATTGCAGGTATCAAGTTGTGCCAGAGAGTTTGGAGATCAAGCTCGGATTGGAAGCAACAAGGACAAACTTCGAAACAAGGTGCATCACACCCTTTGTCCCTCTCTCTTTCTGATTGGTTAAATTGAGTTCAAAGGGATGTTAGTGTCCACTTGTAGGGTTTATGTCTTGGCACTCTGTCTCTAACTCAAGGGGAGAACCACTTTTGGTTAGAGGAAATAAAGGAGAATTCCACGTCTTTCTAAGGGCCAGTTTCAAGGAGATGAGGTTGGTTTGGGTTAAATCCTATCCCGTGGCACTATCCTAGGATCATATACCAACCTTAAGGAGATATATACTCAACCATATCCCTCATTTTATCATGTTTTTTAAGCCTCTCAAGCCTATATATTGAAGGTATTTCCAATGTTAAAGGGAGGAAGGATTGAAGAATATCAAACCTCTAATCTCAGGGAAGTTTTCAAGTATCAAACCTCTGATCTTGGTAGATTCGTGCAAGTGTTGGACGAGGAGAGTTTAGATAAGTGTTGCATCATCATCCATGGTTTGTAAGTATTCTCTTTGGGTTCTCATTTGAATATACTTGGACTATTTCGTTCAATATTGTGTATTCTTGCATGTGCTTGTCTACTGCTCCTTCAATGTTCGTAGATGAATTTGTCTAACCTAATAAACTAGAGTAGGAGGTAGTGGTTTCTCTTTGCTATCTATTGTAGGTATAAATTTGCGCCAGGGAGTTTGGAGATCAAGATTGGATTGGAATCAATAAGGACAAACTTCAAAACAAGGTGTATCACACCCTTTCTCCCTCTCTCTTTCTGATTGGTTAAACTCAATTCAAAGGGATGTTAGTGTCCACTTGTAGTGTTTCGATCTTGGTATAGGGGTGTCTAATCCAAGGGAGATTTCACTTGTTCGCAGTGGAAATATTCTGTAACAACATTGGATTTTTTTTTTAAAGAAGCAATTAATGTGGAAAATGAAATAATAATCCTTAAAGGAAATCATGGTTTAGAAGAAAAGAATCCCACAACCAATCCTAAGAAACATTTTCTCTTGACCAAACAAGACATTGAAACTAAGGACAAGGATTTAACCAACATGGAGAGTTTGCAGAGGATTGTTAAGAACCTCTCAAATGAAATTATTGATTTAAAAAAGGGCTTCGGTAAAGAAACTTCAAAGAAACCATTCAAACTATTCTTTAAAAAGAAAAAATTTAACACCCCTAAAGCCCCTTCAACCAATTCAAATTCTAACATAGAGGAATTTTCCATGGAAAATTTCTACAAAGTTCACATGGCCAATCACTTAGAAAAAACATGCCCTTATTTCATAAACATGTTTAGAGTATTCATCTCATCACCCTCATAGAATAACACCTCGAACCAAGAAACTAAGGAAATTGTTGAGGAGACAAAAGAGGCAGAGAAAAAAAGAAGAACAACAATGTTGTTGTTGGATGTTTTACATGGAGGTCAAGATGAAGATGAAGATGAAGATGAAGATGAAGAGGATGTCATTGAGAAAATGCATACCACCCAATCTTCTCAAAATCTTTATAATTTAAAGAGTAAATGGATCCCCTATTCGACACCCACTCCCTTGATTTTTGTAAATCTAAAGAAGACAACTCCTAGTACTTCAAAAGTTTCAACCTTTTCTCTACCTATTTCTAATCTAGAATATAGCATTGTTTATAACTTATTAAAACAAAAATCACAATGTTTGAGTCTTTGACCTCTGTTATTTAACCCAACTGAAAAATATACTTCTCGAAGCCTTGAACAAACCTATAAAAAACAAACAAAATCAATTGCCATGGAAAAAAATAAGGTCTGCAACAGACACCACCAATGCTGAATAGAAGTCTCTAGTTAATGCATCAATCGCTGGGAAGAAATCTATGTCTTGAACTCCACCTTTCATGTTTACCTTTGCGATATTTAACATGAACGTTCACAACTACCTGATTAATTATGGAGGCTCCTCAAATGTCATGCCTTATTTCATGTGTAAGAAATTGATATTGAACCTACTAAATGATCCACTCATATTATTGAATTGGACAAATCTAAGGTAAACATGAGTGGTGAATTCAAAGATGTACTAATTAGATTAGCCTCTAGCTAAAAATTTCACCAAATTATTGATATAATTGCTGTAGACATTCCATAGACTTATGGATTGTTGTTGAGAAAAGATTGATGGAAAAAACATGAAGGTTAATTTTCCATGGAATGGTCACATCTGTGGCTACCATGGAAGGGACATCAAAACAAAATAAAAGTGGAACAAGAAAAATACATGAAATACATGGTTATTGATCTTGAAGGAGGATATGACCCCCTAACTTATAGGAACCAACCTGAAGGAAGAGCCAACTCCCTGAGTTCTCCAACACCAACTAGAAGGAGGCTATGAACCCATGATTTACATGCACCAACCTGAAGGAAGCTCCAACTCTCTGAATTCTCTAGCACCAACCGGAAGGAGGATACAACCCCCCTTTCCTTTCCCCATCCTTCCACCCTGAAATATAAGTGTATAATCACTTACACTACCATTGATACTATCACTACCAATGTCACCAATACATCAACCAACCTATCACTGTCATTGTCACATCAACCAACCTGTCACTTTTGTTATCACATCAACCTGTGACTACCACTGTCACATCAACCAACCTGTCACTGTCATTGTCACTTCAACCTGTCATTATCACTTCAACCAATCATCCAACCTGTCAGTATCTCTGACATTGTCTCCATCACTGATATACCATAATAAACCAACTAATCCACTCACATGGATACAAAAACCATCACCAAACCATGTACATCAACCATGTTCATCAACCATGCATCAACCATGCATCAACCATGCACATCAACCTGTACCATACTATGTACATCAACGTGTACCACACCAGGTACATCAATCGTGTACCAAAACCTATACCATACCATGTACATCAACCATGTACCGTCTCATGTATCAACCATGTACCATACCATGTGCCATATCACGTACGTCATAAGATACCATCAATGAAGTGCCTCAAACATAACCAAGATAGCCACAATAGCAAGATACCAATATATCCAAGATGTGATACTAATCAATGTACCATAACATCACTAAGGTGTACCCCAACATGTACCAACATCACCAAGAGATGTACCTCATACATGTACCAAGAATATGCCTCACACCATGCACCAAAGGTGTGCCTGAAACATATACCAATGCCTCAACAAGATATCAAAGGCATGACCATCACAACATCAACAAGTAACCAAGATGTATCTCAAACCATGTGCTTCAAGCATGTGCCAACATCCATAAACCATGTACCAAGAGATACCGTCAAACATGTGTGTTATAGTCCAAATATTCCACATCTATGCATCCAAGACATTGGCCCATCCATTTGCATACTTTGCCAAACATATTGTTGAGGTTTCCTTTTAAAAAACCATTTTTTGGATAATGTACGTGCCCTACTGCACTAATAGCATGTGTACACACGCGTGATGCATGCTAGTTAGCCCGTGTACATATGCTTGTTGCATGTTAAGTAGCCTGTGTTTATCTCCAAAAGTTGCAAAAAATATAAAATTACACGTATTTCGGCGGAGTTTATGGGCTATGGAGGGTTTCCTAAACATTTTACCCCTTGTATCTTGTTCCCAAACCAAATAATCATATTTTTCTCATATAAAAAGAGGTATTGGGGAGTCATTTAGAGATATGGACAAGAGAATAAGAAAACTCTGACAAACTTCTTTCCCTCTCATTGCCCAAGTTTTGCATCTTGCTCTGAGTTTTAGCCTCAAATTTCCCCTCCAGCCATTCTCCCTATGCAACCTTTCCTTCTTCCCTTGATGGTATGTTGGTTGTGAGAATTCTACGTGGGATTGATGCACTTGGAGCCACGACAGAGGAGCCCGAACTTGGGTTGTAGAGCGGTGTTCACAAACAAAGGTTGCAACCTTTCATCTTGAATTTGAATAAATGAGATTATTTTTGTCCTAAAATGCTATGTGTACATGTTCTTGTTAATTTGAACATTTATAGCTATATTTAGGATTTTAAGTGATTACTAGAGATTGTATATGCTAATGCATTGTATTCTTAACCCCTTGCAGGTTAGCTTTGGGACGAGATTTGTGATCTAAGACACAACAACAAGTGGAAGAGGTCTGCATCATCCCTAAGGATTCAAGGTGCACTTCTTAACATTCTCTTCTCTCTTTCTTTTCTCACTTAGTCTAGATTGTTTTGGGGTATATTAGATATTAGTCAGTTGATTCAGAAGGATCTAGGGAACATCATAGAAGTTTCATAACTGTACCAAGAGTCTTAGGACGGCCTTGACAAATGAAAGAGGAAAAAAATTCGAAGTCCTCAAAGCTCAGAAAAATTGGCATCATCATGAAGAGCACGTTTCAATATTTTCGATGGCGTAAATGGTTCGTCAAACGGAGTTACGGATCAAAAGATATTCGCAGTCAATGTTTTGGTCAACCTAGCCCAGTCAACATGGATGAGTTAGCATCTGTACTACTAACGTCATCAATAATACTAATGATGTCAGCATCCATACTGGGTACGTGGCATAGTAAGAGAGTGATACATGTCCTGATGACATCAACATGAAGTTAGTATGCTAGCGTGGAAGCACCATAGGCTGCCACGTGTCACTCATTTTCGACATTTTCAGGTTGACATGTGGACCAATGAGAAAGTGCCACATGGAAATCCATACAACCACATGGCAGGTGATGTGGAAATCCATACAACCACATGGAATCTGTACATGACGTGGCAAGCATAGTGGCAGTGATGTCATCATCCTGACATGACCCAATGACAATGTGCAACGTGGCATGTTGATTTGGCACTTTGGGCCACCAAATGTCCCAGTGGAAATATGACATATGGCACCCCCAGGTGATGCCATGTGGCACCATACAGAAGCCACCACATGGTCCTCTCGTAGACTGACACATGGGCCAGTAGCCAGATGACACATGATAGGGACACATATGTAGGTGACTGTACTGGGTTCAACAAATGGTTGGTTGCCACGTGGCCCAGTCATGGGTTGGCACGTGGCAGCAGGAAAATGCCCAACGAGGGCCTGTAACTGAAATTCTAAATTAAATTAGGGCTGGCCGACATCCAACTCTTTTCGCCAAATTTAACAGCGCCCACCAAACTAGTGGTAATCCCAACCAATCTGCTAGACTTGGCAGCGGTTTCACCATAGCCGGTTTTGCCAAACTTGTCATACTCCACCAAATCTGGTGAAATCCAAAGTTGGTAAAAAGGTTGTAACAACGCGCCAAAAAAGGAGGCCCGCGGGTTTGACCCCGAAACCTCCCCAACCATAGTTTTAAAATAGCCATACACCAACCACTAGGCCAATGACCTTTCTTGGTAAACTCCACCCAACTATTTTATTAAAGGGTGATTTCTGCCAATGCATGAGGGGGGGAGAAGCGCACGCCCAGTCCGTACGATGAAATGAATTTCGATGCAAGTTTTGATGAATTAATTGCACAGAGTTGCACACGGATCGATGCATAGTTCCAGAGGAGGCATGAAGTTGACAGTGTCCGATGGAGACAATTTGACAGTCAAATTTATGCTATTTGACGATGTGAATCCAATGGCGATGTCTATTTCGACAACAGAGACTCCGATCAACAGGATAAATTTTGGAAGAGCCAATGTAAGCATGCTTTTTAATATTTTGTTTTCTCATTGAATGTTGCAGCATAGTATGCTTGATACATGTCTAAAGGAGAATGGAGAGGCTACAACAAGGTAGCAAGCCCAACTTATTCCTTCTATTTCTTTCTTTATTCTCTTCTTACACATAAAAAATTCAGCTAAATGTGAAAGAGGATATGTGGCACTTGGATGATAAGTGGCCAACAAAGCAGTCATGAATCTCGTAGTTTCAAAATCTGTGTATGGGCTGCATATATGCTTGGATATGAGCAGCAGATCTAAGGCATTTTATGACTCCATGATGATGGGGGTCATTTCTTATTCTTACTCTTTTTCTATATTGAGTATGTGGGAATGATGTCCATTTCAGCATCATGGATGCCTCATGAGCATGAGAAATTGTGAAGATTGTAAACATTCTTGATCACATTACGGTCTCTTGTTGTCGTCACCGAAAAGGGACTTTGTCCTTACAACTTGTAAAGGAGAGACATCATTACAACGATGACAATAAAGTGGTCAAGATTTGGAGCAAGACCCAGAGACGTAGCCCACATTGGGTGAACTTCGCTATCAAAGGAAGTGTCATCTCTCTTATGTGTTTATGTTCTTATGTTGTTTTCATGAATTTCCGCACATAGATTACTAAATGGAAGCATGACATGTAACACATGAGGAATTTAAAGAGGTTTTAATTCAATTTGGATTCAAGTCTATAAAGACTTCAACTATACCTTTTAATTGATATATCCTCAAGTAAAATGATCTATAATTGACCCTTTGGAGGAGTAACAGGACCAAAACCATTATTGGAAACTAATCACCCCCAGGTTCAGATCAAGTGGTATCAGAGCAGGCTTGATACTGGTTGCAGGTGTTGAAGCTGAAAATGGAGAGATCACCAAAACAATTATGGTTCGATGAGCTTCAAGAGCTCAACCAAATCCTTCAGGTAGAGAATGATGGAGGAGGAGAACCAAAGGTTGCAAAAGAAGTTGCAAGCCATGAAGGTGCAGTGAGGGAAAGGATCTATGAATGAGATGATGATAAGACCATTTTGTGACCATGTCAACTTTACCAGTTATGGGTTCGAGCATGAAAATGCAAATGCATGCACACTTTGTTAAGCAAGTGAAGATGACATCCAGGCATCCAGAAACCAAGGAGGATTTCTAGAAGCATCAACCATTGATCCTTCTCACCAAGAACAACTGGACACATCTCAAGAAGAAGACCAAGAGTCCCAGCTTGGGATGGAGGTAAATAAACCATGTTTAGTTCCTTTCTTGATTAATGCTGATGACTCTTTTAAAGTCCTTGAACAACATACTTCATGGATCGGATTAAAGATGATGAGAATGATGGGATACGAAGGAGGAGGCCTCGGAGCCAATGGCCAAGGTATTGTGGATCCCATTGAGGTAGTGGTGTGGCCTCGATATGCCGGGATAGGTTATGTCTCAAAGGATATCGGAGAAAGCTCCAAAACCATTAGGGAAGAAGACCCCAGGACAATCATTGAGACTCCATAAGTCAAAAAATCATGAGGAGATGAAACTGATTCAGTGTAGGCTGAGAACACATCTGTTAGAAAAACAGGACCGCAGAGAAATAAAATAAAACAAATGCGGAAACAAAAACACAGAAGATACACAATACAAGAGAGACACAGATTTATGTGGTTCACCCAGTGTGGGCTATGCCCACCAGAGAAATTGCCAGGTCCTTTCTTTATTATTATCCAAAAAAATGAAGGGATCAACCTATAGCAAAACCCGCTGTAACTTCCTCTTCTTTCTCTCACAGTCTCCTCTCTCAGAATATAATACTTGCCAACATACATAGCCGTAATACATTTCCCTCATAAAAGAGGGTTGCCTTCTAGGGAAAAAAACCCTAACATAATCTCTATCGTTAGATCTGTGACCTTATAATGAACTGTCCAGATTTACAATGAAATTACAATATACTTTTATAAGGCAATTTTTGCTTCGGGGGCCCGCTTGCCCCCAGACCCCCCAGCCGGGGGGATAGCCCCCCCGAACCCCGCAGAGGGGGTACCCCCCCTATGCTCTCCCCTGCGTGGAAGAGTGTACATACTTCTGGGGTGTAAATACTTCATGGGGTATAAACACGACTGAAAGTAAAAGACCTCTAAATCAGGAAGATAATCAGGCTCCACAACCAACAATCTCCCACTTGGAGACTGATCTCAA
>ML794843.1:171036-191327 GCA_009831015.1 Picea engelmannii | reverse complement strand
ATCACCTTGAACATAATCTAGAAAATGTTTCCTATGGGGTGTGGCATGAAATGAAGCCCATGAATCTACTACCCAAGACTCAGAAATATTATCTACAGAAAGAATCAAAGCATCTTGTAACACATCACCTATTACATTTGCTTTCTGATTTCTCTCCTGCTGTCCATCTCTTTGTTTCTTTGGAGCTCTGCAGTCTTTCTTCAGATGTCCTTTATTCCCACAATTCCATCACTCTATCTTTCCAAGTCTGGATTTGAATCTACCCTTCCTAGAATTCCCACGGTTCCCTGAGCCCTTTCCTCTATCCTTTTGTCTTCCCCTGTTCTCCATGTTCAACGCATTACCTGATGTCTCACCTGTGCTTTTCCGTCACATTTCCTCACTAAGGATAACACCAACAACATCATCAAATTTTAAAGTATTTGAACCAGAGATAGAGTTACTTACAACCATGACCAAGCCATTCCAGCTTTATGGCAATGAGCACAAGATTAGAAGAGCCCTAACCTCATCATCAAAGTCCACTTTTACAGAACTTAGTTGATTAGTAACCGTATTAAATTCATTTAAATGATCTGCAATAGACCCACCTTCCGACATATTCATATTAAATAATCTCTTCATTAGAAATACCTTATTGGACGCCGAGGGTTTTTCATACAATTTGGCCAATGCATCCATCAAACCCTTCGTTGTCTTTTCTTTCGAGATATTAAAAGCCACCGACGCTGCCAGGCTCAGCCGTATCGTTCCTAGAGCCTTTCTGTCAAGAATCTCCCATTCTTCGTCCTTCATGGCCGCCGAATTCTTTGCTACTCCACTCAATGGTAGGAATAGATCCTTCTGATATAAATAATCTTTCATCTGCATCTTCCATAACTGGTAGTTTTGGCCATTAAATTTCTCGACCCTAAACTTTCCATCTTCCGACATTGCTCCCACTTGAACTAGGAACCCTCTTTTCCTGCAAGTTACCTTACGCTTTGATACCAGTTGTTAGAAAAATAGGACCGCAGAGCAATAAAATAAAACAAATGCGGAAACAAAAACACAGAAGATACACAATACAAGAGAGACACAGATTTATGTGGTTCACCCAGTGTGGGCTACGTCCACCAGAGAAATTGCCAGGTCCTTTCTTTATTATTATCCAACAAAATGAAGGGATACAACCTACAACAAAATCCGCTGTAACTTCCTCTTCTTTCTCTCAAAATCGCCTCTCTCATAATACAATACTCGCCAACATACATAGCCACAATACATTTTCCTCATAAAAGAGGGTTGCCTTCTAGGGAAAAAAACCCTAACATAATATCTATCGTTAGATCTGCGACCTTATAATGAACGGTCCAGATTTACAATGAAATTACAATTTACTTTTACAAGGCAATTTTTGCTTCAAGGGCCTACTTGCCCCCAGACCCCCCAGCTGGGGGGATAGCCCCCCCGGACCCCGCAGAGGGGTACCCCCCCTCTGCACTCCCCCGCATGGAAGAGTGTACATACTTCTGGGGTGTAAATACTTCATGGGGTATAAACACGACTGAAAGTAAAAGACCTCTAAATCAGGAAGATAATCAGGCTCCACAACCAACAACGTCTTCTCATGATCGAGGATTCGAGACATCTCCAGGGAGAGATGAGCATCACAATGAAAGAGATGATGCCAACTCTTCTTTCCAGCCTGACTCCAGAGACAATTCACCGAGGTATAAGAAATATCAAAACTATAAAATTCTATTTGATTATAAGCATGTTACTAATGTACAACATAGCTTGTGGCATCAAATACCATGCATTTTTTTGGGATTGTATAACCACACAGTGTCCCAATGTTGGAAGAGAAAATGCTTGTACAAGAAGGTTATGACAACTAGGAAAAAGACGAGGATAGAAGATCGCTCTCCACACATAGAAAGGAGCAGGGGAAATACACCTATGAAGGAGAAAGGCTACTGCAACCATTGTAGTAGAGATGGACATCATGAGGCCACCTGTTGGGCCTTGTAGGCCCTTAGGTATGGAAGCAAGTGAATATTAAGGTAGAAATGGCAAAACATGAACTGCGTAGAATTCACAGTGACTGTTACTGGGTCGAAGTAAGCAAAAGAACAGAAAAGATGAAGTGAAGTAATAGAAAGAAAGAAGTTGGACGTGGAGATCGAGGATGAGAGATCAACAAGGAAGACAGATAAAGGAAAACTAAGAAAGCGGGAAAATATACCATTGGATGCTTTGGAGCACCGTGCAAGAAGGAAGGAAAGACAGGTTGGCGAAGCCCTGAAACGGGTCAAGTTGACCTAGGGTTTTAGACACCTAGGGTTTTGGTAGCTAGGGTTTTAACACTTAGGTCTCGGCCTAAGGCTATCGGTGAGATGTTGTAATGTATAAATAGAGGTCAAGAGGATATGGGATGGGTTCGACTATGTTATGAGGAGAGATTTCTATTGGGAGGGAAGTATTGTATTGTGAGAGCAGTCTGTATTGTAAGATTTTCATGTAGGTGCGAAGATCAACCCTACAGTTGGGTGTGCAGGGAAGGGAGAAAGAGAGACAAAGATGAGAAGAAAGAAGATCTGCCAGATAAGAGCGCAAACAAGAATTGTATGCTTCATCTTAACATATTATAAAGCACAGTTCTGTGGATGTAGCCCTAGAGAGAGGGTGAACCACATATATCATATGTTGTGTGTGTGATTGATGCTTTGTTCTTTGTCATTTGATATACTATTATTTTCATTACTGTGTTAGATCTGATAGATAGTAGTGCGGAGTAGAGATGAATTGATAAGTGATATATAAATGTTGTATCATTCTTGTATTGGATCCACTTTATATCCCCTTTGGTTGTAGACATCTCTATCCTGCAACCCCCTCATAACTTCTTCAGGTGAGACTGCATCTGCCTTGCAGGTGCTACCGAAAGGGCCAGTAGTTAGGGCTTGTTGGTGTGCTCTTGGAGCTGAACCCTGGGTCTGCCCCTGTGCCAACAAATTGTTCTGTTGTCGAGACAAGAATCTTCTTGAGGGAATGCCAAGGTTATTTCCATCAAAGACAAAGATTCAGAAGTGGATAGAAGATCAAGAAAAGGATTTTGCTGAAGCCCAGAACAAGAACCTGAATCTTAGCACAGAAGACTGGTTAGGAAGGTATGTCTTTACTGATATAAATGCAAATTTTCTTTGGAGGGATTCATAAGGAGCTATATGAGTGGTTAGCTAGGTTAGAAAATACCTAGTTTGAGATCAGATCTAGACCTCATGTGGTTTGTATGTCGGCTCTGATCAAGAAGGTCAAGAGAGTTGATAACACCGTGTCACGAGAGGTATATCACTGGTTTGATAGAACCATTGGAGGGTACATCACAGAGTTTTCTATTGACAGAGTAGAGTCATATAGCCAAGTCGAGAGGTATTTCTTTAAGGGACCCTGAGGAAAATTTTTACACTCTCTAAAGTGGAGAATCAAGATGCTATTTCATGAGAAGAACATTTTGAAGATACAATACTTGGTCAGATTCGAAAAGGCTAATGTTCAAGAACTCGAACAACGACAACGACACATAGATCAGACATACGCATAGTGGAAGGATATTCAGAGAAGTTCCTTTGGCGAACTTGTTTTAGTGAGATCAAGAACCTCTTTTGCAAGAAGAAGGATTCTATAGTGGGGAAGAGGAAGAGCTACTGAGTAAAGAACAGACAGGATCCATTGGACTGAGAGAAGAAAAGACTGAAGAACCTCGCCGGGAAGAACCAGAAACTTCAATAACTACACAGACTATTGAAGTAAGTACTATTACTGCTCCTATTGTTTCAGTAGCACTAAGCAATCAAAATAGTCAGAGTCATCAGAGTCATTAGAGTCCTCAAAGTACTATTACTAGGAGTTCAACATATACTCAGACATGAAACGTAGGAAGCTCTATGGCATATGAGATGAGGCTCCCTATATTTAGGGGAGATGGATATGAAGATCATGATCAACACTGGTTCCTATGTGAAGTCGTATGGAATATTAAGAATATCACCGATGAAGCTGTTAAAAGAGCTCAGTTCAGTACTACCCTAAGATATCGCGCATTGAGTTGGTACATGAAGCTTGTCCAAGGACTTGCACAACCTAAGCCGCTGAATGAGATTAAGAATGCATTGATTGCTGAGTTCAAGAAACCCAAGTTAGAGTCACAATGTATTACATATATGAAAGAGATCAAGCAAAAAGTAGCTGAACCTGTTTGGGAATTCGATCAGAGGTTCAAGACCTTAACACACCGGTTGACTTTTCAGATTCCAGATGAGCATTACAAAGAATGGTTCATTGCTGCTCTCTTACCACACATCAGAGTTCCTCTGATGCAACAGAATATTGCTTCGCAGTCTGAGGCTCTGGAGATCGCCATGAAGTTAGAATCAACCCCTATGGGAGAATCCCGCTCAGGTATGAGTCAAATTTTGAGTCAACTAACTAGTTTTTCTCTGCGGGTCAAAGATGTGAAGAAAGACAACGGAAAAGACAAAAGATAAGACATCTGGTGTGTTAGATGAAAATCAGAAGGCCATGACCAGGAACATTGTCTCTTATTTCATGAATAATTGGCCTCTGGAGCTCTGAGCCCTTTGAAGCAAGTCACTCTACCCTGGTGCGAGGTATGTAGAAATAGACATCGCCCAGGTGAATGCTATTACATGCAAAAATATGTTCAAACACCTACAAATTTGTATTGAACGTTCTGCAAGTTAGTGGGGCATGATGATCAGGATTGTAGGGCTTATGACCTCATGCACAAAAGGTTGAGGGACATATACAAGATTCAAGGCGAAGTACAACAAGAAGGAAACACTACGGAGTATAACTCCCATGGGAGAGGAAACTTCAATCCTCATGGTGGATTCCAAGGAAGAGGAAGAGGAGGAGGTATGGGTCGAGGTTGAGGACAGATAATCTGTTACAACTGCGCGCAACCAAGACATTTAGCAAGAGACTGTCAGAAACCTTGTACCACTTGCAGCTATTGCAATTCCTTCGAGCACGTTATCGAGGAATGCCCAACATTTCTAGCTAAACTTCAGGAGAGATGAGGACCTCAACAGAACCCGCAAATCAATATGATCTACATCTAAAGAGGAACAAGAAGACCAGACAGACACCTCCAAGGGAGACAACCAATCAGGTAGTGCTGCAGGAAAATCTGCCACCAAAAGGAAACCAACTACTAGAGAAAGGACAACTCGGTAAAGAGGACCTATTCGACGTAATGACTTAACGGATGGGGAAAATCCTAGAGTTAGTTGAAAGGTGGCTATCTTTGTAATCACATGTTGCGATTCATACCCCATAGAAAGGCATTATGTAAAAGTGGTAATTGTTTGATATCAATTCTTTTCTTGCACATGTTGATATTTTTAGGCCTTGTGAGGTAGTTTGGGTATGGAGTTTCTTTTGTAAGTCCAATGAACATGAAACTCATAATGTAAATACTTTTGGGGACCAAAAGTCCTTTCAGTTGGGAGGCGTGATGTAGAAGGATCTAGGGAACATCACAGAAGTTTCAGAAGTGTTGTAGGAGGCTCAGGATGGCCTTAACAAATGAAAGAGGGAAAAAATTCAAAGTCTGAGAGCTCAGGAAAATTGGCATCATCGTGAAGAGTGCGTCACAAGATTTACAATGGTGGAAATGGTTCGTCAAACAAAGTTATGGATCGAAACATATTCGCAGTCAAATTTTTGGTCAACCTAGCCCAGTCAGCAGGGATGAGTCAACATCTGTACTGCTGACATCAGCAATAGTACTGATGACATCATCATTCGTACAAGGTACATGGCATAGTCAGAGAGTGACACATGTCATGATGACATCATCATAATGTCAGTATGATGATGTGGCAACACCAGAGGCTGCCACGTGTCACTCATTTTCAAGATTTTCAGGTCGACAAGTGTACCAATGAGAAAGTGCCACGTGGAAATCCGTATAGCCACATGGTAGGTGACGTGGAAATCCATACAACCACTTGGCATATGTACAGGATGGGGTAATTGACGTGGCAGGCACAGTGACAGTGATGTCAACATGCTGACATGGCCCAATGACATCATGCCATGTGGCAATCTGTACAACCACATGGAAGGTGACGTGGAAATCCATACAACCACGTGGCATCTGTACAGGATGTGGTAATTGACGTGGAAGGCACAGTGGCAGTGACATGAACATTCTAATGTGGCCCAATGACATCGTGCCATGTGACATGCTAATTTGTCACTTTGGGCCCCCAAATGGGCCAGTGGAAATGTGACACATGGCACCCCCAGGTGATGCCACACACCCTCCAAGAGCCACCACGTGGTCCTCTCGCAAACTAACACATGGTCCATTAGCCATATGACACATGGTCCATTAGCCATATGACACATGGTAGGGACATGTATGCAGGTGATTGTACCAGGTTCAACAAATGGCTGACCACCATGTGGCCCAGCCATGAGATGCCATGTGGCAGTGGGAAAATTCCCAATGAGGGATGGTAACTGAAATTCCAAATTAAATTGGGGCTAGCCAACAACCAACCCTTTCCACCAAATTTAGTAGCGCCTGCCAAACTAGCGACAATCCCAACCATTCTGCTAGACTTGGCAACAATTCCAGCATAGCCGGTTCCGCCAAAATTGGCATACTCCACCAAATCTAACGGACTCCAAAGTTGGTAAAAACGTTGTAAAAATGTGCCAAAAAGGGAGGCCCGCGAGTTTGACCCTAGGTCCTCCCCAACCACAGTTTTAAAATAGCCATACGCCAACCACTAGGCCAATGACCTTTGTTGGTAAACTCTGCCCAATTATTTTATTAAAGGGTGATTTTTGCCAATGTACAGGGGGGAAGCGCGCACCCAATCCGTACTAGGCCATACGACGACATGGATTTATATGCAGGTTTTAATGAATTAATTGCATAGAGTTGCACGTGGATCGAGGCAAAGGTCCAGAGGAGGCTTGAAGTTAACAATGTTCGATGGAGACGATTTGATAGTCAAATTTATGCTATTCGATGACGTGAATCCAATGGCAATGTATGTTTTGGCAACAAAGACTCAGATCAACATGCTAAATTCTGGAAGAGCCAATTGATGTAGGAGCATCGTCAGTGAGCACATGTGGCAAGACAACTCAATGCCTGGGGATCATTTTAGAATCTGGAACACTAGGAGTTACTGCGAATCTTTTGGAGCTGATTGGAAAAATGGAAGAAGATCAAGCGCTTGGAAGCTAATGATCACGAGGGATCTGGGAGTTTCACTCTTAGCCTTGAATGTAACTGAACTTAGGTAGCAGTTAGGTTTTTGTTTTCGAGTAGACGAGTATTCAGGGGGAACCCTAAGAGCCCTCTGAGATAAATAGAGGTTTTGTATGCCCAAATGAGGCTACTGTGAGTTAGTAGGAGATTTCTGAGTTTTTAATTGTTGTTTAATTAAAGTTGTAGCCAATTTTATTTTGAATGAATATAATAGAGGAAAATTGATCCAATGTGTGGATGATGTTATTGCTTGCAAATTTCCTGTTATTGTTGTTTCCGTAAATGAATGTACGAAACTATGATATGTTGGTATAAGTTTCAATTGTTTCTCTCAGGAGAGTTTCGAGTGCAAGGAGTGCACATATTCCACAAGGAGTGCATTGATAGAGGTGAGTTAACCTCAGAGAAGCTCAGGAGAGATATCGTTGAATCTTCACCAACATAAGTGCAATGAGTGCACATGAATAACTCTGTGTTGGGTTCAGAGAGAGAGAGACAGAGCTAGTGAACACTTTGTAAGGAGGAGCTCTGCAAGGTGTGCATCAAGCAAAAGGAGAACACCAAGAGGGCGAGAAGAATTTATTTTCAAGAAATCCTTCAGATATGAGTTTATCGAAATCCCTGAAATGCAAGGAGTGCACGGGAAGTCGAAATATTCATGAAGACCAAGCTCAGGAGAGATAACACTTTTCATAAGTGTAGTTGAGGTCCAAGAGATGGACTTGTAGGAGGCACAAAGGTTGAGACCTTTGGATACTTAGAAAATATTCTAAGTCAGAGGAAGTCAAAAGCTTAGGAGGGAGAGCAACAATGGTCATTAGATTACTGATTCAGAGGACCAACAACCATCCGATCAAATCAAGGTGCGCGAGCCTTAGCATTTTTCACACGCAATAGAGGGAACTTTCCAAAGTTCTGAAGTCTCGAAGTAATTTGGGACCGTCCGATCGTCTGAAGTAAATCTCAACCGTTCGATCGTCCAAAGTAAATATCAAGCGTCGGATTGTCCGAAGTAGATCTGAACCGTCAGATTTGATTAACAGGTGGCGCGAATCTGTGGATCCTGGGCAAAGACCTGAAGTAAACGTCAATCGTCTGATCTAGAGGGTAGGTGGCATAAATCCATGGACTCTGGGTAAAGACCCAAAGTAAATATCAACTGTCTGATTAAGGAGAACTAGATCTGAATCGTTGTTTTGGAAGATGCAGATCTCAACCGTCAGTCTAGAAGCACCATCAAGATCTTAAGATCGATGGTCACGCTCGATTGCGGGGCCAGAAAGTGCCCAGACGTTAAAATTTTGAGGGCAGGCCGCAATCGAAACCACGGTGTTGGTGAAGAGGTATGTGGAAACTGGAGGTAAATTGTGGGGAGAAAAGTGGTTGATCCCAAACCACCCTTGGGTGCACCCACAATTGTGTGTTTACGCAAGGACCTATCCCTAGGTCACATGCAAAAAGGGGCTAACGAGAAAAGAGCTAGTACATTAAACCCAAGAGTTCAACAATTGCGGAAAGAGGTCATGGGTGCCATAGAACCTGCACCAGAGAACTGAGAGGACCTGTGTTAATTCGCAAGTGAGACCATTAAGGTATTAGAGAGCCTATTCGGATCGGAGTTGAAGATCCTTGACTGAGAGGTCGCGTAGCCCTTAGGAGACAAGGGGGGGGGGTTGCATCACCAATGTAAGCATGCCTTTTAATATGTTGTTTTCTCATTGAATGTTCCAGCATAGTATGCTTGATATAGGTCTGAAGGAGCATGGAGAGGTTGTAGCAAGGCATCAAGACCAACTTATTCCTTCTATTTCTTTTTTTCTTCTCTTCTTACACATAAATAATTCAGCTAAATGTGAATGAGGAATTGCGGAACTTGGATGATAAGTGGCCAATGAAGTAGTCAAGAATCTCATAGTTTCAGAATCTGTGTATGGGCTGCATATATGCTTGGATATGAGCAGCAGATCTAAGGCATTCTATGACTCCATGATGATGAGGGTCATTTATTATTCTTCCTCTTTTTCTATATTGAGTATGTGGGAATGATGTCCATGTCAGCATCATGGATTACACTTGCACCGATAAGTTACACTTGTCCGTGTTCGAGTTACACTTGCATCGATAAGTTGTTCTAGTGTCGATTGGCGTAATTGTTCTTCCTGCTAGTCAATTGATTGCTTGATTTTCCATTAGGAATTTTTTAGTGTGTGCTATGTGTTTCATGCTAGATTAACCTTAAAGTGTCAATTGATCATTTCACAGATGGAAGATCAACAACTCCGTCATTCGTGTAGGATTCAGGGTCTGTCACCGGTTGCTTTGGAGCCACCTCCTCCACCGCTAAGGCATAGGCTAGATCAAGAGGGTTCATTTGAAGTGATCATGCCACATGAAAATGTACTCGAGCTATCTCTTAGAGAATACTTTCCTGCACCGGAGGAGTCCACCATTTTTGACCTCGAAGTTGAAGGCTTCAGGCCCACAAACCCTTCGATCACTAATTTATTGGCGCAACTTATTATTCATATAGTCCCTCTTGAGGTGACTTCACCTAAATGTCATTTTGTTAGATGAACGACAATGGAAGCAACTAGTGCTACCTCTTTTGGGAGTCCTCATACTCCCATATTGGCTGCCGTGGGAGGGGGTGTCATGCCTCCTCCCCCACCTCCACCTATCAGGACTACGACTGTCCATACACCCACAACTTCGAGCAGTGGTGCAGTCCCCTCAATGACTATGACCACTGTTACCTCTATTTAGAACATGTCTGGTGCTCCCTTTTTGTATGAGATGTTGGGTTTTGACTCTAGTTCGACCTTAACCTACTCTACTCTACAGATTGTTGGTTTGGGGGTAGGGATTTCTAGTGCTCTCTTACATGGATCTTTTGTATACATCACTACCTCTTTTAACGTTATCCCTTACAGTGGGGGTCATATCCATCCTCCGTTCCCTTTGCTCGGAGGTGCTTTCTAGAATCCATTTGGGCTTAAAACTAGATCTAGTTTGTTAAGTGGAGGGAGTCACGGGCCTTAGTCATATATGACTCTGGTAGGGTCTATGCCTTTTTCTTTATTCGGTGCATTTGGAAACAACGCTTTCTCATCGTCTTCTTTCTTGTCAGGGGGTAAACCCGTATTTTGTTAACCAAACCCTATGCAAGGCTTTGTTCCTTCACAGGGAGCGATGACATGAGTTTACTCTTCACAAGGTCTTGGAAATCCATAACAACGCTTATTTCCTTTGCAAGGGATTTTGATCGGGGGAACCCCTCCCACACTCAATGGAACCCCAGGTAGGGTTCAATACCTATGTTGGGAGGGTCGGATGGGGGCATTCCCAACCAAGGTCCTTGGAATACCGTGGAGGGAGAAATCCCTAACAAGGTATGTCATCCAACTATGGGAATTTTTTGACGATGTAGAATCAAGCGCAAAAACCTTTTACTGGCCAGGGCCACCATGGTTTCTACCAAAACCCCGACCAACAAACAAAATTTTCCTGGCAACCTGGTGCCATTCGAAATCTAGGCCCCTCTTTTCCTTTGAATCCACCACAACCTAGACTACCTTTCTTTGCAACTCTTCAATTTCTATACTTGTTGAGGTTGTTGAATGATCTGATCTGTCATGATCTACGTTGGCCCCCCATGCCGACTAATTTTCCCTTGGACATCCCTAAGTTTGAAGGCAATCTTGGTGAAGATCTAGGTGATCATGTTATGATATTTCATTTATGGTTCTCATCCAACTCATTGAAGGATGACTCCATTCAGTTGCATTTATTTCAACACACTCTTATAGGGCGTGCCAAAAAATGGTATATCGAGCTCGATAGCTCGAAGTACGCTTACTTTAATAACCTGGCTATGGTTTTCTTAAACCATTTCCAGTTACTGGTAAGATACGATGCCGACAATGAGTTGCTGGCTAAATTCAAGCAAAAACAATCCATCCATATCTCAGATCACATTCGAGAATGGTGTTGACGAAAGAGCTTGATGCATCCAAAGACATTGTGACATCCGAGGTTTTTTCCCGAACAAGAGGCTATCATGAGAGCCCAACAACTGGAGTTGATTTACTCTCAATCCTATATGCTATATGAGATCCTTCCGGACACACCACAGTCCACTTTCGACAAGACCAAACAGAAGTTCGGGCCTCATGTCGATGGCATAGTAGGTTCAGCACAAAGAAATCACATAGATCAATTGACTAACCAGTTACAACAATTATCGATTCAACAGGTTTTGGTGAGCCAAACTCCTGGTTCGACTGCCCCTCCAACCCAAATGTTGGATGTACATAGTGTGCAATCGATGAACATGAAGGGTAACCAGTAATCTTAGGGAAAGAGGAAATATAAAAAAAAGAAGGGTAATGGAGATAAGAAGGTTGCGAATAATGATGGTGAGGGTAAAAACGAAAAGAGGAAGGTGAAGTTTTCATGTAATCTTTGCACAAATGATCACTTGACTCACCAATTCCCTCAGCTTGAAGAAGCCCAAAAGTTATTGGTACAACAACAACCTGTTGTGTTAACGAACCCTTTTCCACAAGGGAAAAATATGGATCAAGCTTTCTTATCCATGAATGCTCCTAGGGGAAATCAGGGAGCCCCCATGCCTAATGCTAATAACGGAGCCGTAAACATTTATATGATGAGATCAGATGCTCATCTGCAGATCAGGGCTCATGATTACAGAATGAAAAAATCTGGTGACAAGGGAAAATAAGATTCCAACCCACCACCTCTTCTTCACATTGAGAAGACCGTGGGAGAAACTATGACTCACATCCCTAAGGGTGCATTTAAGAAGGCTACTCACAACCTGAACACAAGGGATGCTCAGAATTACTTTGTCGTGGAGGATCTGGCATAAACTCCTTGTGCAATGTCTTCTCTAGAAGTCCTCCAAATTTTCCCCTCATAGAGGAAAGCATTGTTGTCTGCCTTGGGAGTTGTCGAGACTACTAACTCGGGAATGATTGTTTTTGACCCTATAGATTATAAATATCGTCTGCCTCACCACGTCACTTTTCAGATAGTAGTGGTGTATGCCACAAAATTGTTGACACGAAAAATTTTCTGCACAGTGGTAGATGAGGGTGCCTTTACTTGTGTGATGTTGTTGGCATGTTGGAAGGCCATTGGCCAACCTAAGTTATCTCCGTCGCCCACGTTTCTAACTGTGTTTGAAAACTGATATTTTAGACCACACAACATTATTCCCTCCTTCCCCGTGGAGTTGGACATACACTATGACAACGATTGTATCCACCATTTTTTGGGTCTTATGTTTTCCTCACGAAGGTCGAGTCATAATCATTGATCAGTTATCCTTCTTCCGTACTGACCCTTCATCAAGGGAATCCATGGTCCCAATGATTGACAACCTGCAACCAGGTATCGTCAACTTAGGTGTCAGATTGTTTCCATATCTAATGGGGACTTTTGATTATCTGTTGCTTGCCAATGATGTCAATTTTATTTTGGCTATCCCCGATCAACGAAAGGTTGTGATCTTTCAAGTCACTTCTTTTCAAATGATTACTTTAATGACCCATGGAATTTACCTTCCCCATCAGCTTCGATGGAAGGGGCAGGGCATCATGGAATGGCTACACCCTTATCTATTGTTGAGGTTGCATACAACATTGTCCAACAAGACTTGGATAACCCTGATCTGGCTCCCCCACAGGAGATAGATCCCGTTCTCGGGCCTATTTGGGATCAATACTCTCTTGCCACTTATGATCCTTTGGACTTAGTCTTGCCCTCCGATGAGGTGACTTTCAAGGAAATGACTGGGCCGGATAGACATTGGGACAATCTTCACCACATATCTTATTTTTTACTTGAGCTGAGGAGAGTAGAGTTCACTACAACCGTGAACATAGATGTCACTTGTCCTATTAACCATCTTGCCAGGCATGGAATCTATGACGAGGGTAACATGGCAAGTATAGTTGAAACGATTCCTATCAACATTTCTAGAATCCCTGGCGTAATGGAAAATGTCTTCGTCGGAGAAGATTGTTCCTCCGAGGAGATTCAGATCTATACTGAATTATTTAAATATTTTCGTGACATTTTTTCCTGGACTTATGAGGAGATGCCAGAAATTGACCCACCTATAGTTGAACACAAGATTACAACTTACCCCGATGCTAAGCCTATCTGGCAGAAGCTTTGGCCAGTCAATCCTCACAAGGAAATGACTATCAAGGCTGAAATAGAGAAACTCATTGAGGTTGGTTTCATCTATCCATTGCAATTGATGGAATGGGTGTCGAACCCTGTTCCTATTGAAAAAAAACAAGGTACGATCCGTGTGTGTATGGAATTTCATGATTTGTACAAAGCTTTCCCAAAAGATAATTTTCCAACCCCATTCATCAATCATATTGTCGATGAATGTGCGAGTTGTGAGATCTTTTCTTTTATGGACAATTTTTTCAGGTACAACCAGATTCATATCAAACCCGAGGATCAACATAAAACAATATTTATATGTCCTTGGGGTACATTCGCATACAATAAAATGCCTTTTGGATTTAAGAATGATGGAGACACTTTTCAACAGGCCATGTCGTTTGCCTTCCATGACCTCAAACATATAGCTGAGGCGTATCTTGATGATATAACATCACGTTCTCGTAAGAGATCCCATCATCCCTCCCACTTACGACTTATCTTTGAGAGGTGTCGCTACTACCAGATTCGCCTTAATCCAAATAAGTGTAGCTTTTGCGTAAAATTGGGTCACTTGTTAGGTTTTATCATGTCAACTAAAGGGATCATGGTTGATCCTTTGAAGGTTGAGGCAATAGTTCAATTGCCTCCCCCGTGCACAATCCCCCAACTTCAAAGTCTACAGGGGAAAGATAATTTTCTTCGGCATTTTGTTTTCAACTATGTCGAGATTACTAAAGGGTTTATGTGTCTCTTAAATAAAGTGGTCCCATTTTGTTGGGATAAAGCGACTTAGTGCTCTTTTGAAGTGTTGAAACATGCTTTGATGTCTGCCCCTCTGCTCAGTCTTCTGGATTATGGCAAGGATTTCTTGTTTTATTTGGTTGTCGCAGAGTCTACTATTGGCATGGTCTTGGTCCAAAAGGATGACATGCTCAAAGAGAATGTTATCTACTATCTTAGCTGAGGATTGGTAGGAACATAACTCAACTACACCCATGTTGAGAAACTCACTTTGGAAGCTGTCCATGTTGTCCAACGGTTCCATCATTACATCTTACTTTGCAAGACCACCATCATAGTTGTCATGAACCCTTTTCAATATGTGTTTACACGATGGGTCATCGATGGGAAAATCAGTCGATGGATAGTCATCCTACAATAATTTGACTTGGATTTTGTTTTGGAGAAATCTAAAAAGCTTTTGTCTTTGTTGAACTAATTTCAGAACTTCTGGTCGAAAGTGGTAACGATTTGCCCGAAGAGTCACTGATCAATGGGGATATTTTCCTTATTGCATCTTCAGAGCCTTGGTATGGAGATATACTTGTGTATCTTCAGAATTTGAAGTGCCCTTCCTCTGCTTCTCGCAATGAGCGTCGACGAATACACCATCAAGCGCATAACTATATTATCATCGATGATACTTTATATCGTTAAGGAGTTGATTGCATTCTCTATCGTTGTCTCACTCATGAAGAGGCAGAGCTTGTGTTGAATGACTGCCACACTGAAGCATGTGGCGGTCACTTGTCTAGGTTGGAAACAACCCAAAAAATTCTTCGCGCTAGATACTTTTGGCCCTCGTTGATCAAAGATTGTGTAGAGGCGATCAAGAAGTGTCACCCATGCCAGATCTTCTCTCAAAAGATGTAGGCCCACCCTGCTCCCATGTTTCCAGTTATTACTATTGGTCTCTTCACCAAGTGGGGGATTGATTTCACTACATGACACCTAGATTTATCTAGGGGGAATTGTTATATCATCATGGTGGTATAATACTTCACTATGTGGGTTAAGGCCATGCCGACATTTAGCAATGATGGAGAAACGACTGCACTTTTTGTTTTTAACCAGATTGTAGCTAGGTTCAGTATTCTGAAGGAGATTGTCACAGACCATGGAAGTCACTTCTAGAAAAAATTGATGACCGAGTTAACACCAAAACTTGGGTTTAAGAAAGAACATTCGTCACCCTACTATCCAAAGGTGAATGGTTAAGTGGAGGTTGTTAATAAGTCTCTCAAGACTATTCTCTAATGGACGACCAATTCAGCCAAGTTAAATTGGCATTTGATGTTGTACTCAACACTTTGGGCTTATCGAACCTCAGTCAAGACTGCTACCATTTTTTCTCCTTTCCAACTCGTTTACAGGCTAGAGGCAGTCTTTCCCATAGAGTGTTGAATTCCCTCTCTTAATTTGGCAGTGGAATTACAGAACGATACTACTCCACTTGAAGAGCGTCTCCTATATCTCGAGCAACTCGATGTGCAACATCGAGATGCAGCCTTGGCCAACAAGGCTCACAAGCAATGTGTCAAGTGTCAGTATGATCGATTTGTCCGCCCTAGAGTTTTCTCCGAAGGCGATATTGTCTTGGTATATGACCAAGATAAAGATCCATTAGGGCAAGAAAATTGAAATCCATGTGGTTCAAATCGTTCATTGTTAAGAAAATTTTAGAAAAGGGTGCTTATAAACTGGTTGCTTTCGAGGGTAATGCTCTTTCTGAGCTTAGAAATGGGCTCTACCTTAAGACGTATTACACTTAGGTCGGTAACCTAAGTGTGAATTCTTGTATATAATATATAGCTTTATTTATACATTTTTGTCTTTTTGTCTTTTTGTCTTGTGAACGTGTAGTTTATTGTGTTTCTTTTCACTGTGGCAGATGTCAAGTGAATCTCAGGTCTATGTTGGGTTCACGGATGGTGCTAGCTGACACACTTGGAGGCTTTCTTCTGTAGCTTGGATGATCTTCACGTGCTTTGTTCAGTTGATGTCTTCCGAAGGCATTTATCTGGGCGAAGCAACCAATAATGTTACCGAGTATAGTGTCGTAATAGAGTTATTGTGTGATGCCTTGTCACATGGTATTTCTCACCTCCAAGTTTATCTAGATGCTCAAATGGTCGTGTCTCAGTTAAATGGAGTGTACTGTGTCTATGATCCCACCCTTCATCGATGATTCCTTAGGGTACGTCTCTTAGAAAACTATTTTGATTATATTACTTATATTCATGTTCCTAGGATATCTAATCAACTAACTGATACGTTGGCTAATCATGTATTAGATTGACATATTACACAGACATAAAAGTTAAAACACACACATACACGCATATGTAAATACATTTGTACAAAATGTTTTATCCATAAGGAAAAAGATGTATATATATAATAATATCTCCAAAAAAAAATGTCATAAGTACAAAAGTGGGCCATAAAGCCTCAAATAGAGCCGGTATACATCGTTGGGATCAAGCCCTCACCACATAAGAGAGTACAAAAAGAGTGCCCTCAACACATGTGGTCTAGTGCTAGCTATGACCTAGTCTTGTTGGCCCTAGTGTAATGAACTACGATGTTCACAATATGCTAGAACAATTGAACCGAAATCCTGGGTACCCCTACAACATGTGGTTGCATGGTCGGGGGTAGGTCCTCAATCTCTGCCATCGACACTGGATGAGTGAGAGTTGTTAGGTTCCTCTCCACTCGTCTTAATACTCTCTTAGCCTCTCTGAATGGTGGCCCTCTCGTGGCTGCTGGTCCTCCTGCTACTGTTGGTATGAAATCCTCTCAAATATGATGCCTGATCCTGGTGAAGTCGGCTGGTCATACTGGTCCCAGGTCTGTATATAACAGATTAATGAGTTAGTAATTTGACGTTACCATACAAAGGATAATTTAAAAAAAAAAACTAAAAAAGACATAACTTTAAAATACAAAAAGTAATGTGTACCTATCTCTCTGCACTCCTCACCAGGGGGCATAGGCATATCAGGACCCCTCAAGAAACTGATCCTTGTGTAGGGGTAATCTTCGATCGTAGGAATTTGACGGGCCCACCAATCAAATAATTTTTTGTCAAATGCCTCCTACACTCTCCCTGCACTCTGTTGAGGAAACAAAGTTGCCCACCTGCATAATGCTGGAAAGGAAGCAATATGGCCTCGTACTGTCTCTTGCGGGCTAAGTCTTGGAACACTCTTGAAAAATAAAGCACACAACATGGTCCCAAACTCGAAGTTCTTGTTTGTTCTTCTGCGGGAGTTGGTCAGTTGTTTTTTCATGCATGTGAGCATCGTGGTGCTCCAGTCAAATATGATGGCATGCAGACATTGATTTGCACAATGCATATGTGAACGTGAAGCTTCATGAAGTGTTGTGGATCCTGTGATCTTACCAATCATGTAAATTACCATCCGTAGGTTGAGGCTTGTGATCTTATGAATTTTCACATGAGATCCTACTTTCTCAGTGCCAACCTCACAATACATGCCAATATAATCTTCTATGTTGTGTGGTACTGGAGGAAAATTCCTCAAGTTCATCGGTTCCCCCCTCTTGGAGAGGTCGGTCAAAATATATATATCCTCAGTAATCAGAGTCAATGATTGACCCTCTAGCATGAATGCCTTTGCGTCCGAGTGCCAATACTCTATCAAATGATTCAATAACCTAGGTTGTGCCCTAATGAATGGACACTGAAAGAACTTCCACATACCACATTGCTTTAGCATGGCGATGGACCCTGGATCCTCCTCGACTAAGATATCTAACTCCTCATGTTATCTCTCTCACTAGTGAACATACATCCTGTTGCATAACTGTTTTTTGAGGTTAGTCCCTTTTTTCATTTTTTGAAAGCTTAAATGTTTGTACATGGCCTATCTTTAAGACAGTCGTGTATATATGTGTGCTAAGGTTTACTTTGCCAACGTATATATGCGTTCTGAGCATGGAAAACCAACGTACATGCATACCTGACGTTTTCCCTAGGGCACACCCTCTAAACAATTAAATAAACAATAAATGATGAATTGAAATGATGAGAGAGGTAATTTATACTTACTTGGTTCAGGTTTGAAGACTTTTCGTCCACTGTAGCTCCTTGAATCCGCGTATTAAGGAAGAGGTAGTTTTGGATTTTTGGTTATTTTCCAATTTGCAATACTTAAAATGAGTTGTCTACCCATATTTATAGAATTGTTTGGCTCTTTTTACCCCAGTTTGGTCCACTTTTTCCCTATTCTTGGCTTGGTGGGTGCTTGGGTTTCTTTTTGGTGGATTTTTGGGTCATTCTTATGAACTTTTTCTTTTGGTTTGGTGTTTTTATGAGATGGGTTACACTCACATCATCTCGTGGTAAAGTTGTTTTTTCGACACTTTCATATAGGTTAGGTTCTCATCGCCTTGCATCTTTCATTTTGTTGACTTTTTTTTTCCGCTTTTCCATAGGATCGATCCCACCGAAGTGTGATGCAAAAACTTCTATGTTTCTTTAGAAGTGTCATAATTATGTGGTAGAGCCTCCCTCTACATGTGTTCCCTAGGTAGATTCTTTGTTGCATTTTTGTGTCCATACTGTGAGTTTTCCATAGGCTTGGGATTCCTTTTAGTCCTTCCATGAGTGTGTGTTGAAGCCTCTGTTATCGAACTAATCTGTAGGTGCGGACATGAACTGATCTCCCTAGATCCACCTGGATCTAGAACAAAACAGGACAGGACGTGACTCTTTCCCTAAGTTTTGACTATCAAATTAACTAGGAGGAAGGAACAAATAACATACCTTATTATCGCTTCCTAGGGTCTTTGTTGCTCCCGCTTCGCTCCAGTGCTCTCATGAAATCAAGACCAAGACAACACAAACCAACCAAAGTGAAGATAGCACATTATATTCAACAGTCAACCTATGTATATGATCAAGGAATTACACAATAAAGTGGAAATAGCTTTATGGGAAAGGGACATGCCACTGTATCATATTAATGGAAAGTAAAGCTTACAACCTAAGCCTTGATGTCGCAAACTTCCTTTCGATGGCTCTTGGCTCTGACACACACACTTTCTCAATCCTTGCATGAAGAAGATCAAATCCTCTTGATAGACTTGCTAGAGTCTCCAAGTTGCTGTTCAAGCTTCAGTCCTTCACACAATTCTTTCACCAATTCTCCAATGAATCTTGCTTAACCTTTTCCATGAGAATTCCCTCAATATATAGGAGAGAATGAATTAGTTACTTGGATAAGAATGATCCCAAAATATCAACGAATCCAGTGCTAGGATAACCATTCGAATGCCAACCCATCATTCTAGAAGATTCCCTTCTAGAAACATCGAGAATTCATCTTTTTCCATGCTTTAGGAAGAGTTCGCACCCTAGCAGTTCAACACAGTGCGAGAAGTTCGCACCCTGGCTTAAGGCAACCTGCGAGAATGGTTCATTCTCGCACCCAAATGTACTAGCAACCTGCGAACCTTCTTCAAAAATGAGTTTTCTGGGAAGAGATGAAAGTAACTTTTCTCAGGAGAAAGTTCTTATGAAGAGCCTGAGTACACCATCATCAATACATCATCACGATGACCAAAATCATGGGTAACAGAATGCCCCCCAAAGTATGAGGTTGGAACCAGTGACAACCGAAAGACTTTGTAAGTTGCATGTGTGTGTGTTGGCAGCCAATTCACATTTTTCATTGTCTCATAAGCTGCCTACACCAATGTTTCACAAACATTGATTTTTCGTCGCAAAATTCAAATGAACAACGAATTTATTCTTTGTGCCTTTTCGCACGTTTGTCTTCGCTAAGTCTTCACAATTGTAAGCATGGACATTTCTCCTTTTGACGTCACTTTTCGAGCATTATCTGAACTGTCGATATCTTTTGTGTCATCATGCTTATTGCGCCTATCTTTTTATTGATCTTTACATGATCGACAATGTCCTTTGATCGGTTTTCATACTTCGATGGATTATATAAAGACATTTAGCCTTTGATTTCGC
>ML794843.1:153836-166562 GCA_009831015.1 Picea engelmannii | reverse complement strand
CTGAGGTAGGCATTCCCATACTCAGATCATAGACTGATGACATTATAGACATGGGTCATGGCCACCAATCATACACTGTGGATCCATGCCGTCAAAATATAGCATAGCCACCAGGAATACATTGTGGATCTATGCGAGAAATTTCAAATTAAGACGACATAGCCACGAAACATACACAATGGATCTATGTGTCGCAAATTATACATACTCCATCGCAACCTAGACCAAAGAGATGATATCCAGGGTCTTCAATATCGTTGCCCAAAGTACGAATCTAACCATGTGATTACATGTATTGAAGTTGAACATGGCAGAAACCACTTGATTATCGGTCATTGATGAAACCGTTAACAAGTGCGAGGGAAATCACCATTGATGTCAATGACTCCCAAGGTACCCTAGTACAATCCATTGAGTGTGAATGAATGAGTTGAAGTTGAACATCCGATGGAATCTTTCGATCAGGGGTCAATGATGTAAACCCACTGTCGAAAGCGAGGAAACCTGCCATTGAGGCATGCAAGCTCCAAGGTACCAAATAATTTCTATGTCTTGATTCCGGATAATGAGTTGAAGTCGACGAAACAAAACTCGTCACAGGAGGGCCTTGATGTATCTCCCATCAATGACACGAAATGAGTAACATATTTTGAAGGTGGAACAGAGTATGATGTGAATTGGACTGGACACAGGGAAGGCCGACACAAAAAGAATGGATAAATGCAGATGGCCAACTCAATATAGGTTTCAGATGGACTTCTCTTGAACATATGAACGACACGACAAATGATTTGGCAACATTGAATCAAAGATGACACAGGGAATGACCTTGTAGCAAATCGAATGAGAGACAAATGGATTTCCCAAACCGGCTTCAAATGATGAATAGGGGGTGTCATGTTCAAGAGCGACACTTACCGCCAATCAATACAAAGATGAAAACATATCCCTTTCCCAAATCCCCCCCCACCATTTCTGGCGAGTACCTCTTTATTTTTACGCAAGCTTGAGGAGGATAACATATGCTTGTTGATGTAAGCTCATCCTTCGGACGAGTCCCTCGAAGTATGTTTAATGAACCCTAAGAAGGAGTGGTTTGATCCCATCACGGGTCTGTCAATGTTTGTTTAACGAGTCCAGAGATAGAAAACTCGAAGGTTTTTCATGATTATAGAGTCTGGAAAAACACTTAAAAGAGAACTCTCTCAGTTCCTTTTTCGTAAAATAGTCTGGACGAGACCAAAAAAGAGATAAATTATCGCTCACCAGATGCTTACTTCAAATACTTTATCGAGCGTGAAAATAACAAGGTCGCTCGGCTATCTTTTCATGTTTAGAGAGTCTGAAAAGAACTTAAAGAGGACTCCAGGGGGGTTCCTTTTTCGTATAACCTTGTTGAGCCCCCAAAAATGACAAAAGTATGCTCGATCTCGTTCTCATGTATTTATGAGCGCAAGAATGGACAAAGACCACGCTCGAGGGTTTTTATATAAAAACCATAAAAAACAATCAAAACATGCAATGACAAAAAAAAACATGTCCATATCCCTGTTTTGACCATCAAAATTATTACGCCTGCAAAAGGTTCACTCAAAATGACATTAGGGATTAGGTTTTAATAGATAAATATTCATAAAAAACCAAATGACATAGTAAAAGTAAATAAAAGGAGTAAATACTCTTTTTACCACATCATTTTTACCTTTCCGCTATTTTAGCTCCAAAAAACCCCTCTTTTACCCTCCAAGTTCGGCGTCATATTGCGAGAGCTACGATCGTCCATTCAATGAGCCGTCAGCGACATTAAGCTAGGCTCTTAGTCCTTAACACTTTCATGGTTTAATTTTGCAATTTCATTGGTTAAATTTTCATTTTTAAGTTGATTTGTGGAGCCCTACTTGCACGCTGCCATTCTCGCAGGCAGACTATGTGGGGCCTGCGAGAATGAGGCATTCTCGCAGGGGACCCATGAGCAGCCTGTGAGGTTCTCGCACTGTGCACACAGGGAACCTACGAGAACCGCAAAGCTCAATTTTTTTTAAAATTTTTACCCAATGAAAAAGAACCAAAGCATGAAAAAAGTTGCTAATCTTCTTTTTGTGTTCCTTATGCAGATAATTGGCCATCAAAATGGTGTTTGAATGGCGCGAAAGGGAGCACGAAGAAGACAATGCAATGAATGAAAATCATCCACCTACTATTGCTTCTTTGAGAGATTGTGGCCTCTTGAAGTACTTTCATATCCCGGGCATGAGGTCCCAAGTCAGACTATTAGAGTACCTGGTGCGTATGTGGGACCCTGATCAGCAGGTATTTCATGTGGGGGTCCACACACTGTCCTTAGATATTGAGGACATTTACTTTTTGACTGGATTGTCATGGCGAGGGTACTATGTGAGCCTGACCGGTAGCAGAGGTGGTGGGCTGCAGATGAGTGAGTATTGCCATTTACACTGCGTTCTCGAGGCTGAGAGAAAGAAAGGAAAAAGTAGCTATTTGGGGGGTACAAGATTTGACCCTCCATACTATCCTATTCACCATAGCTCGGATGGTTGGGAGTTATGCTCCTCACATGGTGTTACAGAGTTACTTCCAGTATGCTATTGAGTGTACTGAGCCTCGAGTGTTTAACTGGGTAGATGTTGTGCTTCACAGTATAAAAAAGCAGTTGACCAAATGTAGACGAGGTGACCTGAAGCAATTCGGGTATGGATCTTTGTTGGTGTCCTTCTTCCTGGAGAGGGTCCCATTACTGAGGCTGCAGGTAGAATGGAATATACTGGCTCCCAGGGATCCAAGGATGCTGAGATGGTGTCGGCTCATGGCCCGACACATAGCAGAACCGATTATCAAGTATGATGATACTTTCTTTGACTAGCTTCAACCACAGTTGTTGATGGTTGACGACTATGCTTATGCTGGGTTGGATTTCCGAGGAGATCCGGACTTGGTACTGCCAGAGGATGCTCAGTGGGGGGACCTTGGTAAGAAGTACACACATATTTTCCTTTTTAAATGTTTTTGTGAATTTTTATCATATTCAAATGTTTTTGTTTTATATGTTCGTCCAAAGACTAATACAAAATCATTTGTTGATAACACGGATTTTGGACCTTACAGACATCCTGGTAATTCTCCCATTCAGTGGCGAGGAGAGGTAGCGACATCGCCACAATACGCTGAGGATTATCAAGTGGTGGAACATAATCTAGAGGGCCTGACTGCAGACATTCCAGACATGACTCTGGAAGAGGTTCCACGATGCGATCAACGTCATATTGTAGGAGTATCAACATCCATGAGTCGACTGTTCTGTAGGGTTGCTCGGGAAGTCGTGTGTTATTGTGAACATCATCCATGACGTCACTTTGTAGAAGCTATGGGATTCATATTTTGACATTTTGGTCTTCGGACAAACTTTTTGTAAAAAACTCTTTTGATCATTATATATACAAACGACTTCTACCGATTTACCTTATATTGTGTGAATATTGATGTGATTGATTTATAAATGATTCAAATTTATGTCCAATACATAATTAGCTAATGCATCTGTTAATTTATTTAGACATCTAGGAATATGTTGATATTCAATGTGATCAAAATAGCGCTCCAAGAGGCGAATTCGCAAATACACCCATAACAAAGTAGGACTTCGAATAGAGTAGACATTACTTAAATATACTACTACAAGCAGCGAATCAAGTCGCACAACCAAATGACGAATTCCGAGCGAGATAGCATCAACCAATAATTCAATAACGACACTATACTCTGCAATGTTGTTGGTCGCACGACCGAGGCACACACCTCGTAAGGAGACAAGTTCGTTTGTAGGGGCGTAAATTGCCCACGTAGAGGAAGCAAGGTTATGAGTACTACGGCTAGCGCCATCAGCGAAGCCAATATAGGGTAGCGAAGACTCCGACATATGGAAATCAAACACAATGTCACATAAGGGTAGAGGCCAGATAACTACAAAAGAAAACTATAATAACACACAAAGCGTATGATACAATAAAAATACAAGTACTAGTGCACAGATGATTTTATGCATAGTACTTCTTCAAGTACAACCCATTCCTAGGTTCACTCAAAGGGATACCATCGTAATCTACCAACTCATAAGCTCCTTTTTCCAAAACCCATCGAACGATGTAAGGACCTTGCCACATGGGTTCGAATTTCCCAGCTCCTAACATATATCGATCTTGTTCATATAGAAGAACAAGATCGCCTTCAGAAAAAATGCGAGGCTTGACATGCTTGTCGTATTGGGCCTTAACACACTTTTTCTGGGCTTCTATGACTAGGGTGGCGTCACGTCGAGTTTCGTCTAATTGCATAAGATACAATAGACGTTCTTCTTTAGTAGAAGTGTTGGGTAGGAGTTCAACAACTAGTTTTAAAGAAGGTATCTCACATTCTATAGGGAGAATGGATTCCATACCATAGACTAATCGAAAAGGTGTAAACCCAGTAGTGGACTTGACTGATGTCTGATACGCCCACAATGCCGAAAACAACATTGTGTGCCAACTTGTTTTATGAATCCCTATCATTCGTCAAAGCATAGTTATGAGAACTTTGTTGATTGCTTTGACTTGGCAATTAGCTTGTGGATAATAGGGCGTTGAGTTATCATGGCGAAGACCCAACTTTTTAGTAAGTTCAGACATCATAAAATTCCTAAAGTGGCTACCATGATCGGTAACGATAGCTTGGGGAACACCAAAACGAGCTATGACGTGATTAAAAAGAAACAATGTTGCGGTCTTTCCAGTGTTGTCAAATGTCGACATCGCCTCGACCCATTTCGTAAAGTAATCAATGGCTACAATGATGTAACCATGCCCCCCGCCCGAGTGAGGGTGACATGTCATGAAATCGATGCCCCATTTCGAAAAGGGACCAACTGAGACCACAGGATGAAGAGGAGTAGGATGTGACTGAATTTTGTGATTATAGGTCTGGAAGGCATGGCATTTCTGAACGACAATAATGAAGTCGTTAAACAAAGAAGGCCAAAAATACCCTGCATGTAAGATCTTCTGAGCAGTAGCATACCCAGACATATGACCACCACATGCTCTGGAATGGTAGTCATTCAGAGCTTTCTAGGCTTCGTCGAACGTTAGACAATGTCGAAAAACATAGTCAATCCCTCGACGATAAAGAGTATCCCCGAGGATAATGTATTGATGAGCTTGATATCGGATTCGACGTCGTGTAGTACTGGAAAAAGTAGGCCGGAAACTCTGGGTTTGGAGATATATAATGATATCCCCATACCAAAGATCATCAGTGCTAATAAGGAAAAGAGATTCATCGGGTAATGAATCAACTGCTACATTTTCCATTGCAGAATGGGGAAAATCGCATATCAACTCAGCAAAAACTAAAGACTTCTTAGACTTGGCATGTTCAAATTCCAAGTCAAACTCCTGGAGTATCACAATCCATTTGGAGTATTTTCCCCCTAGTAATTGACGTGTCAGAATGTGTTGCATAGGGTTGCAATGGGAAATTACTGTAGTCTTGCGTGAGAGGATATAATGCCAGAAGCGTTGGACGTCTTGAACGACAGTCAAGGCTAGTTTTTCGACATGTTGATACTTGATTTCAGTCAGCGTGAGACTTCGACTCAAGTAGTAAATAACATGTTTGTCGTGTGCATCATCCTCTCGGACAAGAACCATGCCAATGGTGTAATCCGAGGTAGCAAGGTAAATGAAATAATCGCGACTGTAATCAGGGGGGAAGAGAAGCGGAGCTCGCGTTAGTGACAACTTCAAAGATTCAAAAGCATTGTTGGCAATGGTATCCCAGACGAAATTTGAATCCTTTTTTAATAGCCGCGTAAATCCACGAGTGATCTCGGCGTAATTTGGGATAAAACAACGAAGAAAGTTTTCTTTCCCCTGTAAACTTTGCAACTGGCGAAGTGTAGAAGGAGGAGGGAGATTAAGAATTGCCTCAACCTTCAACGGATCCACCCGGATCCCTTGATGCGAAACGATAAAACCTAGAAGACGACCGGATTCCACACAAAAAACGCATTTATGAGGATTTAAACGGATCCGGTAGAACCGACAGCGAACGAAAATGGCTCGTAGGTGGGTGGCGTGATCGACTCTATGCATAGAATGAGCGGGTAAATCGTCCAAATAGTGGCACCAACGTTCTTAAGACCGAAAGGAAGTTTTCGATAGGCAAAAGTACCCCAAGGACAAATAAAAGCAGTCTTATGTTGATCCTCGGGAATGATGTTAATTTGATTATAGCCGGAGAAACCATCCATGAGAGAGAAGATTTCACTTCCGGCGCAGTCATCGACAATCTGATCGACAAAAGGGGTAGAAAAGTTGTCTTTTGGACAAGCTTTATTGATATCCCTGTAATCAACACAAACACGAATCGTACCTTGTTTCTTGTCAATCGGGACAAGATTGGAAACCCAGTCTGTGAGAGCCACTGGATAAATAAAGCCGTCTTTCAGAAGTTTCTTGACTTCGAGCTTTATAGCAATCGCTTTACGTGGGTGAACTGGATGAAGGCGTTGTCGGACGGGTTTAGCATTAGGATAAGTCTTAATCTCATGTATCACAATTTCAGGGTCGATACCTAACATTTCTTCGTAACTCTAGGCGAAGATGTCACGAAACTCTTTGAACAGAGACATATAGGTGACTATTTCGTCAGGCAAACACAAAGCTCCAATATGGACATTTTCGAAAATTCTGGGTTTAATAGATATGTCAATGGGAATCGTGGGCGAGATATTACTTAAGTTCCCTTCAACAAACAAATCTTGTGTAGTCTCGGGAACGGTCGAGATGACAACAACGGTCGACGGGGTCGAAATCCGTTGGTAGTTCTCAAGAGTGTGTTGCTCCAGAAAGAGGATAGAATGATGATGCCCATCATCCCAAGGGGTGTCTTCCATGACAGACATGATCATCTCGTCAGTTGGAAAAATAACACGAAAAGGATCGGGAGACAACTCATCAAGAGAGGGGGTAGAAGGTGTTGCCGATTGAATGGCCTCATAAGCGGATTCAACCGGACTTAATGACATTTCGTCGCCGTAACGAAGATGATCTCCAGGGTCAGGGACTATCCAAGGGTCGTGAGACGCAGGAAGTTCGTGAGGCAAGGTGGAGATCATGTGGAAAGTACCCATTAACGAGGAGTCCTTTAGAAGGCCTACATCGACGTTCTCATAACCCAGTGGGGTTTTAGCAATAAACGGTATGTTGCCAGCACGAGTATCAGAATTGAATAAGGCGAGTTAGTCGACGGTAACAACCTTTCCTTGATGAGCGAAACGTACTACATGGAAAAGGGTCGACACAATGGCGCTCATAGAATCGATCCAGCTGCGGCCAAGCAGAAGATTATAATCAAGGGGAGCATCAAAGACTTCCACTTCGAATTGGATCGTCTTACATTCTAAAGTAATAGGCAACGAAGGAAGAACATCATAGGGCTTAAAACCAGAGACATTGAAGGCTTTAAGAGTGTTTTTTGATTCATTTAAGGAAGGAGAGCCAATGGATTTCCAGCAAGCAAAAGACATGACACACGTCGAGGCACCCTCGTCGATAATGGTTCGACAAATGTTCTTGTCAGAGACAACAACTTGTATCTGGAACGCGAGTTGAGGGGGTAACCTTGGAATGTGATCATCCAAGTCAAAGACTATTAAATTCGTGTCCATCGGGTCAATTCCACCAATAGCTTTCAACAGTGCCTTCCGTTGTGCAGGACAAGTTTGAAGGACTTCTAGGGCTGACATCGCAGAAGGTGCTTGGGCCAGATCTTCAACAATACTGTAGTTCTGGGCCGCACGAGCATGAGGATTGAAATCCGATTTCCGAACGACACCCTTAGGGGGGGTCGCAGAACTGTGTCAAGGCTCGGTCGTTCGAGATGAAGAGGACTGTTTGTAGGTGGAGTTGCGGGAGAGTGTTGTACCAAGGAAGGGGGTAAATCGTCAACCTTCTCCTTAGATGGAGAATAATCTTTAGCCCGAGTTGTGAGTGCAACGTTATTCTACTTAGAATCACCAATACACATCAAAACATATGATGTAGTAGAAGAGGATGGTTGATCGTGAATGACCAACTGAGCCTTTGTTGAGACGGGAAGGGTTGGGACAAGACAGCCGGTGCAGGTGGTTTCGGAGCTCCCTGAAGGAACTTAGTGACCTCGGCACGTCGTGGAAAATCCTTCGTGTAGTGATCATCACCATAGATAAGGCAAGGGTATCATGGTTTGCGCTTATCCCGATCATCAACAGGGGTAGTTTTGGTTTGCTCTGCTTGAGAATTATTTTTTCCCTCCTTATTCTTGCCTCTCCCTTTTTTAGATTTGTTTTTACCGGCTGGGTAGATTGAACGACGTTTACCTCAGAAGTTTTTCTGGTGGGAGTGGCAGGAGACAGAGAATTTTGAACATTAGAAGAAGCAGATTTAGGGGTTGTGCTTGAAACAGAATGTGATTGGGCTTGGGCAGTACCAATCACACCGTCAACTGCATGCGAGGCAACTGGAGAAGTTGAAGTGCTGGAAGTATTAGGGTGAGGTAATTCAGGTAGTAAATCGTAAATTTTTCCCGTTTGTGAATAAACGAGGTCAAGATATTGAACACAACTTATAGCCTGCTCTTCCGTGACGACGCCACCCATGGCAATGTCCTTACCAATTTCGTTCACAAATGATTTTGTAAACCATTCTGCCAGTAACTGATCGGGGAGTTCAAGTTTAATGAGACGTCGTCTCCTTCGCCACTCATGGATGTGATCAGATATATGAGTTCCTTTAGTCTGTTTGAAGGAAGTCAAAATCTCGATTCCCATGTCATAACGGATCGGTAACTGGTAATGCGTAAGGAAATCCATAGCTAGGGTGTTGAAATCAGAGAAGAAACCTCGTGGCAATTCAATATACCACTTCGTAGCAGAACCGGTAAGGGTTCTTTGAAAAAGACGTAAATGAATAGAGTCATCCATCAATGAGTTGGATGAACACCATAGGTGAAAAGTCATAATGTGATTGTTTGGGTCCTCTCCCACTTTGCCGTTGAATTTAGGAATGTTCGATGGAAGCTTGGCTGGTATAATAGGCCATAGAGTGACGAATAGGATCATTTAAAATCCTTGACAAATCCGGAAGATCCAAAGTGGCGAGAAAAGGTAACTGTCGATTCACCTGCGGGTACTAGTGGCTTTGGGGAGGAAGCCCTGTCGGCAAACCAGTATGACCATAAGCAGTTTGCATATAATGTGAAGATCCAGGCATATTCGGTGGTGGTTGGACAAGATAATAACTCATCGGATTATACCCTGGAACAGGGGCTTGAATTTGAGCATTCGACCCCCAAATGGGATTGAACGAACCGGGATATGGTTGACCCATGCTAGGGGGTGTGACTGACGCAGCTGAAAACTGTTGCCCCCCAGTCAATTGAAGAGGATTTTGGATCAATTGATTCCAATACTGGGCCAAAGATGGAGGTATGTTTTTCCCATAAGGTGGAGTCGGTCCTCCCATCGAAGGTAGTGTTCCAATTGGATTTTTCCAACTGAGAGGGGGTTGAGTTATACTACCTTGATGAGATTGTCCACTAACCGGAAATTGATAAGTCGGAGTGAATGATGGAATAGTGCCACTAGGATTAGGATTGCCAGTGGAAGATGAAGAAGGTTCTCCAAAAGGAAATTGAGGGAGTGTCGGGACAAAACTGGGAAGAAAGTGCCCAGAAGAAGAACAACCACTAGGAGAGTCGAATGGAGTTTGAGCAGGGGTAGGAATGGAAGAATTCAATGCACGATATCCAGGCGGTAACGTTAGAGTGACATTGGGCATTCGCGGTGTGTTAATGGGAGCAAGACTAACCACAAGAAACCCGGTTGGAACACTCGTAGTAGTTGCAAGATGGGCCATTTCGATAGGTACCGTAAAGTGATAAGTGGTAGCCACCGGTGTTGTCTCGAGGCTAGAGATTTCAGAAATCACAGGTGGATTGATTTCAGAAATCACAGGGGAACCTGGACCAAAAAGGTCTCGTCGGAAAACACCTATAGACTAAAAAAGATCTTGGCCTTCTATACCGGGAAAGGGTCCAATTGGTGATCCAGAAGATGTAACAACTAATTCTCCGGAAGAATTTAGTCGCATAAACGGTCGCTCGGAATCAGAGCAAAGTCGAAAGTCCTCTCGAGTATTAGTAATCCAAAAGTGTTCTAGAGAATCAGTTCGTTCCACTTGTGGTGTGGTGACGACTGGGACTTCACTCTGCCGAGGAGAACCTCCAGGTGTGCTTGTGGGAAAGGGTTGAGAACCTTCAAGATTCTCTCGAGATAAACCCTGCATTCTACGTGAATGACGTGGAGGAGCTATTGTAAATGAGCGACAGACTTTGCGAAGAAAATCCTATGGTCAACTTCGAGAAACAAACAACACGCGCTAGTAAACAAAATCTAGGATGCAACACCAAGCAAACAAGACCTTCTAATTTCGAAGCCACTAGTTGGCGATGAAATCCAACGTCGCAACAACGAGACGAGAAGGGTCTGGGCTAGGGTGGAAAAGTTACGTTGATGACCTGCGTAACGGACTTACACCCTAGTGCAAGCTCCCACACATAATCGTGGGTATACCCTCCAAGGATCCCAAGTGAGTTTGGTCAACGTCAATTCCAGGTACCGTGAAGACTTTCCCCTCCACAGTCACCTCGGGTAAGAACCTAGAGAGATAGGCCACTAAGGTCACCACCAACAACAATCAAGCCTGGGGGGACAGTCAATAGTCCGATTCACATGCAAGGGCAGGGTATCTAGCCTGAAATCAACTCAGAAGGCTTACACTCATCATTGTGGGTATACCTCCGAGTGATCCCCGTAATACGTGCAATCTCTACACTGATATCACCAAAGTAGGGTGAGTAACTCTGCCAATATCAATGCGAGCTCGTGTTTGACCCTTGTGTGAGAAGGGCTTCCCAGGACAAGATGTTGCAAATGGAATTTAACACTCCCTACACAAGATGCTATTGTGTGTTTTGTGCTTTTGGAGAGTGTATCTCTCTTCCTACTCCAAAGCGCCCGCCTAGCTAAATGTTGGTGTAATAGAGCCCTAGAAAAGAGTTACTAGATCAATTTTATGATTACGCAGTGTTATTAAGAGCTGTTGTTTACTCAAAGGAAACAGAAGTGAAACTTATGTTGTATGACTCTGACCCAACAATGCAAGGATTAGATTGAAATGTATCACTTTTCATTAAATGAATCCTATGTATGGGAGAGAGAAAAGGTTTTCCAGATCAACCTTGAACTACAATGCAAAATTTCCTTTAAAATGCAAATGCAACAAATCACACATCAAATGACAATTCGCTATTGTGTCTTTTTCAATAATTTCAACAATTTGATTTTCAATGTTTTTGAAGACAAAAAACAATTTTTTGAAAGAAAAACTCTTGTTCACTTTTCAAAAAGGACCCTCACTATGCCAATGAGAGTACAGAAAATAAAAAACGAAAGAATAAGCAATGATAAAAACCCAATCCACTCTTTCAATGAAAACAAAAATAAAGAGCAAACCAATATAGTCTTTTCAAGTGCAAAAGAAAAATGATCTTTCAAACAAAGCAAATGATAAAGACCAAGAAAAATTAACTTTCAACTGATCACCGGTCCTTAACTAATCAAACACACTCAGATTCTGAAATTAGAGAGTATGGTGTTGCCAAGAAAAGTCAAGAAACGAAAGTCAAGACAAAAGTGACAAGAAGAGCCTTGAAATCCTAAGACTGTTCATGCACACAAACGAAGACAAGAAAGAAATCAATCAATGGTCCAAGAAACTCTTATGAGGCACCTAAACTGATCTGGGCAGTTAAAAATGTTAAAACTTAAATCCAAATTTTTGAAAATAGGAGTTCGCAGGCTGGTAGTATTACATAGTGCGAGAATCAATGATTCTCACAGGTGACCCTTGAGCAAGGTGCAAGAACCTCGCACTAAAACCTAAAGGCAAAGTGTGAACCCTACCAGTTCTCGCAGGCTGCAATGAAGTGCAGTGCGAGAATGTCTGAACATAATCAAAATTTTGGAAAATGAAGCAAAATTGGAAAAGGCCTCTGGACCCAGAGGGTCTATCAGGATATCCTGAAGACTCAAAGATTGATAGGAAAGGAGAAAAGTAAAACTAGAGAAAATGGCCACAGAAAAACACCAAAAGCCACAAAGAAAATGGGATTGATCCCCAGTGGAGTCACCAATTTTTTTATCGGACTAATCTGTAGGTGCGGACACGAACTGATCTCCCTAGATCCACCTGGATCTAGAACAAAACAAAACAGGACATGACTCTTTCCCTAAGTTTTGACTATCGAATTAACTAGGAGGAAGGAACAAATAACATACCTTATTATCGCTTCCTAGGGTCTTTGTTGCTTCCTCTTTGCTCCAGTGCTCTCATGAAATCAAGACCAAGACAACACAAACCAACCAAAGTGAAGATAGCACAATATATTCAACAGTCAACCTATGTATATGATCAAGGAATTACACAATAAAGTGGAAATAGCTTTATGGGAAAGGGACATGCCACTGTATCATATTAATGGAAAGTAAAGCTTACAACCTGAGCCTTGATGTCGCAAAATTCCTTTCGATGGCTCTTGGCTCCGACACACACACTTGCTCAATCCTTGCATGAA
>ML794843.1:142773-153778 GCA_009831015.1 Picea engelmannii | reverse complement strand
GTCCTTCACACAATTCTTTCACCAATTCTCCAATGAATCTTGCTTAACCTTTTCCATGAGAATTCCCTCAATATATAGGAGAGAATGAATTAGTTACTTAGATAAGAATGATCCCAAAATATCAGGGAATCCAGTACTAGGATAACCATTCGAATGCCAACCCATCCTTCTAGAAGATTCCCTTCTAGAAACGTTGAGAATTCATCTTTTTCCATGCTTTAGGAAGAGTTTGCACCCTAGCAGTTCAACACAGTGTGAGAAGTTCGCACCCTGGCTTAAGGCAGCCTGCGAGAATGGGTCATTCTCGCACCCAAATGTACTAGCAACCTGCGAACCTTCTTCAAAAATGAGTTTTCTGGGAAGAGATGAAAGTAAATTTCCTCAGGAGAAAGTTCTTATGAAGAGCCTGAGTACACCATCATCAATACATCATCACGACGACCAAAATCATGGGTAACAACCTCATTCTTCTTCATATTTTTCTGGCCTTTACCTAAGGGAATCCCTAAGAGCATGGTTGTTGTCTTTCAATCTCACTTAAACTTTGAAATAAACATCTAACGAGAATTATTTATTCTTTTCAGTCTCATTCAGATTACTTAATAAAAGAAGCTCCCCTCAGAGTCTTCTTTAAGCCCTTTTCAGACTCTCTAAAATTGAAAATATTGGTGAGCAATCTTGTTGCCCTTCACACTCGTCAAACTAAAATTTGAAGGAACATCTGTCCGACGATAGTTTACCCTTTTTTGGTTTGGATGGTTAATTTACGAATAAAGGTATGCCCTAGGAGATTTGGTTCGCTAGGAGAGTATTCTCAGGTGTAATTTTAACCCCTTTTTGGGCCCGAGGGACTAAATTTGTGAAAAAGGGCCATTCTCCCTGGTTTTTGTTTATCTCTTTTTCGAGCCTTGGAGATTATCTACGAAAAAGGAACCCCCTCGGAGTCCATAGTTAATATCTTTTCAGACTCCCTAAACATGAAAAGATCACTAAGTGACCTTTTTCCTTTCACACTCGTTAATTGGTCCAGAAGGAATATCTATTTGGCATAAGTGTAACCCTTTTTCCGACCAATAGATTACCCGGGAAAAAGGTACACCTCGGGAGACATGTCTCGCTGGGAGATTTCTCCAAAGTTATGTTTTATTCTTTTCCGGGATAAGGGGACTAAATTTCAAAAAAGGTTGTGAGTCCATAGCTAAGCTCTTTTCAGACTCCTTAAAATTGAAAATATAGCCGAGTGATATTGTCTCTGTCACACTCGTTAAAGTGGTTTTGAAGAGATGTCCTTTCAGTATAAGTTCAACCCTTTTCCAAACCGACTGGACTAATTATGAAAAAGGAATACTATGGAGTCTTCTTTTAGTGTTTTTCAGACTCTCTAAACCTGAAAAACCACCATTCTTACCTTCTTTGGGCTCATAAAACTTCACATGGAAGGAGTCTTTTTGTGTCATGTTGTAATCAGATCGCATGTCTCATCCTTGCGTATTTGGCCTAATGTTGGCTTCATGCTGCTATTACTGAACCTGTAGAGAATTCCTTAGGTGCAAGCCTTGTAGCACTTTTTCCCCTTGTGATCTGACACCTTGACCCATGGAGGAATTTTCCCGAGTGTCCTTATCCTACACATGTCTCCTTGCATTGAGCATCAATATGTTCCATGCACTTGGAACTCATTTGCTTGCCCACGACACTCGTTCCTCCTTTGTAACGTAGCATTCTTTTATTCTTTTTCAAGCTCGTTAAAATTTTGAAAAAGACAAAAAAATGAAATATTCTGAAAAGAGGGGAAAAGATATACACTCTCTCTTATCAGCATAAAGATAGCCTCCCTTGGACAAAGCACATACTTTCATTTGTTTTGCAAGCATTGGGATCTAGTATGAACTTAGGAATTTGTTCTCATTACATAGAGTTGTGTCCTCCTCCGTTTGGTTACTCTTCCAAACATATGGAGAGTTTTTGGTGCCTCCTGTGTCACAAAATTATGTCAATAATATGATGCACGAGTCTCATCATTTTGTCGTGCTTTTGTCCAATGGAATTTTTATCCAACCTGAGTCTCCCATTCTACACTTGATCTCTTGAATTTCGTGATTCGACCATCTCGAGAGTCCAGGAACATTTGGATTCAGAATTAATGATTTTTTGTGCCTAATGATCAAGGTCCTCCAGTCTTTCCCCGACGACACGTCGAAGACCTCAGAGTAGTGATTCTTACCCTACTATTGTACTCCTACCTGATTTTTGAAGATCTTGAAGTTGTTGCTCGAGCTATGAAGTTATCATCTCCAGCCACAGGAATTGATGTTTATTGAGGATGCATATCACATTGTACTTGTATATCTTTAGATGATTTTGAGATGTAGATCCGTTGTGTATTGTTCACGGCCACATGTTATATAGACATTCATATTTGTCTTGTAGTCGTGGCTATTTTATATGTCATGGATTTGCAATGTACTTGATTGACATCCATGCTTAGTTTATTCTGAGCATGGGTATACCCGCCTCAAAGAGATTATCATTATTTTGCAGATGACACACTCACGAACACTCATCTTGGGCTCACTCAACTCCGTACCTTCCCATTGTGTAAAGATATTGTAATGTATTTCATACATCAGTTTCTCTTCTGACCTCACACATTACGGGGCATCTGTTATAGTCCAAAAATGTCACATCTATGCATCCAAGACAATGACCCATCCATTTGCATACTTTTCCAAACATACTGTTGAGGTTTCCTTCTCAAAAACCATTTTTTGGATAATGTATGCACCCTGATGCACTAATAGCTTGCGTACACATGCGTGTTGTATGCTAGTTATCCCACATACATATGCTTGTTGCATGTTAAGTGTTCTGCATTTACCTCCAAAAGTTGCAAAAAATATAAAATTGCATGTATTTTGGCTTACGGTCTATGGAGGGTTTCCTAACCATTTTATCCCTTGTAGCTCATCCCCAAACCAAATAACCATATTTTTCTCATATAAAAAGAGTTCTTGGGGAGTCATTTAGAGATATGAACAAGAGAATAAGAAAAATCTGCCAAAATCCTTTCCCTCTCATTTCCCAAGTTTTACATCTTACTCTGAGTTTTAGCCTCAACTTTCCCCTCCATCCATTTCCCTTATGCAACCCTTCCTTATTCCCTTGATGGTATGGTGCTTGTGAGAATTCTATGTGGGATTGATGCACTTGGAGCCACGAAAAAGGAGCCCAAAATTGGTTCGTAGAGCGGTGTTCGCAAGAAAAGGTTGTAACCTTTCATCTTGAGTTTGAATAAAAGAGAGTATCTTTGTCCTAAAACCCTATGTGTACATGTTCTTGTTAATTTAAGCATTTATATCTATATTTAGGCTTTCAAGTGATTACTAGAGATTGTATATGTTGTTGCGTTGTAGTCTTAACCCCTTGCTGGTCAGCTCTGGGAGTAGATCTATGATCTAAGAGGAAACAACAAGTGGAAGAGGTATGCATAAACCATAAGGATTCAAGGTGAACTTCTTAACCTTCTATTCTCTCTTTCTCTTATCACTTAGTCTAGATTGTTTTGTGGTAGATTAGAGATAAGTCAATATTTTAAGGGAGTTATTGCTCTGTGTATTCCTTAGACCCAATTTAGGTGGAATTTCCCCATAGAAATGTGCCATATCACTCATATACTATACAACAAACCATATTCCAAGTATCCAAGATGTGCCTCTAACAATGTATCAAAACATCACAAAAGTGTGCCATGCACAATCACTACCATGACATGCCTCAAGAATGTACCATAAAAACATAAGCATAAGCCACAAACTAACACATATGCATACCTATGATCCTGTAGTTGACCTGATACAGAGTAATACTAACTTATAGCTTTTCCTTAGTCCTCAACAACCTGGTACTAGAATTTTTCAAATTTATCTTAACCTCATAGTACTAAGATGTATTGTCTAGTGGGGCCTTGCGCGACGAGCCCTAGACAACCTACAGGGATGCCTCGCGAGACACTAGATGTCTGACCCGCGAGGGTCATCCAAACTAGGGTTTTCTCATAAAAACCACTCTCCTATGCAATCCCGAAACTCCTGCACTTCTCACTCTTTCTCTACCTCATATTTCTCTCTCACAAACTCACTAATAGATCACTTACTCACATAAAAGATATTCAATATAATGTGTGTGTGAATGTACTTATGAGAGACTTCTTGAGGTGTATATATAAATTTTCGAAGTAACCTCTTTCCTTAACTTTAGGGCTTCTTGATTTTTCTTGTTATAACCACTTTACCCTTTCATTAATGACTTGCAACCAATTAGGGGTTTCTTAACCCATATTTGGGGATTCCAACTTCATGACCTCATAACTCCTCAACCGTGAGGAACTACATGATGTTCCACCTATCGTTGGAAACATAATGATGAGGACTATCCATCTATGATTGTGTTACCTGGATTTTAATTGTCCTTCATGTCCTTATTCCTCAAACAAATTCGGTCTTCATGACCACACCTATGGGTTTCTTGTAGACTTCTTCAAAATGTCTTCCCATGAGGGCCATGCTTAGAGCTATTCCATAAGGGGACCACTTTGGAGACTTCTCCAAATACACCCATCACATTTGTTGACATCAATGAAAACCACTGCTTGTTGAAATCAATGAAAACTAAATGTCCAACAACATCAATGACAACCAACTATCCAACAACTGAGTCCACCAATAAAACCCTCATCCAAATTCTAGAAATGATTGTAGTCGACCATCATTGGAATTGGCATAAGGAGTTTCCTAATGCTCTATGGGAAGATCAATTTACTCCTAAATCTACTCTAGGTACTTCTCCTTATTTTTTGGTGTATGTAAAAGAAGCCATCCTTCCTTCTAGCATTTTCTTTCCTTCTCTTCAATTGTCCCAATTTGCCAGGGGGAAAAGTTCCTCAACCCTGCAAAATAGAATTGACACCTTACTCAAGTTAGAAGAAGACATGAAAAGGCCTAAATTTTTTTGTATCCCATCAACAAATTGTTAAAATGTGGTTTGATAAACAATCAATCGTGAATAATGACTTTTATATAGGTGATTTGGTGCTTAAGCGGGACAAACCAGGTGAGCTAAAGAGTAAGCATTCAAAATTTCAACAACTTTAGCTAGGGCCGTTTTTTCAGGTGGTTAAAAAACTTGGCCTTGCACTTACATATTACATAATATGGAGGGGACCTAGAACAACTCCTTGTTAATGGCCAAATTATGAAAATGTACTTTTGTTATATGCCTCATGGTAGTTGACATGTACGTAGTAGGTTTTATTTCATTAGTTTTGTGTTTTGACTCTCAATTTATATTAATTTTTAGTCCGTAGGATATATTTCATTGATTCTTTTGCTTCCTAGATTTTAATTCAACAGGTTGCTTTTCTCAGAAGTTTGAATTGCATTTCTTTCATTTGTTTATAATTTTCTTTGCATGGCTTATCTTCTTGTTAACTAGTTTTTTAGTTCCCTTGGTGGGTAATTGTAAGGTCTTGTTAAAAGCAAATATATTTTCTAATCTTTCTAATCTTTCATTTTACTTCTTAGCCATGTATTAACCAAAGAATCTATGAATAAATGTCCCATGCTACCTAAAGAAGTTAAAACAATGGTGAAAATGGGCCTTCCCCAAATAACTAAGTCCTAGAAAATCTTGAAAATTCAGTTAAGTAATGATTCAAACGACTTGAAGATACCACCCATTCACAATAAATGAGTGCATCGTGTGAAAGGTTTTCAATCAAATATCTAGGATGAAATATTTTGGGGCATATTCTTGTTATATAGACATGGCCAATCCTTCCCTAAAAATAGACATCATCCCCACCTAGCTATAAAGACCTACTATTTCTCGCATCCACTATTTTTGTATAATATATATATATAAATTAAGTGAAGTATTGGGAAATAAAATTCAGTCACTTGTGGGGGAATGCAGATATCTCTATTGGTGCTATGGATGCTTGCTAGTAGCAGAGAAAGGTTTGCGATGTCGGGGTGACTCCATTGGGTCGATGGATGCTTACAGGAAATGGAGAAACATCACAAGGAAGTAAAACAACCTGTTGTTATAGCAAGATTTGCCTCACCCCATGCAAACTTGCTCAGAAGGCCTTTTCCATTTCCCTATGCAAACTTGAAGTCCTCTTTTTGCAATTCCCAGAGCTAAAAAACATATTTTTCCACATATACGCACCCTAACAACTATACAACATGTGTATACACAGGTTTCACCATTACAACCTACGTACATCGGGTTTTGTGCTCAAAATTAAAAAAATGGTATCGGGTTTCCATGTCACATCATGAGATCCATGATCCTTGACCTTCCATATATTGGAAATGTTCCGACTTGGCCCTTCAGTTCCATTTGAAGGCTATAAATGGGCCATATCCAAGTTGTAGAAAGAAGGAGAAGAATTCAACTTTGAGAGCAAAGTTACTCTAGAGAAATTATTCACTTCATATTGAGTCTGCATCCCTTTGTCCTTTTAAGTCTGAACACATTTTTCATCCCCCAAGCTCTTCCCTATTTGATGGAGAACCTCATTTTCTCTCTTATATGAGCTTGGATTTGGTGGAGGATTGAAGTGGTGGAGGCCCAGATGGAAGGGACTTAGTTTCTCGGTTCAGAACGTGCCAACACAGAAGGTTGTCATTCATACACTTTTGTTGATTACATTTTAATAGAAATACTCTTTTCTCGTCCAATTAATGTCTCACAAATATTTGAATTGTTATTCCATGGGCATATTGGTTATGAATATTGATGGATTATGCTATTATATGTGCTAACTTTATATATTATCACCATATGCTAGTGTATCTTGGTTGTTGAGAACAAGTTGCATGTGTATAGCTCTAAGTCAAGTGCTCAACTGTGGACTTCATCGAATGGTTGTACGAGGTAGGATCTTTATCTTGTCTTGTTAGCATGTTTTTTTTATATATGATACTTGAGATTAGAGTTGATTTCTGTAGTCATTTTTGTTTGTTGTGGTTTACCCCATGCCATAGAGTGATTTCCCTCGTAACACCTTTATGTTTAAAAATTTCAACCCTATTTAGACTTCATACTTTCTATCTTCAGGAAAATACGCTAAGTCACCGAAATTCTATGATTGTGTTACTATGGGTTCATGTTACAAAGGAAGGACCTAAAGAGACCATTTGTTTGAATTCTAAGGTATGATTCTTCTTGAAATGTCTTGCTTCATGTTTAAAAAATATGATTAAATAAGTAATGATTCAAAGGTTCATAGAATTAGCTATTTTTTGAGCCCTCAACAACACCCCTGAGCTTTGAGCAAAAGTTGGGGCCCCTCCTTTCATTTACTTGGTTGAATATTCTTTCTTATTTTAGATTTACACTCACTTTGACTCCTCATTGCCTTACATCCTAATCATTATTTTAGATGCTTAAATTAGATGAGCCTTCATGTTTTACTTTCTTGATTTTGACTTGGTTTCTTTCCTTCCTTAAGCTTTATTCCTTAATTGAATTTTGGTTTCTTCCTTTTCTTATTTTTTCTTCCTAAATTGAATTTCCTTTGTTTGAATTCTTTTTTTCCCCAATTTCTAGATTGGGCCCAATCCTCAAGTAAAGACCCTTCTTTCTTTGTATTTCAAACTTTTCCCCTCGATTCCCAAATTGAACCCCTTCTTTACTTTCATTCATTGAGCTTGCCCCCAATCTCCAAATCGAGATCAATGTTCAAATTATGCACGATGCTCAAATTGAGCCCTCATTTCACCTCTTCGAATTCCTTTAACTTTTGACTTATTGGTTCAAAATTCGCGTTCCCCCAATCTCCTTATCATGCCAATATTCAAAATAGACCTTGCTATTATTCTCTTCCCACTCTTCAAATCCCCCCCCCCCCATGTTCAACCATCAAATTTGACCTTCTCTCTTGAAGTTTGAGTTTGATTTTTCTTCACTTAAGTTTCCAACTTCACCTTCCCTCAATCTCCTTATCAAGCCCAATTTCGAAATATGGCCCTTTACATACCTTCCTTGGTCAAAACCTTGCCTGATTTGGTGATCAAACCCGATTGTTGAATTGGACCCTCCCTTCATTTAGTCTCTCGCTTTCTTGGCCCAATTTGGTGATCATCCTCCCAATTTTCAAATTGGGGCCTCCTTAAAAAATATAACTTGAAATTCGATCACTCTTTTGAACTCTTTGAGCGCTCTTCCCAAACTCACCTCTTCCTCTGATTTCTTAATTGGCCTCGATTGTTAAATAGGGGTCTTCCTCCTCAAATATTTGTGTCGATGGGTCATGATTTTAAGATCTATGCCAATCTTCAAATCGAGACTCCTAGCACCTATCTCACGATTCAATCACTTTTGACTAACTCTCAAACTTAACAATTGGCTAGAATATTTTTATAGTTGCATTTAGTTTGAATTTTAAAAGGGATTAGTTTGATGGAATAATCATTTTATTTTAAAACTAACCCATGCACCTTATTCTAGGCTTACTAGCTTGTAAGTACCTTGACATGTGGAGCATCCATCTAGACAAGGGGATTTGACATTCAATAAATGAATGAGTAGTAATGAAGAGAGTTCAAACAAACCAAGAAAGAGACCCCATAGTCACAAGAGAGTTTGAAATAAGAAAAGGAATAAAAAAGGTTAGGAATAGAATCACAGAGCAATACGAATAAATAAAACAAATCAAAATGAATGTGAAAAAAATAAAAAAATTACAAGAGAGACATTGATATACGTGGTTCACCCAATATGGGTTACATCCACGAATAAACAATCGGTCCTTCCTTTATTTTGTCCAACAAAATGAAGAGATAACACCTACAACACATCCGTTGTAGCCTCCTCTTGACTCTCTCACAATATCCTCTCTCGGTCACAATACTCTCTCACCATACACAACTGCAAAACAATGCCCTCTTAAAAAGAGGGTTGCCTTCTAGGGAAAAAAGGCAGCAACATAACCTCTACTATCAGATCTACGACCTAATAGTGAACGGTCCATATTGACTATGAAATTACAATATTTTACAAGGCATTTTCCAAAAAAAATCTCTTCAGGGGTGTTTCGCCGCTTGGCAACATTAGTGGGGAGTCAAGCCCCCCCACACCCACCGTTAGGAACTAGGATCAAAACACGACTGAAATAAGATCTCTGAATCATGAAGATAATCAAGCTCCACAACCAACAAAAACTCCCCAATTGAAACAAAAGGAGAGGAAATTTGAACTGACAAAAGGAATCAAACCCTTAGATGGAAGAGAAGGATAACTCGATAGAGCAACTGAAAAGCCAAGAAAGGGAATCAAGTAATTGAGTGGAAGAAAAAAATGATTAACCTCCCTCTCCCTCTTTTGTATAAATAAGATAAACTTGATATAGAATGAGCCTTTTACTTGAGATTATAAACTACTTTCAATATTAATTGAGAATTAGCCAACTGACCACTATTTGAAGATTCATATGTATGTGTTGTGTAGGACTACTTCCTAGCTTGTTGTCCAATATTCCCATAAGTCCATCATATTTAAACTAACCCTCATTATTTTGTACTATTAAACTTCAAACACTACTATTTTATACTTTAGGATGTGCATATGCTTGGTATATCTTCATAATTATTTGATGATATGTAATGGTTTATTTTGCAACATATGCTTAAATGATCACGGCAGATTTATGTGGCATAAAAGTTATATTTGAGTTTCAATGATGAATATGTATCAAACTTTTATGACGCTACATTATTTTGTATGTTTCTTTTATTAAACCCGTAAGGAGAATGGGGAGGTATAAGGAGGATGGTGGGTTCTACTAAGGAATTATAAGTCAAACAAAGCTCTAGAAGATCAGTGTTCATGGTAGCTCATGATGCATTAAGTTGTGTTTTTAGTAGTGGGTCCTTTTTGAGTTTTCCCAAAGTCGTGAATTTTAGAAATCTTATGTTCCATAAATGAATTCATTTTTCTTATTCATCTTAAAAGTTTATTATGTTTTACTTTATTATCATTATTAATTTAAAAGTAGTTTTTGTAACTATTAATCATGATTCTTTTAAGTCACAATAAAAATGTGAAGACATGGAGGGACAAAAAGGAAAAAGTAAAAGGTACACAAAATATTTGCTAAGTCAATGAGAGAATATCTAAATTTCATTTCCATTTGTTGGATTCTACAGGATCTAACAACATTGATGATGACATGAGTACTCTCAAGGGATTTGAATTACTCAATAAACTATATATTGTTTTTTTATTAAAATCTACCTATTCGAATTGCTTAATAAGCTGCAAAAATATTATGTCAATTGAAAGGGCTCCATGTTCCCCTTTTGGAATTAGGAACTACTACTTCATTTTCTTTGTTTTTATTCCAATTTCAACTTGCTTTTGTACGGTCTCGAAAACATCAAGGTGATTTGTGAGTAGAACCAATGCAACCTTCCACAAAAGGTTGTCATATGTCTATCATTGCATGAACGTAATTGCAAGCAACATGTATGTCTAAAATAAAATTATGAAATTTGGCCAATTCTTATTTACATTAATTTGTCTGAAATATTTTGTTTATTTATTCAATCTCACCTTGTGGAAGAAAATTATAAAAATGGAAAACATATAAAATGATATAGATGTGTGTCTAGTCTTTGTTACTATAATTTTGAGATTTAGATATGTTGATTTATTTTGATTTCTCTTCCCTTTATTAGTTGAAAAGGGGAGAAATCATATAATCTTAAAAACAATAAAATATAATAAGTTATCTACGCCGTGAAAAAGAGATAATTTCAGATAATAAGCCTCTTCGAGGGGGCAACCTCCTTTTACCTCACATAAATGTTCAAGTACAAGATGATTCCAAATGAAAATGTCTTCTTGGTATATATAGGAGACTAGGAGGTATAATTACAACTAATGGAATAAAGCCGACATAAATAAAATAACATTACTAATGTAATATGCCCCAATTAAG
>ML794843.1:93617-139185 GCA_009831015.1 Picea engelmannii | reverse complement strand
GAGTGATTTGCGAGAACAAAGCCATCGATACCATACAAATTGATTGGGTTCTAAATATAAAGAATCAATTCGTACCTTTTGTGTATGTGGCACATTATGTAGATTAAAGAATTGCTCCATCTGAAGTATCCATGTGATTGGGTCCTTGCCATAAAACTTCCTCATATTGATCTTAGGAACGTGGTTGGTCTTCAACCCAAAGTTGGAGTTTCTCCATTCTTGATTCACCTTCCTTGTGTCCTCATCATGAATTCATGGGATGCATTTTCACTTTCAGGTGTCTTCTTTGTTACAAAATTTTTCAATACTTCCATGATCTCCTCTTTTAAACCATCCATATTAGTATTTATTGCCTCCAACTTAGCTTCCATCTCTTGTAGTTCATATTTTGTTACTATCTTCTTTTGTAAATCATGTATGTCCCTATGCATTTCTTCACCTTCATCAAGAGTCCAAGTAGGATTGTATGGAGGCTTATTTGGTGTAGAAGTTCCCTTTTTGGGTGGCATGTTGGCCAAGTATCACTTTTGAACTTTGATTTTGACGTGGTTCTGCTAAACAATCTTTCTTCTACTGTATCTCCCAAGTTTCGGCCCTTCTGGGTATGAAACTTTGTTTTATGTAGTTCTCTGATATTTCTTCTCTGCAATTCCATGGGTCTGATCAAAATTGGATGTGCCAAGTGGAATTTACGGTAACTTCCCCACAACTTGTTGATTTTTGGCCTTTCCAAGAGATCTCACGTGTATAGCGTGCCCCGCACAAAATAATTGATATAAAATTCGGAAACTCGTACCAGAAATACTACAGACTGTCCACTATCCAATGAAACTAGTCTCACTCAATTTGGATACTCTAGGAAGAAGTTATGATTTTTTTACCTGGAACACCTTCTTGAGACTAGTCAATAGGACTAGTCAGATACCCTATCTTCCACAGGGTGTATATACAAATGTAAGATGACCCAGAATATGAAATTTTTACCATAGATACCTTACTGATTTCTTTGAATATCCTCTAGTTTTCAAGGTCTGAAACATTACAAAAAATAAATTATAGCGAAAATTCCGCAATGACTCAGTTCAGGATGATTCCAGAATCCTATCTTGTACATGATGTATCTCCGAAAGTATAAGGACTTAGGATATGAAATGTTAACCCAACATACCTTGATTTGTCTACTAAATATCCTCCAAGCCATTTCTTCTGAAACGTTGTAGAAAAAAAGTTATAGCGAAAATTCCAAGGTGTCTCAAATGTAGCAGCGAAACCCTAAGACCTTGAGCTCGGATACCATATGTTAAGAACCAAATATCAATATAGCATAGAAAAACCTCAGAATAAGTACTCAACACCTTGAAAAAGAGAAAATTTCAGATAATAATCCTCTTCGAGGGCGCAACCTCCTTTTACCCCACATAAATGTTCAAGTACAAGATGATTCCAAATGAAAATGTCTCCTTGGTATATATAGGAGACTACGAGGTATAATTACAACTAATGGAATAAAGCCGACATAAATAAAAATAACATTAATAATTTAATATGCCCCAATTAAGGGGTAATGAGGCAATATTAGGGCTTAACATTGTGGAATAAAATTATAAAAATGGAAAACATATAAAATGATATAGATGTGTGTATAGTCTTTGTTACTACAATTTTCAGATTTAGATATGTTGATTTATTTTGAATTATCTTCCCTTTATTAGTTGAAAAGGGGAGAAATCATATAATCTTAAAAGCAATAAAATATAATAAGTTTGAAGACAAGAAGACACTTTGATAATGCATTCACTCTAAACCTATTTCCTACTCTTCACCCATGTTGCAATTTTTTGCAAGGAAAGCACAAGGGTTTAAGAGGACATAAAAGGGGTTTTAAATACTCAAGTTGCATTACAACCTTCAATGTTGTGTTCTCAAAACCATTTTGAACCACACTAGAGATGATGGATTTCCACCAATAAAATTTGCAATGAAGGTAGTATATTGGAATGTATGGATCCTTACATACCGCTGTCAGAAATCCATGGTACGCAAAATTAGAAATTCAGTTTCAGATCTTGATATTATTTGTTTGCAATAAGTTAAAGATATCGATTTTATGATTGAGTCCACCCTTTAGGTAATTTTGTTGAACCTATTTTTTTTCAATAACCATGATGAAGGTAACAATAATGTTGTAACCATAATTTATACAAAGTTGGAAGAAACAATTATCCAACATGGGATTGATCCCTTAAATCATGTTATTGGACAATGTTTAATTTTGAAAGTCACGCCCTTGGCTTATCCAATATCTACGCTCCAAATGATGCAAATGAAAGGGATACCTTATCGAACTAGTTGATTGTGGAGATGCCTAAGGCATATTGGTTGTTTTGTGGTGATTTCAATAATGTCAAAACTAAAGAGGAAAAGGAAGGTTTGTTCCTTTCTTGTATGTCACTAAAAGAAAAGATGGCATGGAATGATCTCAAGGCCAAAGTCATACTATATGACACAAAAAATTTCATCGTGAAGACTCTCCTAAATTATGGTTCATTTGGTCTAATTTCCATAAAGGTAATAAGAGAGTGATCAATACTGGATAGAGCCATGTTGTCTAATCATGGTTTCTTTTTTTTTAGCATGAAGGTAGAAGGTTGGTGAAATTCATAGGGGAGATCACCTTGTCTAAATAACAACACATTGTTTTCTTCATTTTCTATGGGTTTAGCCAAGGGATCCAAACTCAATATTTATGTTGAAAACCTATCATTTGAAGCATGCATCATGTATAGATATCAATAGGATTTGGAATTTGATTTCTTAATCTAGAGGAGATAAAGGGTGGATCTTGTGGTGGGAAGATGTCATCTGGTGTGTCACTTCTTTCCTCCATGGATATGGTAAATAGTTGGTGACCATTAGAAAAAGGAAGAATAAGGTTGTCACTGAGGAGCTAGAACAAGTTTCAATATTGATGCAATTTAGTCCCTTCAACAAGAAATTGCAAGCCAAAGAAGTCAAGATGAACATTTTCTCAAAATTGAGGAAAATTATATATTAAAATGAGATGAACTGTAACATTGTCTCCATTGATTCAAGACAAGTGACATGCCCACCAAGGAATTATTCAAATACTTGGCCTTTAAATTACTAATTGATTGAATCAAATCCCTCAAAATAGTGGAAGGAATAATCATAAATCAAGGAGATAGTAAGAAATAATCCATCATTATAAAAGGGTTTTGGAAAGGAGGGTGGCCATGCAAACCTGTATTAGAATAGTGTCCCAAAAATTGGCAAACAAAAATCAAATATTGTGTGAGCAAGGATTGAATTGGGTGAATTGATAGTTGTTGTGAAGGAAATTGTTGGCAATAAGTCTTTCAACCTCAACGTCTACCTATGTGAAGTTTAGACATCCACATGAGATTTTGTGGGACTCGAGATTCACTCCAAGTATATAAAGAAGTTATTCATATTTAGGCGTTAGTTTGACACATCAATAAGTGGTTGAGAGAAATCATTCCAGAGCTTGATGATATTAATCTAATCACTAATTACTTTTAAATAATTCTTTTGAATGTATCTTATAAAATTAAGTCTAAATCCCTGGCCCTATGACATAGCATATCTTACCAAGAATTACCAAGATTGAACAATCTGGTATTATCAGAGGAAGACTTATTTTGTATAATGTAATTTCAATTTGGGAAGGATGGAGTGGTCTAGGAGTCAAGACCTAGAGACCATATTTATCAAGATAAAATTTAAAAACAAGTGTGATAGGGTAGAGTGTGTAGTGTTTGGATTTCTCTCTTTATCACTCACATATGCCTACCCAACAGGGAGGCCATAGTGTGACCACCTAGTGATGCCATTGATCTCTCTCTATATTGTTGTTCTATGTTGGACCATCTTCCCCGAGTCCCCATTACCGTTTCCTAGATGTATGACCTCTTAAGGATGTCTAGTGCTTAGGTAGTTATTAAGGTCCTTACCCATATTTCCTCTCATGCATTTTTTCCCTTGTTCGTTAGTTTGGTTCATGTTGATATTCCAAGGAACTTGTTTGGTGTATTTACTTATTCTATGTGTTCAATGGTCAAAAAATCATAGTGTGTGGTCAAATCACGCAATTAAATTTTTTGTATGAGTCTCTCTCTCTCTCTCTCTCTCTCTCTCTCTCTCTCTCTCTCACACACACACACACACACACACAATTAGTTTTATATTCACTTATGCCTTAAGATTGCTCTCTTATGCCTTAAGGTTGGTCCTTTTCCTATTTATGCCATTTAATTTCTCTTCTCTCACACTCTTGAGTTACTTTCTCAAACGTCTTGATTCTACTCTATATATCACACACACACACACACACACACACACACACACACACACAATTAGTTTTATATTCACTTATGCCTTAAGGTTTCTCATTTTCCTATTTATACCACTTAATTTCTCTTCTTTCACACTCCTGAGTTACTTTCTCAAACTTCTTGATTCTCCTCTGTATATTTAATTATCTTACATGGTAACACTTGGATTGGCATCAAATCTTGACCTAGGTAACTAATTCACTTACTAGGATCTTGGGTTTCTTGTACTTGTCTTCTCCAACACCTCAACAAGAATCTATTTCCATTAGTTTGGCTCCAACCTCGTTGGCTTGTTTTATTAGTGTAGGGAATATCAAAAGGATTAGTCATATTATACCTTAGATGATTCAATCCTACAAGTTTATATCACACCTAGGAAAATAGAGGTATCAAACTCTTATAAGGGAAATTGGGTCTACATTTAGTACATATTGTTATATCATTATTTGTGGTAGATCTAGTGTTTCTATTAATTTTTATGATAGATCAGTGCAAGTTTTTTTTGCAAGAGGATTGAGTTGTGTGTGGAGGTTCATTTAGGAGGTGGAACACTTTGAAGGGGTATGTCGTGACTCTCATTTTCATCCTAAGAAGCTACAACACCTAAAACAATGCGTATTCAAGTGAGTCATTTACATTTTCTCTCTCTTTCATTTCGAACACTTAGTTTAATTAGCTCACAGAAGGAGATTGGGAATTGAGCATAGATTAGCTTGCATTTCCTTTAATAATTTGATGTTAATTACTTTCTATAAATCCTAAATGAGGTACCCTAATCAACATACAACCATAGATAATTAATTAAAATTAAAACCTTAAACAATCTAGAGATATTCCTACTTTATGTTTTTTTCCTCTCTTTCTCTCTCCTAGGGTTTCTCAAATTTTCCCTATAATCAAGTGATAACTTTTCTCTATCTCCTTTTTCCTTGTTGGTGGTGTTTATGGTAGGGTGGTTCCCCATCCCTAGTCATATGCTACGTTATGGAAAATCTTCTAAGGAATTCCCTTCAACCCTTCCCTATATTTTTTTTTGTAAGGTAGTAGGTTCTTATATTGAGATGAGACAAAAAATAGTGCAAACATGTTTGGTTGTGGCTTGCCACTCAGGAAACTAGGACCACGACAAGTCAAAGAAAAACCATAGTTTAAAAACCAGATAAGTCCTATCACCTCCAGATACTAAAAATATAATAGCCTAAGCATTTCTATTGAGATACAATAAAATAACAGATAGGCGTTATATAAAAGTAACATCCTTAAACTGAACAAAAAACAAGACATGATAGATTTTGTCTAGTAGGCCTGCATAGTTGGGTGACTGTGTCAACACTTTATGCTATTATTTTTATTTCCAAGGGTCTTCTTCAATTAGGATCGGGTTGGAAGGGGTTACCTTTGATCTTGGAGTGCCTTCAAGAGCTACCATGGTATCATTATCATTGCCCTCGGTATTGGAAACTATGATGTCAATGTTGAATATTGCTTTAAACATTGCTTCAAGCTTCTTATCCATTAACTCCAACTTATGGAGGATGGATAGTTGTTGGATACCTTCCTCCTCCATACTTTGGGTAATGAATGATTTATTAATCCAATACGGTTCTATCAACCTGTAAATCTTTGTGTCTTTGATTCTGGAGAATCTCGTATCAGGTATCTAGCCTTTAAAATCGACCTCAATTTTCTCTTTTCTTATCCTTTTCCTCTTTTGTAGAATTAATTTATCCATTTTGTCCATATCTTCCTTAACCTCATAATATAATTTGGTATAGAAATCACTAGTTTCCTTCTTGGCCTCCTTCTCATCTCTAGTTACATACTGAGATATTTTCTCGAGGATATGGGTTCTATTCTCTAGATTGGGCCTCCTACAAGATCCTCTTTTGTTGGATTTTGGGTCAAGTGATATGGTTAATCTCACCATGCTCATAGACCATAGGAGAACAAGGGTTTTGGGTTGCAGGTGAAGAACATGATGGAGGTGGAGACTATTACATGCCACGAGAGGAAGAGGTAGAAAATAAATGCAACATACATGAAATGGGGGGAGGGGGGGAATTTGATTCTAAGATAGGGGGATAGAGATACTCAAGGAAATCACCTAGAATTTTAGAATGCCTATATTTAGCTTAACAGAATTCACATTTTGTGAACTAAGAGCCATAGAAATGGAACTAGTAGTAATTCACCAATAAGTAGAGAAAATAAGTTGCAATAACTGACTAGTAGAATTAGAGATGAGCCACTAAAACCAGGTCTAGAAAAGGGTCTTCTACCATGTTTATATCCAAACATGACCATATTCAACATCGGGGATATCAGTCAGGGTCCCAATTAGACCCTTTTCCATTGAAATGGTGATTCCGACTGGTTCTATGGGTCTCCAGTTACCTGTGTCCTAACCTAAAGTCTAATTTAAGTTAATCTACATGTGTGTGTATATATATATATATATATATATATATATATATATATATATATAACTTTCTATCTGTTAATGTATAATGTTACTTATTTTATCAACAAACATAAAGAAAGGGATCACTCTCTTGTGGCATGCTTACAAGAAATCAATCCTAGGGATAAAAAAAGGGCTCAACTACAACACTCTAGACTTCACTCATGCGAAAGGAGAATTTATGGACTAAATACAAATGTAGATTAATCCTAAGATTTAAGAAAGCAAAAAGAAATTTCAATCTATTCTATCTTGATTAGGACAAGATATAGATCTCATCCAAACCAAGAGCCAAGTGATAAAAAGAAATATGAGAGGACTGATATTGACTTCAAGATTAAGATTTACTTGCAAATCATAGAAACAATCCATATGATTTGCAATTTATTCACACAAACATGTAATGTAATGGTTTAAATAAATAGTTATTTAAGTCAACCAAAACATATACTTAAACTCAATAAAACAGATTCAATGCAAAATCTACTATCATGTTGAAGAAACAGTTCTTTCAATGCAACAATAATTAAAACAAAACAAGATTACAATTAAATGATAAATAATTATCATGAACTATGATGAAATTTCCATGAATCTATAATCGAATTATGATTTGAAATATTTTCCTCTCTGTAAATATAACTTTAAGAAATTAAAGATTCAAATCAAAACTGAATTAACAAGAAGAAGTAACAACAAATTTGAAAATCATATAGTAGTGCAAGTGAATGAAAATATGCTATTAACTTCAAATAAATTTGGTCTTACACAGTCCTCAAGAATCCCACAGAAAGAGAATCCCTCTAATACAATAGTGTAATCAAGTGCTTCTTTCCCTGTAGAATTGTTTCCCCTAGTTTCATATATCTAGAACCTGTAACATCCCTTCTCCCATTTTGGCTTTCTCCTTCTTCTCTTATAAGAAAAGAGACCCCTCTTAGCTAAAACTAAAATCTAAAAAGTAGTTAGCATAAAATTGTTTTAATTCTAAAACTAAAACTAAAAACTCAACTAACTCCTAAAAAATAGAAATTAGTTTTCTTTTTTCAAAAATAATTTTGTAACTATTTTATATTAATCTTCAACTTGTCCTTGAAATTTATGTAAAATTCTTGGTCCAAATCCCTCTTTGTACACATGTCATCATAAATGATAACTAATTGACAACAAAAAAAGAAAATAAAAATACGGGACAACTACATAATTTCAAATTTTGTAGTTGTTCTTAAAAAAACGAAATTGAATAAATCAAAAAATTATTTAATTAAAAAAAATTCAAACCAACATCTAAATTATGCACTTGACATTTAATGAGGCTGATTTCATAAATCCGAAATAAAAATATTGATTCAAGAAAAAAAATCAATTGCCAACAAGTTTTTGATCTTAGCATACTTTTTTACTTGAATTCCATTTTTTGCTTACCAAACATGCATAATGCTATAATATCATTCTTCTTATCATTCAAAGAGTCATAGACAAAAAAAAATCATGATTTCAAAAACTTGTATAATAGGTGGATGAATATCATCATGTTCACTAATTTTATAGAGATTTTTAGATTCTTAATCAAAATTTTGGAATTGTGTTTAAAAAAAAAATTAAGCTTTGACCTATTGTAATATGTTGCAGGGTTTCTTGAGAAGTTTGAAGATGAGGGAGATTGTTTTCAATAATCCCAAACAATTTGTATATTCGACCTACAAAATAAATTAAATAATGATAAAACAAATTATAAAATCTCAAAATCAAGATTTGCTCATAAATTTTCCTCCAGTTGGTGCATGGGCGCATCTTAAAAAATGTATTCCAATATACCAAGGATATATCCCAAAATACTCATCATTTTGGGAAAATCCTTGCGATTCAACTAATTTCATCTGTTCTGAGAAAAACCCATGTTTTATTTTTCTGAGATTCAACATGGTTTGATCATAAAATGAAACTGAAAATTCTGATTTTGTTTAGATTTCGCCTAAATAACTGAAGACTTCAAGGAAAATCATGAGCGTATCAAATCATTCAATATTAGAAATAAAAGATATAAACAGAGAAATCATACCTCTATTTTAATATATGAAAATTGCAATCCCCAAATCACATATTTCTTCATTGAAACTAAGCACAAAACTTGACCCTTTTGGTTTTGGATCTCAAAACAAAGGGCGGCTATAGAATTTTCTGGAAAAATCCGTCTTAGAAAGTCAATTATATCTTTGAAAATATTCACTTTTTGAATAAATCACTTGCATCTCAAGTAAAATGGCCCATTTTGGAAATGGGGTTTCGACAGTTTCCCCATATTCTCAACCATTTGTTCGTAATTCACCATGCAAAATTACTGCTCTGTTCAGGCACTAATTCAACAATGTTTCAAACTGATCAATGATATCCCACCATTTTCAACTAATTCGCTTCAACAAATTCAAAACCTGAAGGATCAGATCTGAAGATTAAACCCATAGGAGAATTGGCCAAGCAAAATCTGAGGTGAATATGTGAAATACAACACTATGTGTATGAAACTCTCGCTCATAATGAAAAAACCCTTATGATAGAAAATCCCTAAATCGTGAAAGGATGAGAAATTATAAGCCTATATCAACTTTGATAGGTGAATTAATTTTGTGTTTATGGCAAGACACATGATCCTAACACACTACATGGAGTAGAAGAAAAACAAGTTGAAATGCTATATGGAAAACCCAAAATTCAAAATGTTTTGTTACCCAAATCATGTATTAAATTGATAACATTAATCACATTAATAACATTGTTGCCATGATTTCATAAACCTTTTACCATATAAATGATGAATATCACATGTTAATGCATAATGCTTTGAGCATATTTTCGATTATAAGGTAGGCTATAACAAAGTGCATTAAATCTCAATATGAAATAAAATGTCTTTAATTCTTCATCCAAATAATATAAAATGGTGAAATAAATACGACTTATGATGAAAATCAACTTTTGAATAGTCTAACCATTTTTTTGTTTTTTTTGTTTTTTTGTAGCTCAGGTAAAAACATTATCATGAGCATGCATATAAGCAATATGATCAAGATCATTAGAGATGAATAATATATAAAATCTATACACATCACTTTATGATCAAGTTGATAATCAAAACAACTTAAACAAAACAATGAAATTGACCTAAAAGTGATATGACACAAGGAAAATCTCGAAATTGAATTTTGAGTTTTATGTTAAAATTCATGAAATTCAAAAGAATACATACATCATCGATATAAATAAGATTCAAAATACGAAAAATGATCATCTCTAAACTTAACAAGTGCATTGATGCTCAGTTTGAAATTGGGATTCCAAACATATTTACAAAGAAAAATTAAACCAAACTAAGAAAAAATTTCAAAAATAAAGGGCCCCAAATTATTTTTATTTACAATAAATCCAAATTTGGGAGGGTTGTTGTACACGAAAACACACCATCACTAAATTCCAAAGCTACATCAACATCTATGAAATTTGTACCTTTCCAATTCTTCACCACTTGAAATACCTGAGAGGTTGTTAAATACATTATAGCACACAACTCTGGTTGTGTCATATTATTAGGTGTAGACTTGCACGATGGACATGTCAATTCCAAAATGAATTCCATCGTCTTTCTCCCCCATACATTGTTTGCATGATGTCCAATACATCGTTCTTTAGATCGACATCCACCTGATTCTCGTGGAAAGTCATGGCACCTACATCTATCATTGCATGCAGGTGAACCCTTCCTTATCTTCAACAAAGGTTCCCTCCTCTCTTTTCTCTTAATTTTCATCCCTTTTCCTTGGACTATGGATCCCTTTTCCACCTCTTCTAGCATTGTTTTCCTTAGTTACATGCATCTTGGCATCAACTAGATCTACCCTAAAATCATATCTAGCTTAATTCATCTTACTCAAATAAGTATTATAAATATGCCTCCTTGTAGCTATCTAAGTACTCATACAACAAATCATACCCAACCTTATACCATAGGGAACCTTCCCCCTTATTACCATATAAATCAAGTTAACCATGGAGCATACCCACCAGTTCCTCCTAACATGACATCTATCCCTTCTACTCATAGATAATTTAATCATATAATTTTACCTTCTTCTTCTAACTTAAGTAAACATATAACCCCTACCTCATGTAGGATGTGTGAAAAACTCATGTCCTACATGTGACAATTAGAAGAGTCAATCCATATAGAAGTTTCCAAATTAAGATACTTTCTAAGAAGCCCTTCCCTCCTTAATGAGTCACTTGAGTTGAAACTTAACCTCCCCTTCCATTCAAACCTACATATCTCCACCCACGTAGTGTGTGGAATGTGAGGATTCTCCTCTCGAACATGTGCTCATGCAAATAATTACAAATACTTAGATTCTAACAATAGTTCAAATAAGTGGTGAAAGTATCATAAGTGAAACACTCACAACTCATATGAATGTCATGTCCTTCAATGGAACAACCCTTCCTCTTCCCAACAAAGTTCACAATCCTTCTAAACTTGACAATTATCCTTCTCAACCTAAACCCATGTCTAGGTCGAAAGCATTGGACAATTTCTCCCTACTAAGAAGTAGGTAAATGTACATCCCAATTATCCCAAGGATCCATTATATTTCACAAGTTGTATTAACAAAACCTCTCGAGACATAGAAATTCAACCCTCTTTAGTAAATTTCAACTATGATAAGTGGTTGGTTGTCATGATTTCATCGATGCCTCCTCTGGCTCCCATGAACCCTTCGTCATTGAGTGACCTAATTCCTCAAATATTTTTCTTACATTGGAACTCCATTCTTCATAGAAAGTACTTACCACCCTCATCTCTTCCTATTTTGATTAGGATTTCCCCTCAACATTCTCTTGCACTTGATGCATCTTCCCCTTCTTTTTGTCTTTTATCCCTATTTAGGATGGTATTGTTGTATCCATGCTTAGGTTAGCTCCAAATTTCTCCCTGGTCATATTATGGCTCTCTTCGGGTTGTTTGAACCCTCTCTCTCCCTCCTTTATGTAATTGTCAAGCTGCTCATGATAACCACTCCTTTTCGCACTTTCCTTTTCCACTCTCTTATATTTTCATGCTTTCCTATGCTATTTCCTTCCCTCTATCTCTTATCCCTCATTCCTTATACACTCGGGGAAACACATTCCTCCTTCTTTGCTTTCATCTTTTCCTTTTCTTGGCCTTGTTTCTCCTCAGTCATCTAGTTGGTGATTAGTTATTTATAGTCTGTTATCTTGTATACAATCAAATTTGAGATGGATTATCCATAGTTAGGATTGATCATTTCTCCTCCTAGTCTCTTTCATAAGATGTTGGTTTTAGTAGTAGTATCATAAAAACTATAGGGTCACATCCATTCTCCAACATCTCTTGTATGTCACATGTTGTATTTTCTAGTTTAGTCCCAACATTGTCACTTGTTGCATGTTGCCTCTTCCCCTTGTTGGTGCTTCACTGATCCAGATTTAGGAGTGGAATGAATTAATTAACAGACCAAATACAATAAACATAGATATCCAATGAACAATATCTTCTATTGAATAATGAAATAGTCTGAAACTGTAAAACTGTAGAACTGAAACACTTGCTCGGATGGTGGTAGTTATCTCTGAGAATAGATGTGGTTGCTACGCACATCTGTCTGAGCAGAATGGATTCCAATGAAAATATAAAGGCCTTTTTTATATTACTCATGAATTCCAAAACCCTAGACATCCAAAAACCTAAACCTACAAGGTGAAACGCCAAAAGTCATGTGGGCCCCTATGGGTAAGTTGGTGTAAGTTGGTACCTTAACTTCCTAGGGTCGTAACTTTTGCTTAAAACCTCTGTTTTAGGCGCGTGATAGCCCGTTGGAAAGTTATTTCAGAGAAATACACGTTTCTCCATCAATCTCTGACTATGTTTATAGTTTGAATGTGGAAATCCAAAAAAACAATGTTTAAGGCCCCAAAATGACCCTAGAAGTACAATAAGATGTGTTGACATGAAAACATACAAAATCAACGAGTAGGATTAGGCGAGAGGCCACCGGTATCCACTTTGAGGATGTGTGGGGCTTCAGACATCCCCAGAAGTGTAGAACCCACAATTACAAAGAAGTACAAAAGAACGTGTTGAACAAAAATGGACAAGAGGAGCCAGTTGGAATAGTTGGGGGCTACCAATATCCACCTAGATCAATCCTCCCCCCTTAGGAATCAATGGTCTCCATTGCGTTGAGTTCCCCCATCAGGTGAGGAAACTTCTGTTGGATTTGACCCCGGGTGATCCACTTGCCTTGGTGTAGGAGTTTCCTTGCCTTGATAACCTGAAAAAGTTGGATCCTCTGTTGGCGAGTGCCCTTGACCTATTTGTCCACTATATGATCAATGAATGCTTGTTCCATGTAGTCGAGGTTGAGCTCTGTGGGTGTCAGTTGTTCTGCGATCTCTGAGGTTTCCAATAATGGTGGAAAGTATGGTCGAAGGAGGTCCATTTTGAACAATGGGTGCAGGCCAAGGAAGGGTGGAGTGTTTAGCTCAAAATCATTTCTACCCACATCCTTGGTGATAGTGTAACGCCCATAGCGAAGCAGGCGAAGCTTCCGATGGGGCCCGGTGAGACTCTCCTTCTACAAATGTAACCAGACTTTGATGCCCACCTGAAATTGGTGTGGTACCCTATGTTGATCATGGCGATGCTTGTACTTAGCATTGGATTTCTGGAAAATCTCCTGGACCTGTTGGAAGATGTGTTGAATCCGCAAAATGAATCTGGTGGCTTTGTCAATCGCGGACTGATCATGGGAAGAGTCTGTCTGTGTGGTGGCAATAGGAAGTGCAACATCAATGGGTCCCAAGGGTTGGAATCCCAGACCCACCTAGAATGGGATATGACCGGTGGAACTATGGAGAGCCATGTTGTAACTGTGTTGAACATAGGGGAGACTCTTGTCCCATGTAAGGGGATTCTTAGAATTGTACATGCGCATGATGTGAAAAATCATTCGATTGACGACTTATGTTTAGTCATCTATTTGGGGGTGAAAAGAAGTGGATTATGTGAGCTTGGTGTCCAACAATGACCAGAGACTCGACCAAAATGTGTTGAGGAACCTGTTGTCCCGGTCGGAGATGATGGTTTGTGGTATCCCAAAGTGGACCCACAATCGTTAGAAGAAGAGTTTGGTAGTATCTGCCACTATGATATTCTTCTAGCAGGTTGTGAGGATGACCATCTTCGAAAACTGATCAATGACCACAAATACACATTCATTTCCTTGCTTGGTGGATGGAAGGCCCGACATATAATCCATTGAGATGGATTCCCAAGGCTTATCGGGAGTAGGAAGAGGGGTGTATAATCCTTGCTTCTTAATGGTTGGCTTGGAAATGGCACAAGAAATACAAAATCTGGTATACTTGCTGATGTCATGTCGAAGTTTTGGCCAATAAAAATGTTTATGAATAACGACCATAGTTTTCTTTCTGCCAAAATATTCTGCCATCCGACTATAGTGGGATTCCCAAATCATCTTTGCACGCTCGCTTGTAGGAACACAAAGATGGTTTGGGTGTCATAAGAGTTCATCCTTAATGTGAAAATCGGTGACAGTCATGCCTGTACCCAATAGCTGATAGGTGGTGGTGAAGTTTGGATCGTGTTGATAAAGTTGGGGCCACTCAGATGCTTCATGTCTACAGGAATGGAGCACAGTGTTGAGGGTATACACAGGAGGTCCATTGATGTAGTCAGTGACACGATTTGAGATACATGTCTTATACTTGATGTTGATATGGAACTGCTGCAGGTAGGTGGGCCACTTCTGATGGCGGTCGTTCTACAATTTCCCCTATGTTTGTATGAACTGTAGAGGATTGTGATCAGTGTGGATGATTGTCTCTTTTCCCATAATGTAATGTTTCCATTGACGATAAGCTTGTACAATGGAATACATTTCCTTGTCATAGGTGGGGTATTTACGAATAGTATCTAAGAGTGTCTCACTGTGGTATTCCACCGGATGACTGTGCTGAGTGAGAATTGTGCCCACAACATAGTCAGATGCATCGGTCTCAATATCGAACGGTTGTTGCAGATCGGGTAAGGAGAGTACTGGAGTTGAGCATAAACAATGCTTCAGATCATCGAATGCTCATTGTTGTTCCTTCCCCCACACTAACTTGGCTCTGCCACCACCCTTGGTCACCTGGTTGAGGACCCATGCAATATGGGAGAATCCCAATACGAACCGTCGGTAGAAGTTGGCTAGTCCTAAGAAGCTCTGAAGCTCGGTCAGTGTGGTTGGGTCTAGCCAGTCACAGATGAATTGGATCTTAGTTGGATCAATATATACCCCATTCTCATCAACAATGTAGCCTAAGTATTGGACCATGATCATGCCAAAAGATAATTTTTCCAAGTTGGCATATAGCTTGTGCTGCTGCAAAGTGCTCAAAACCTGTTGAATATGTTGCATGTGTTCCTCCCACATTCTGTTGAAGATGAGAATGTCATCCAAATATACCACCACAAAGGATTTGGTGAAGGATCTCAATACATCATCCATCAACCTCATGAAAGTGGATGGTGCATTTGTTAAGACAAAGGGTGTGAATAGCCATTCGAAGAGACCTTCTTTATATTTGAAGGTTGTCTTCCATAAATCAGTTGGTTCAATGGGAACCTGGTGGTAGCCAGACTTTAGGTCAATCTTGTCGAAGAAATTTTCCCCCTTGAATTGGTCAAGAAGGTAATCAATCCAAGGAATGGGGTATCGGTTCCAGATTGTGATTTTGTTTAAGGCTCTATAATCAATGCAGAGTCACCAAGTCTTGTCCTTCTTCTACACCAGTACAATCGGGCTTCTGCAAGGGGAGGAGATGGGTATGATGTGCCCCTTTTGAAGAAGCTCTTGGAATTGATGCTTGATTTCGTCATTTTCCATCAGTGAGCAACGCCAGACTGGTCCATTAGATAGAGTTGCATCAAGGGTTAGATAAATTGGATTCTTGACTTGGCAGTGTGTCAGTACCCCTGTAGGTGAGGAGAAGATGTCTTTGTGTTCTTCCACGATCTTGTCCACTTGCTTCTGCTACAAAGAGAGGATCTATGTAGAAGACACATGTGTGGTAGTGACCTTCTGCTTACTTTGAGCACGGATCACAAAGAAGATGAACTTCCCAGTCTGTGAGATGAACTTATTGCATTGCTTAGCAGAGATTAAAGAAATATTAGTAGGTGAAACTACCTCTAGTATCTTGTACAATTGTACACCCAAAGTAATAATAACATTGCGGGGTCTAGACTCATACACAACATGACGCTTCCACAAATATGGTTGTCCTAAAAGAACATCACAAAATTCAAGGGGATCAATATCACACAGTACCTCATCTTTGAAAGGCTTGATGTCATAGGGCATACGACACTATTGGATGACACATAGATCTCTTCCTTGGCAAAGCCAGCCAATGGTGTAGGGTTGCAGGTGCGGTGTCGTTGGAAGGTCCAGTCGCTTGACGACCTCTGCTAAAATAAGGTTCTTCTGACTACTGCTATCGACAATGAAATGAAGCAGAGCCCCCTTTACCCACATCTATGAGTGAAAGAGGCATTCCCCTTCCTATGGTTCTTTTGGTTCGCTTGGACAAACTTTGGTGGTAGAGAAAATGACACTGGGTTCAACATCGATAATCCACTTCCCTCCTTCACGATTTGATTTGGAATCAGAATCAGCCTCTGAATCAAAAGCCTTCAATTCATCCATGAGGGACTACTTATAGCGACATTCTTCGGTGTTGTGCCAAGGGATTTTATGGTACTCACACCATTTCCTCCTATCCTTCTTCGTCTTCTCATTTCCCTTCTTATGTTAAGGCTTGGACTGGTTGTCCTGAGGTTGACCATCTTGATTTGGTCCCTTGCTGTGTGGGTTGGGGATGCCTTTGCCCTGCTTCGGCTGTGAGGGGTTTGCAGTTCCAAACTCTCACCTTTTCTGCTTAAAATTTTGATCGATCTTGACAACGTATATATAAGTCGTGCCCAATGAGGCGATGTCCAGAAACTCCATTTTTTTTTTAATGTATCTATGCAAAAAACTGTGGTATTTGAGCACTAGATGATGCTCAGAGTCTTTGATACCCAATTTGGTGTGTAGGGTATGGAAAATATTGGTTAAATCTGGTACTGTTTGGTCCTCGTAACTTCCAATAGGGTAGTACTATTGTTTAATGGCATCCTGGAAGAAATCCCATGTAGGGATGACCACAAACATTGCATATTCCTCTACAAAACTTTGCACAGAGTAAGCATCCCACCAGTCTTTAACATGGGGAATGACCTTGACGAGTGCAAAAGTTATATTTTCCTTATCGAAAAAATTGTGGAGCGAAAAATACCCTTCGAGCAAATTCAACCATTTATCTACAACATCCGCATCTATCAGTAATTCAAATAATGAAATATCAAAATTTAACTATACCTTGAAGGGGGTTGCATGGCCGCATGATGAAGATGCTTCTCCTATGGACAATCGTCGAAGGATCTGCGTGAAGTTGTCCATCATTTCGTTCCTTTGTCGCGCGAGGGATTCCTCGAGCAACATTTTAATAGGATCTCCTTCTCCATCATCTTTCTTTTCACCCCCCATGGGTTTTTTTCGAGCTCGACGTGGCCGATCTTGCAATGGCTTGATGGGTTTGAGTCCCAACTTCTTGTACCCAAATCTTGTCAGGGACATGCATGAAGAAAAATAAATCAAGAGCAGATCGCTCTGATATTACCGATCCATATTTAGGAGCGAAACGAACTGATTAACAGACTGAATACGATAAACATAGCGATATGAATAATAACACAAATATCCAATGAACAATATCTTCTATTGAACAATGAAATATGTTGAACTGTGAAACTACAGAATTGAAACACTTGCTTGAATGGTGGTAGTTATCTCTGAGAAGAGATGTGGTTGATACATGCATTCGTTTGGAAGAATGGATTCCAATGAGGCTCTAGATACCTTTTTTATATTACTCATGAATGCCAAAACCATAGACATCCAAAAACCTAACCCTAGAAGGTGAAACGCCAAAAGTCATGTGGGCCCCTATGGGTAAGTTGGTGTAAGTTGGTACCTTAACTTCCTAGGGTCGTAAATTTTTCATACGACCTATGTTTTAGGCACATGATATCTCGTTGGAAATCTCTTTTAGAGAACTATGCATTATGTTATCAAACTCTGACTCCGTCTATAGTTTGACTGTGGTGAGCCAAAAAAGACAATGTTTAGGGCCCCAAAATGGCCATGGAAGTACAAAAAGATGTGTTGACATGAAAACATACAAAATAAGTCAGTTGGATTAGGTGAGAGGCCCCCAATATCCACCTGGAGGATGTGTGGGGTTTCAAAGATCCCCAGAATTGTAGAACCCACAATTACAAGCAAGTACATAAGAACGTGTTGAACAAAAATGGATAAAAGGAGCTAGTTGGAATAGGTGGGTGGCCACCAACATCCACCTGGATCATTCACAAACACCATTGTGTCCTATGGAATAGCTAAATCCTTACTGATGTATGCCACCTCCCACACCATGATTGGTGTTTAGTTAGCATTGGTGCCTCCAACATTTGCACTAGATCCATTCTGGTGTATGATGCATCACTTTCATTAGCCCTATGTTGATGTATGTTGCATGATGCCTTTTCTAACACCTCACCAAATCCATTTCCTTCACACTCTCATCAACTCATTTCCAGCATTGTCATCTCATGTATTCACTTGCATCACACCAAAATTGTCATTTCTTTCCATTCTTTCTACTTCTTTCCTTTTCCTTCACTCACTGCTTGTCCTTCCCTAAGAGTTAGTGTTACTATCCCTCCCTTTCTAAGGGAAATAATTTAAGCTTGGTTTTGCAAGTATAATTTTTCTTGGGCACCAAGATTTTCATGCTCACATCTCTCACAACTTCCACTACTCACTCCCATGATTAAGTAAGTGCATGTATCACTCTCTTACTATTACTTGCATGTTGTGTTTCTAACATATCTTTCATAATCTAATTATTGTATTCCTTTCATGATGGTTAGATTCATTGAATTTACTTTCATAGTCTAGTTTTTATCTTACTTTTGTAGTAATTAGACCTTCTCATATTATTGTCTCATAATTTAGCTACCTTGCAATCTCAATATTTAGACATACTTGACTCCCTTCTTGCATTCTTTACATTTTAGGAATTTTATTTATTCTCTCTCTTTCATTTTCTTTGTCTTACACATGCTTGGCATCATGATTACTATGCATGTGTGTCATGGCTCTGCTTGCTTGAACTATTTTTGAAGGCAAGGGGTCACACATAAATGTTGGGCACATTGGTGCCTCCACTAGTGGAAAAATACCCCCTCAAATAAGAAATCAACTCACATTACGCAATGCACATATTAGTATGTTTTTCCCCATGCAACATTCCCTTGCTATCATTGTTACTCTTATTTTAACTTTGTCTTCTCTCACTTTGCTTGTTTCTCTTCTTCCTTGTAACTCGCTATTATTAACATTTTATGGATTAAAACTCTTGCAAGAAATGAAATATATAGCATATGGATTTCTCACTTTAGAACTCACATACACCTACCCACTAGGGAGATTATGATGTGACCCTCTTAACTATTGTATCCATTTGTACCCTACTCAATGGTGACATCGATATCTCTCTACCATCCTTTTGTGATGGACCACTTTCCTTTAATCCCCTTTACATTTGCTTAGGTGTATGACTTCTTAGGAATGCATATCACTTAGGTAGGTTCCTTGACCACTTTTCCTCTATTGTCCTTTGGACCATGGTCTTCTATTTGGTTTAATTTGATCCTTCAAGGCAATAATTTGGGGTATTTCCTTATTCCATGGGTTTAGTCAGGGGCTCAAACCTATTATTGGGTCAATATTTAGTTAGGATGGTTCATTACTGGTACAAAATGGACCAAATCCATTTTATTTTTCTATTTATAGGGTTAAAAGAGTCAAATATTATTTTTCCCTGTCACAAGGTGTTAAGTGAACCATGACTTTCTTGGTTGTACCATGACTATGTCTTGTGGAAAAATAGGATAGAGAACCTATTTTAGGACAAAACACCATACTATGGCCTCTATAACTTGTGATATGTGTCCAAACCATGCATTTGAATTTTTTGCATGGGTCACTCTCTCTAATAGTTATATTTCCATTCACTTACACCTAGAGTTCGTTATCCAATTTATGTTTTCTGACAATCTTGACTTCTCAATCCTTCTCTCTATCTTTGATTATGAAGCATGTACACATTCATATTGGTGCCAGATCTTGATCTATCTCTATAATTAAACCAAGCTTTGAATTTGTATGTAGTTGTCTTCTCAAATACCTCAATATGTTTTCATTACTATCGGTTTGGATCCAAGCTTGCATTATTATTCTCTCATCTTAAGGCATCACAAAAGGCTTAGTTATTTCATACCTTGGGCAATTAAACCCTACAAACTCAAGGGATGTTCCATCATAACTGGGGAAAAGGAGGTATCAAACCCTTATGAGGGAACTTCTATGTCCTTTCAATACATATTTTTATATTAGCATATGTGTTAAATCCAGTGTTTTTAATACTTTCTATTGAAGATCGGTGCAAGTCTATTTTTCAAGAGGATTGAACTACATGTGGACGTTTGTTTAGGAGGTGGAATATTGTCTTAGAGGAATGTCACAACACTCATATTTAACCGAAGGAAATTTCAACACCTACAATAGGGATCATATTAGTGAGTTCGTTCAATTTCCTCTCTCTTTTATTTCTAGAACTTGATTTAATTAGCTCACCAAAGGATATTGGGAATTAACCCTAGATTAACTTGAATTCATTTTTCAATTTGTTGCTAATTAATGGATGAAAATCGTAATTGAAGTGCCCTAATAAACCTACATCCCTAGGTATCTCATCAAAATTAAAATTTTAACAAATCTCATGGTATTCCTCCCTTCTCTTTTCTTCCTTTCTTCCTTTACCCTAGGCCTTATTTGTTTTACTAAAATCAAGTGGCAAATCCACTCTCTCCTTTTTACTTACTAGTGGTGTTTGTAGCAAGGTCATTCCCCATCCCTATGCATATTATATGGAGTCCGCCTTAATCATTTCCATGCTTAAATCCATGGGGGGTTTCCACTTTTTTTGTTGAAGTAGTGGAAATCCTCTTGTAGAAATCTATTGTGTGCCTTTCTATTAACTAAGAGAAGTTTGTAGAAATGGCCATTTCAAATTAATTAGACAAGGATGACCTTTGTTTCTTGCCTTATATATTGTTATTATAGAATCTCTAGGTTACCTTATTTAGAACATAATGGTACATGGTATAATAAAAAGTATCTCTTTCCCTCACCCTGATGGTAGGAAACTAGTGAATGGGAATTTTGTAGATGATTCTTTCTTGATGATTCTAGAAGAAAAAGAATGGAATACTTACAAATAGTTTACGAGGCCTCTTGATCTATAAAATATCATTGATATTCCACTGGAACAATTCGTCCCAACAAATATGATAAATAAAATTGAAATCTACACTGTGAAGGTTAAATTCATTTAGATTCCAGAATATTTAGTTATTGATTTTCTCCTTATGCATGAAATAGATAAAGTGCAGAAAATAGAGAAAAATAAAGTACAGTCACACACCATCCACAAGATAACACAAATATTTTCTCTATGAAACCCTTACGGGATAAAACCCAACTAGAAGGTGAGGTTGCTCTGCTCTCTTTTCTCTGGTATGGGAATAATTCAAGTACAAAGGAGAAGGCACTCTTATGGAGTTACCTGAGACCTGTGGCCTGTTAGGATACTACAAAACATTAACCCACTCTATTATTCTCTCTAATTTCCCACTCAAAGTTGTTCTTCTTTGATATGGAACAAAATACAATAACATAGATTGGAACCCCTTGTCCTCCTAGTGGCCTGGTATTTAACATACCCTAATAGCCATCTAGGGGTAGGCTTTTCACTTCCTCAACCCTCAATTGTGGTAGGGTTTTGAACCTTCTATAATATTTTTGAAATTCCTCACGCGGATAGCCCCATATGCATGAGTAATGGGGGTTGGCAGGGCATCATGTCGTACCATGGTGGTCAACACGATAGGTCAACTTGTGGGAGGCATAACTTTTGCATACGAACTCCAATTGACTCACAGTATGAACCGTTGGAAAGGAATCAGAGTGTAGAACATCGTCAATGGGGTTTGTGATAGTTCTTCACATCATAACCCCAACTTATTTTTTTTAATGCCTCAAATGGCTCTAGAAGGTTCTGGACCCCAATTTTCCAAACTGGGACCTGCCACTAAAATGAACCTACAAGTTGATTCCTCCAAATTTTTCCACTTTGAAAGCATCGATATAGATGAAAAATAATATAATGATCCAATCCATATCACCTCCCATCCTAAGTTGTAAATGGCCAAGACTTAGTGCTTCCATGTTGGTAAAAAGGAGGCTCCAAGCTAGTTTATGGGTCAAGTATGGGTATGGGATTCAACCTATAGAAATATTCAAGTTTATAGGAATCTTATTTTCCTTTAGTATGCCTCCCATAAGGATATGTAGGGGGAAGTATTGCAAAAAGTGGCCTAGAATATCGAAAAAAGGATTATGAAGCATGTGTCTCTTGCTCCTAAATTCCAAATTTGCACTAAAGTTTTGGAAGCTACACATGTACTACTGCCCATTTTGGGTTCCTTTATTTAAATCCTACTTCTGGCAAGACAATATTTTTAGAAACTTTTTGCAAGTTAAATCTAGAAGAGAACAAGGATTTCATAGAGTCAATTGGAGTGTCTGTTGTATACCGATAAATAAATGAGGAATGGGAATTATTGCTACTGGAACTCGGGCTTAGGATTTGTGTGGAAAATGGGTCATTGTAGTCATTGAATGCTATGGAGCATAGAAGAGAATGATTAGAAATTGTATCACCTTTAGAGCTCTTGATGGTCAGAACGTGTGGATGAATCTAAATGTGTAGACTCTATTGATTATCATGGCCCCATTTAAGGTGGAGGATAATTTTCTATCTAAGAGAATCTAGCAATCTTGGGAGGCAATCAAGCACAAATTGGTCTCAAAAAGTGATTCTCTAAGAGTAGATATATCCTTCAATGACCACTTTCTATGGTTGTCACTAGTGGTTTTGCAGGTTGGGAAACTTCTTCTTGAGATTTTTTAATTCTTGACCAAGATATTATTTGAGAAAAGAATCCACTTCCTTGGGAATCTTTTTGAAAACCGGTTTAGACACTAGAAGACTTTAGAAATTTAGAAAATGGAGTTCAAGCTTATCACAGCTAACAAAATTATTTTAGAAAAAGAGCAAAGTTTGATCCTGAAAAATAATTTTCTAAGTCTTGGCTTGCTAGAGTTGCAAGCTTGCTGGAAGGTCTAAAGGTTCAATCAAAGGAGAGGTTTCAAGAAGTAGAAGTTGAGTGATGTATACACGTGGTTATAATATAGGCCTAGGTTAGATGTCAATATTAATAAATTAATTCAAAGGAGAAGACATGGCTACACCAAATAAAATTCATTTAGAAGATGAATCTAGAACCTAAAAAAACTTGATTTTCTTAGTCCTTGATTCATGGAGGCTTTCTTATTCACTAGCACCTGAAATGCTTAAGGGACAACGAATCAAAAGTTGATTTATGTGGAAAAAAATTAAAACTTTAAGCATCTTTTATAGTACCGCAAGTACCCCTAGTGTAACTATGATTGGGAGTATAATCTCTATCACTAGTTTCTACCATAAACAATCACTTGGAAGTTAATCCTTTTAAGAAACTCTCTACAATCCATAGAATTTCACACAACATGGAAATGGATTAGAATTGATATTTATATAATATTTTGAAAACAAGGAATGAATTTATTTTCATAATTGCACAACATGATGTTATTTTCACATGGCATGATGTCTCCCTAATCTGTGTTCATCTATATTTATAGAATTTGTTGTAAACTCAGAAGGTGGAGATGGAAGTGGCATGAATTCTTGAGTTGATGTATTACTAGACTAATGTATCTTGTACCATGAGCAGAGTTCTTCATAAAGGGAACTCACATGCTTACTGTGTTCGCTCTAGACCTTTAGGTAGCCAATGACATTAAAATGGGTTAGAATAAGGAGTAAGAGAGCATCAAGAAAGAAAAATAGTTATCCCCCAACTAGGTTCTCTAAGGTGCCCTTGTTTACGAAGTTTCAGACTATCCCTGTAGCTATCTTTGTACCAAATCACCTTGGAGAACCCATGTAGGGAAATAATATATGACAACCCATTGTGGTAGATCCTTAGCCTTCAACTGAAGGATGGAGACCTACACCTAAATACAAATACCCCCCTTACATGGTTGGTTTGGTTTCAATGGATTCATGATTTGACCAAGGCGTTAGGCCACTTACTTTTGTTTATTGATATATACCTTAGGGAATATGTATTGTTATAACTCTGTATTAATTTTGATGCCTTGCATAAGGATTTTTAAAAGGTCATATGTTTATACATTATAACATTAGCTCGTGTTGGTTTTTTTTCTTATTGGTAAGAAGTGTCTTTATATTAATATTTAAAAATATTGGAATACCAAAAGCTTGATTGAATAAAGCTTGAGAATTTTCAAAATTATACCTTGCATGACCCCATGGCTGATAACTATGCTAAAACTAAACCAACAGGTTGTACAAAAAGGAAAAAACTATCTGCTTGGAGCTAAAAAGGAACCATGGACTATAGAGTGGGCTATGCATAAACATAAACTATGCTTGTTGGCTATGGATATAAGTATCATCCCCTTATGACAAAAAACTTACCAAGTAAACTACTAGGTTGCATGGTCTCCATCCTTATTAGGTGTTATTGTAACTATGTCCCCACTAGGGTTCTACGTTTGGGCTAGGAGGGAAGTAGTCTTTGAGAGATATTTGTTTTTTTTGGAGATGTCCTTACAGAGAGGGGTGAGGGTCTTCTATAGTTAGGAGAGAAAATCATTGACTGGGTTTATGAATTTATTTTGAGGATATAGATTATAAATAACAAGGGTTCTCATGTGCCACATCATATCCATGTTTTTATGAATGATAGTGTGTTTACCCATTCCGTGCTTGGGTTTTGTGAGCTCCTTTTGCCACACTTCCTCTTCCGCACTATAATCCTCTTCCAAATAATTTTGCTTGTAAACTACATGAAGGTGTTTGTTTTTAGCTTCATAAGAGGGAGTAATCTCCCCATCAAAGATTGCCTCAACCATACCATTTTTTCGCTCCTAGATAATTCCATGGCGTTGTATTTACCTGTATCATATGTATACGTTACCATCCTTTGTCTTCGAGACATAATCAGGGTAACCTACTTTTCCTATGACGCCTATAAATTGACCCCTAGCTTCTATGACCTTAGACCTTGCTTCTTACTAGATCCTTTGCCTTTAGGTATAGGTTCTCCCACATGAGGATTAAGCACCCATACTCTTGGCATGCCAAATTGATGAACATCTAAATTTAGACATAGTATTATCAACACCATAACAAAAATCTAACAATCAAGTGGAGCAATGAGTAGGGAACAATTGGCTAGTTTAAAACCTTTGGTCCCCTTTTCAAATAATCATAACCCTTACAACTTCCCTGAGACATCAATGCAATGTACTCTCAAATACCTTGTTTCTTAATCATGTAGGGGAGTAAAATGAAGGGAGCTTGGGATAGTGTTGGATATAGTCACCACCTTCACTGCCAAGTGTGTTGCATGTGCCAGGAATTGTCATGAGTCTTGTTATTGACATCAACCCTTCCTACTTCAAATAGCACCCTATCAAAAGATCTTAATTTGTAGTGATTGTTTTCACAAAATTTTTATATATAAAATCCATATACTTTCATTTTGTATATTAATAAAATTATGAAACATTTTATATAAATAATTAATATTAACTTAAAATATTATAAAAATATGTAAACTATCTTTTATATAAGGGGGCATATCTCTCTGCTTATCATATTTTTTAAGAATCTTTGCTATACCTAAAGATTCTTATGACTCGTAAAAGTGTAAACCATGACTCCTAAAAGGGTAAATCCACACCTTTACAAAATAGGGAAAGCTTGTCTTGGAAAATTGACAAGGTTTTATAGGAACTTAAAAGTTAGAGATAAAACTTATTAAAATTTGTAAGAGCATCTTATAGACCCCCATAAATATGAAAGAGCATCATATAAACCCATTTAAGAGCACAACATGTCGCTTACAAGAAATTGAACCTGGGTGGGGAGGGTAACAATCATTCCTCCTGATTTTTAACAATAAGTTAAGATAGATTATTGACGGGGAATGATGGAGAGAAAGATAGGTTAGAGCTGCGAGGTAGGTTAGGTTGCAGGGTGTTGAGATTGGGGTTTAGTGGATCGAAAATAGTGAGGAAAGGAATGGGCTCATCAGGAATTCCAGAGTCTTTGGGTCAATCCTGAGACAAAAGTCATCAAAATCAATCGACATTCAAGGACGCGGACCGCAGTGTTGGGGATAGCACAACAATGTCCAGAGGAAACTGAAATGGAGGTCGTAGGAAAGGATGACAAGGATAGGCCTGGGGAGCAGCAAAGTCCCGGATTTGACAGAACTAAGGTGAACGACTGGCATGCATGCACATCGTAAACTTGAAGGTATGAAATGACCTCATCTAATATTGGAAACTACATACAAAATATGAAGGACCACGCTTTAATAGGAAAATTCATGGGTATATGGCCATCTGAAAAAAGCCCTCATGGGGTGGGTGAGTTCCATACAGAAAATAAAAGGGAAAGTAGATCTAAATCTAGGATCTAAAGGTTTCTTTACAACCATCTTTTCCAATCATGCAGACAAAAACAAGGTGTTTGATGAAGGGCCATATTTTTACAATTCAGTCGGTCTTCACCTTCGCTATTGGATGGAGAGGTTTGCCCCAAAGAAGGAATATTTTAGAGTTTCACCGGTCAAGGTCAGGCTATACTCATTACCGCAAGAATTATGGGAGATGGAAACATTGGAAGGCATAGGTAATACCCTGGGATCATTCATCAAAATATAAGAGATCAAAAAGACTACTAAATACACCTCATATGCAAGGATCTGTGTTTATATGAATGTAGAAGGATCCCTCCTGGATGCAGTAACAATATCCTATTAGGACAATGAATGGACCCAGGTGGTGGACTATGAACAAACCCCCTTTAGATGTAGTAAATGCCATGCTCATGGCCACCTATTTCACGATTTTCCATTGAAAATAAAACAAACCAACACCAAGCAGCTAGAGGATACAGATGCAGAAGGATTTACAAAAATTCAAGGTAAGTGTAGGGGAGCGAGAAGGCAGGGAACCCAAACAACCAAGGAGGGAGGACCCGGAAAAAATAAATTCAAAGTCCTTGTGGAGATCTCCCTAGAGAGTGAATACCACACCAAGGAAGAACCAAAGAAGCAAGAAACCAACAAAATTACTACCCCTATAGACTCAGATCCATAAGAAATATGGGGGAAAAAAGAAACACCGGGGCACCAAGGAAAATCACTAGAGACAAGAGGAAAAGAATTGGAAATGAAAGATCAAGAGAAACAAACCACAAACAACCAATATGCAGGAGGGTACGAGATAGATATGGAACAGATTGAAAAATAACCAAAGTCCCAAAAGCAAGATCCTAGAGAACCGAAAGAAAAGGGTGAAAATACATAATATATGTCATATGTACAGGAGAACTCATGGGACAATGGTAGGATGGAAATATGCATGGGGATATTATCTATCTCATCGGGTGGATTTGGATTCAAAACCAAAACCTTGAAGATCCTCAAGAAATATGCCAATGAGGAAAAAATAAGGGGCAGGAAACCATATAGTCAAGTGATATAAGAAATGAGATCTCACCTAGTTGATTCAGGTCAAGTAGTAGGCCTCCTAGAAAGGTATTTAAAAACCCAACATAAGTGATATCATGAAGCTAATATCATGGAATGTGCATGGTTTAAATTCCCCATCCAAACAAAGAATGCTGAGAAAAAAGAATAACTCAGGAGAAGGCTGAGATAGTAATGATTTAGGAAACAAAGTGTGATAGAGAAACTATGGGAAAGATTGCAAAACATGTTTGGAACAGGTGTGAGGTAGAAGCAATAGATTTAGAAGGGGATTCTAGCGGCCTGGCAATCCTTTAGGACCCAACAAAATGGAAATCAAACATGTTCATTCTCTTTCCAAGGATCCCCACTATGAGATTTGTGGGGATATGATCTCATTCCCAAGGTTTCATTTCGAATGCCTACGAATGTAACACCCTATTTCCCCCAGTCTGTAAAAATAACTATATTGGCCAAGAACTATGGCAAACTCCAAGATGTGAATGTGTGATTTGACGAACCCTATATAAAGGGTCGATGAATGTAAATGATGTGTGAATATATGTTGCATGACTGCGGAGAGGGGGGATGTGCTGAAAAAGAGACCATGATGGCTGATGAAAGGTGGTGGAAGGCACCTGGAATGGTGGTGTTAACTTCCACTGAACCAATACCGTATTGGTCTTTACTGGCTCAAAGACCAAAGCTACTCTCTGGCCCTGAAATGAATTAATCGTCGAGATGGTAGGTGGGGAGGCTCCTCATGAGTTAATGAGGGGATGGAGGTGAACCACCCATCCATAGAAGCCCTCAGACCTAACCACTATGGGGGAATTCGTGCCACATGCAACCTTGCAGGACAAAGCAAGAAAGGAAGTGTGGGAAGGGGGATGCGATAGGAATCGCAGAAGGAGAACCAGAGGAACTCTGGAAAATACAGGGAGTCATGAGCAGAGGAGAAGGAGAGTAACCTTCATCCTAGACTTTCGACGAGCAGGAAGTAAGAGACTGAGTCTCAAAGCATCGTTGTCTATCTCGGGGGTGGCTAGTGGTAAATCCATTTGGAGTCGTTGAGCCTATGATTAGGTGGAAACGAGCACCCCTCTCAAAAGTCGTGCCACACTTGGTGTTATTTATGATAAGTGTTTACATATCGCATCTTGAATTAAAATATAATGGATGCATGCTCATGTTTGTACACTTATAAATGATTGATTTATGTATAGAAGTGTTTGCCTAGTATTTCGATCAGCAACAATGAATGCATTCTTATACTTATATGACTATACTCGATTTACGTATCAAATGTATAAGTTTAGATTCGAGCTCGTCCCCTCGAGAGTTGTCCCATGTTCACAACCTATGATATGCCCTGGTTTGTTTTCCCGAAGGCACCTCCTTCTGGGAAGCTCCATCATATTCCAGAGCCGAAGTGACTTTCTGGAAGGGACTATCATTTTTAAGTAAGTATTTAAGCTTACCTCACCCTCACAGAGTTCATAGCTCGATAATCTAAGAAGACCCTTCTGTCAGGTCACCCAGCCTGGTGATAATTACCCAAGGATCCATTGGAGGATTTTATGGCCTAAGTTTGGAAACCTTGCACCAGAAAGAATGGTTCCCTAAGTTTTGGTGTTTCGGTGTCTCGGCTCCCGGGATATCTAAAGGTAAGTTTCCTTGTACTCGCCAGACGTGAAATCTCGATATGTGGAACCCCGAAATAGTCTAGCGTGGATAAGTTTTGGTGTTTCGGCATTTCGGCACCCGGGATACCCAAGGGCAAGTTTCCTTGTCTTCGCATGTCGTGAAATCCTGACTTGCGAAACCCTAAAATGGTATAGCGCAGTTAGAGTTTAGTGTTTCGGCGTTTCGGCACCCAGCATACCCAAGGGAAAGTTTCCTTGTCTTCACATGTTGCAAAATCTCGACTTGCGAGACACCGAAATGGTATAGCGCGGTTAGAGTTTGGTGTTTCGGTGTTTCGACACCCGTGATACCCAAGGGAAAGTTTCCTTGTCTTCGCATGTCACGAAATCCTGACTTGCAAAACCCCAAAATGGTATAGCGTGGTTAGAGTTTGGTGTTTCGGCGTGGTTAAAGTTTGGTGTTTCGGCGTTTCGGCACCCGGGATACCCAAGGGCAAGTTTCCTTGTCTTCGCATGTCGCGAAATCCTGACTTGCGAAACCCCAAAATGGTATAGCATGGTTAGATTTTGGTGTTTCGGCATTTCGGCACCCGGGATACCCAAGAGAAAGTTTCCTTGTCTTCACATGTCACGAAATCCTGACTTGCGAAACCTCGAAATGGTATAGCATGGTTAAAGTTTGGTGTTTCGGCGTTTCGGCACCCGGGATACCCAAGGGCAAGTTTCCTTGTCTTCGCATGTCGCGAAATCTCGACTTGCAAAACCCCGAAATGGTATAGCATGGTTAGAGTTTGGTGTTTCGGCGTTTCCTCACCTGGGATACCCAAGGGCAAGTTTTCTTGTACTCACCAGTCTCGAAATCCTGACTTGCAAGACCCCGAAATGATAATAGAGCAGATGAGATATGGTGTTTCGGTGTTTCGGCACCCGGGATATCTAAGGGAAAGTCTCTTGTACTCGCCAATCCCGAAATCCCGACTTGCAAAACCCCAAAATGACATAGTGTGTCTAGAGTTTGGATGTTTCGGTGTTTCGGCACCCGGGAAACCCAAGGGTCAGTTCCCTTGTACTCGTCGGTCGCGAAGTCCCAACTTGCGAAACCCCAAAATGATCTTAGCGATGAATACAAGCTTAGGAGTTTCAGCTCCCGGGAAACCTAAGTGTGAGACCTTTTGTCTGCGCATATCGCGAAACCCTGACTTGCGAAACCCTAAAATAATAATAGCATGGATAAGTCTTGATGTCTCGGTATTTCGACACCCGGGATATCTAGAAGCAAATCCCTGGTACACGTCAGTCCCGAATTCCCAACTTGCAAAATCCCAATACAACTTAGCGCATGTAGATTTGGTTTTCAGTGTTTTGGCACCCGGAAAACCGAAGGGTATGAACCCCTTGTCCTCTTCTACCGCGAAAACCCGGTACTCGAAACTCCGAAAGGTGGGATGCCAGGTTTTAATCCGAGGCATTTCTATATGTGACAATATTGTTAGTCCCTTTCGGATTTCGGCTCTTCGAGAGACAAGAGAGCAAGGGAACACATGCATCGCGATTTCCCGAATCGCAAAAGCTGAAAACGCCCCTCCGGTAAGGCCCGTGGTCATAGCCAATGATCACATGGGTAAGGATAAGGGATGGTAGGTTCTGCATCAGGCCCCATAGGAATTCGGGGATTCTGTTCCTCGGTGAAAAGAAGGAAAAAGCCGAAAAGTATTAGTTCCCATAGTGGGTGTGTGACAACGAACCTCAGACTCCTCTTAAGAGAAATTTTCTTGATTCCCTAACCCACCTTGGGGACACCCTCAATTGTAATCATTGGTTTATTGGGGGATATTTCAACATGATCACCACCCTTTAGGAAAAAAATACGGAGCTAGGCATATTGAGGGGGAGAGAGAAACCTTTCGAGAATGGATAGAGAACAATAGGCTCATAGATATCCATACCAGCAATGGCCCTTTCACATGGAATAACAATAGAAGAATGGAAAATAGCATTGTTGTACATCTAGACATATTTTCGGCCTCTAAAACCCTCTTCCGAGGACAAAAAGTTATAGAAACAAAAGTCCTCCCTTTCTATGGCTTGGATCACTAACCAATTAGCCTCAGTTGTGAGGAAAATTTAGTGTCGCGCCCCAGGCCCTTTTGGTTGGAAAAGTTCTAAATGGATCACCGAGACTTCATGAAGAACATCGAAACCTGGTGGGGCAAGCTCCCAAAACTGTATGGCACTAAAATGTACCAATTCCAACAGACATTAAAATACATCAAACTCCAACTCAATAAATGGAGCAAGGAAGTTTTTGGAAATATCTTTGAGAAAAAGAATCGGTTAGAGACGAAAATGGCGACTATTCAACTGATAGCATCAACTGGGGCTACAATAGAGGAGACTAAATAAAGACAAAATCAAATCATAATGGATCTAGACAAGAGTGAACTCCAAGAAGAAATCCTCTGGAAACAAAAATCTAGAGTCCAGTGGTTGAAAGAAGGAGATCCAAACACAAAATTCTTCCATAACTCCCTGCTACAAAGAAGAAACTAGAACATGATTACAAATATTATTAAAACTTATGGTGAAAGAGTAGAATCTAATGAAGACATAGCAAAGGAATTGGTAAACCATTTTAAAATCCTACTCACAAATCCAAAAAAGAACAGGACAGAGGCTATCCAAGAGATCACAAGACACATCCCAAAGCTTGTAACCCCAGATCAAAAAATATTTTTAATGGGGCCAACCTCTCTGAAGGAAGTGGAAAGGACAGTCATGGAAATGAAAATGGGGAAATCCCCAGGCCTAGATGGTTTCACTACTGAGTTTTTCCAGAAGTGTTGGAAGATCATTGGGAAGGACATTTGGTAGGTTGTGGAAGAATCACAAACTTCGGGCTCCATGGTCAAATCCTTCAATGCCACCTTCATAGCCCTAATCCCAAAGGAAAAAGAGGAAAATATGGAAGAAAAATTTATACCAATTGCACTATGTAATGTCATCTACAAAATCGTCTCCAAACTTGTGGCCAATAGAATCAAACACTTATTGAAAAATATCATTTTCATCATCTCTCTAAGATGATTCATCTCTTCTACTCTCCCATAGCTTTCTAATGACTGTTACCAAGCTCTAATCCGACCTCTGGTTTACAAGTTATGGCTTCTAGAAGTCCTTCGGGTGCTCATTGGTTGAGGGCCACGTGGCACCCAAGTGGGTCCATCTCATTCGTACCATTTATGGGTTCCTATCTCCTGCAGGGAAGGTCCATCCACCATCCAAACCAACAGTGAGACTTAATCCTCATCTAACACATAGGCTGGAGGAGAATCTTTCATTTGGTGTTGAACGTCCCTTTTCTTTTCTACACGCATGTCCTCTGGAGTCCCGAAGTCCCGAACTCCCGAAGGAGCCCGGAATCCCTACACGTGGCTCCGACCTTCGGGCCTTTCAACTTACCCATTACACAACATCCCAAACCCCCAGAGTCCTAAATTCCCCAACTCTCGAAGGAGCCCAAAATCCCTCCATGTGGCTGTAGCCTTCAGGCCTTTCAACTTAATCATGACACTACATCCCAAACCCCCAGAGTCTCGAATTCCTAAACTCCAAAAGGGTCCACCCTCGAACGTGGTGACATAACAAATGCGAAGGAAAATACAGGTGGGTCCCGCATACTCCTCTCTCCAAATGGACCAAGCAGTAAGCGCCTGGTGTGATACGCCTCAGGGCAGAGATGACACATGGCCCCTTTAGTGGGTGACATGTGTCAAGTTTTAATGGACGCGTAGGGTCTACGAGATGTAGGATTCCAAGTGACATGTGGCACGTCAGTCATGGGTCCATGTCACCCTGGATGACGTCACTACGCCACATCACTCTAGACTGATAGCTTTTCGAGCCCTTCAATCTCACATTCAAGGTGTGTCCACATAACTCCTGGATCGACGACCTTCGTTATTTCGTAACTTCGATGTTTGGGAAATCTGTGGTGTGACTTCCTCCTTACTCCTAACGTATTCAACGTTGGGCTGACCAAGGTCTAGATCTAATGGCCAAGGGAGATCCTAAAGGGTCCCTAAATCTACAGTCCTCGTTGCTTCGCAGCTCCGACCTTCGAGAGTTTCAACATCATGTCCACTCCACTCTCCCGAAGTAGGACTCCGCCAAAGTATCACACGTGGGTCCCTCAACTATTTGATCAGACGGTTAAGAGGGGTTCCTAACGGACTCCCCAGATCCACGGCTCTCATCAATTCATGACTTTGTCATTTGGGGATTCCGATGCTATATCATCTCCATTCTCCTAGAGTGGGACTTCACCGAAGTTACCTCGGCTTGGATCCAACAACCAAGGGGGCTCCCAAATACCCTCAGATCTATGGTTTGTGTTACCTCGCGATAAATGAATGGATCAAGGTTTAACGGTGGGGAAATTATATATGTCCCAGATAAGGAAACCGTAAGGCACCAGTCAACCTTGTGGGTAACTGCAACCATCAATTGCCTTCGGGTCAAAACACTCCAGAGTTTCAAATTCAGAAAGGCTTAGTTCCTTTTTGTCCTAGCGTCAGGTTCCCAGACCTTGGTCACATGGGTCCTTTGAAAACTCTTGTGGGCTACACTCTAATTCATTTAGAAGTAAATGGGTTAAGGACATGGGAATGAGCCCTCATTCTTACAGTGAAAAGTCTGAAGGAGACACCCTCCTTCCATAGGATTTGAACTTGGAATTCCCACGAGGGTAGATTCTAGAGATCGACAAGACTTAAACATTCCAATAAATTCTACCCCAACCCTCTAATAGGCTTATGTCCCACGACTCTTTAATTGCTAAATTGAGGCAAGCAGACAACCATTCAAAAGCATGATTTCACAGAGAGATAATATATAAATCTACCTTAATAATTCAATACATAACTCATTCATAGGCAGATAAATGTATATATTCAATCATCATTTCCATTTCAATACACAGAGTATGAATATCCTTATCAGAAACCAGAAACTGTGAAGCCACTGCTGAAAGAGGTGCTTGTTTCAGCCCAACCATAAGCACAACCACTCCTGACGGATTTACCACTGGCCACCCCTAAGCTAGACCATGATGCTATGAGAGAGACTCTTTATTCTTTCTCAATGACAATCAAGGAAGGAGGTTACTCTCAGCCTCCCGTGTGATCTTAGCAACTGATTTTATCTATACCAAGAAAGGAGGTATGCATGAGTACTTCCACAGTCACTCGTCAGCCTCGTTTATTAACTTGTAACAAAAACCCTGCCCACATCTTCTTGCACCCAGAATGAGCTTATTACCCAATTCTTCCTCAAACCACAGAGTTGTAATTGCTCTTTTTCTCTTCTCAAGATTGCTCTTTCAACTCTGCTCCCTTCGCAAACCTGCTTTCTCACTCTTGTAACGTACTCAGCCACACACCGGTCGGGCTACGCCACTTAAATAGGTTGCAACACACCCAACCACCAGTAGGTGGGCTCGTTGCATTCCCAAGACTCAGTTCTCTGATCTTATCTTGAAATCAAAGGATTGTTCAACAATGTTATTGGCGTGAAAATCGCATGCATTAATCAAGATCCATGCTACAACATAAAGTAGTAAAAAATCGTGCCATGCACAATAATTAACCAACAAACATGCACATTAAAAATACATATCTCATAGATAATTAAATACACAACGGAAATAAACATTACACAGAAAACATAGATAACACTTATCTTGGCAAGTAAACGTTCACCAACTGGCTACATACCAATGACGTTCCTCCCAACCACAAACATTGTTGTTATTTTACTCTCAACAACAGGTCACCCTCAATCCAGGGCTATGAATCCATAAGGATGGGTCCTAGGCCAAATCTAAAACACATAGCAGTTGGATAACTAGCTCTTAGGTTTCCCAACCACACAACAAATCCGAATTTCCAGCTCTCTTTCCCCCTCATCCTGCACAACCCAAAGAAATGAACACCCTTCTCTTCCATTCAATCCCTCAGGTTGTACCATTTCTCTCGAGGGCTCCAGTGCTACTAGTCAGGAAATATCCCTACTGGAACTCCAAGGGTTCTCAACTATGGAAAGTTCTATCTGAACTGTCATCAGTCTCATAACTAACAAGCCTCTAAGCAATCAAGCTATCCCAGGCCTTTCAACATTCACATAAATCCAAAGTACACCAGCTCTCTTCTACCCAACCTACACAACCTTGAGAGAATGGACCCCCTTCTCTACCACACAGTCCCTCGGGTTGTCCATCTCCTTCCAAGTCTCCAGTGCTTTTGGTTAAGAATCTCCCTGTTGGGACTCTCAAGACTCACAGTTGTGGATAGTTCTATCTGAAATTCCATCAATATCATGCGCACATGCATCCATTCCCTCCTAGAATGATCAGTAAATTATTACAACCATTCAACAATGGCTCTCATCTTCCTGCCATTTGTTTCCATGCTCATCCCAAGAGCACACAAACTAGCAATAGTGAGGGAAGAGGAAGAAGGACAAGGGATCAAGGGGAAGAAGATGAACCAGGGGAAGAGTGACCCCCAACTTCACCCAAATCCACCCTCATGAAACCATTTGTATCCATGCTCAGACCAAGAGCACACGAATTCAACAAGAATGATGTTCCTCAAGATGAAAGAGTGATAAGGGTGTACAGTTAATGAATAAGAACAAGTGAACCCCCAAACAAACCAAAGATGGGTTTATATAATTACTTGAAAATCAAGAACCACATGGCCTCCCCAAAGAATCTCATATAACCTTTTTTCTTCATAAAATCAATTATGGTTAAATAAAATAATAATAAAAAGACTTAGCCCCTCAAGCCCCCTCTCTCGTGGAATCATAGCCCCCAACTCTTTTGTCCTTGTTTGTCTTGCAACCAACGGTGTATTTTATTAATGTATATGAAGTATTACATTTCCTAGGCACTCTGGCCCCTTTTTTACTTTACCGGATCACCAACCTAAGTCACAATTACATAATACATTATAGTTCATATGGGTTAAAACTGGGATGTTACATCCCCCTCCCCTTATTTTGGCATTGTCCTCGGTGAAAAACACCATTCCAATGTTATTAACATTACAAATCTAGGCACTTTGGACTTAATCCACATAGGCATTCCAACCAACTCTTATATACATCGGGACTCTGGCCTAAAATTAAACATGTATACATAGACATTTCAAGCCAAAACATGTATAATGATTCCAGAATTTATATCTCTGGAAGTAGTTCCAAACAAAAATCTCGCCTTCCCTCTCAGTGTTGCACAACCCAAATAAATGAACCCCTTTCTATGCCATGCAGTACCTCAAGTTGTTCCACTTCTCTCCAGGGATCTAGTGCACTCGGCCAGGAAGTTTCAAAGTTGTGGCTTCTAGAACTCCAGTTGCAACAAGTCCATTGTACTTTCTTCATTCCATGCCTTCATCATTGAGCTTGATTTTCTTCTGGTGTTATTTTTAGCGAGCTTCCAAATTCAATAGCTAGCATCTCGTCTGTATTATCAAAATACAATCATCATGAGATATTGTTATAATAATTTCAATCATAAATGTCAAATATGTTTTATACAGGAAAACAAAATTTTCCAAGCATGAGCTTTATGCTCGTAATGTTTGGCTCTGCAACTGTGGATATCAGTCTTCCTTATGGGCTTACATCCCTACCATATTCAAGAATATCCTACCTGCAATTTCCTTGATTTACATTCATCCAAAACAATTTGTCAGTGATTTATTAAATTATAATTCCCAAAATTGTTTTATATAGGAAAGATAAAATTTCCAAACATAGCTTCTGCTCATAATAGTTTATCTCTTTCAACAATAGGCATTGGTCTTATTTATGGGTTTACATTTCTACCATATACCAGACCATTCTACCTACAATTTCCTCAATTTACACTCAACCAAACACATTGTCAGTATATCCCATATAAGATATATATTTTTTCATGGTAACAATTCAAAACAAATTCACAAAGTGATCTTAGAATTGTTTACAACTACAATTCAATCACTTCCATTACTCCAACTATCAATTGGAATGATCTCATCATTACATACACATGTATTATCAGCCACTACTTTCTAGAAATATCACTATGTCTCCCCCAACAAAGATTTTATGTAATTTTTCATTATGTAGTTACTTTAACCTGCAACTTTCTTGTTGTAATATCTAACAGTTCCTGAAGTGTTTTCAACTTCATGAGTTAGCAATACTCACATCATTTCAGTTGTTAGCATAATCATTTCTATGTTATATAGTATATGTATGCATTCACCCCAAATGCACACAATGATTCTTGTACTTGTAACATTTTTAATAGCTCCAAAACTGATCTTGAAATTGTAACAACAACAATCCAGTCACCTTTAGCTAGTATTCATATTAAATATAATGCATCTATCCATCATTATGTATTTTTAGTACCACAAGGTTTTCATAATGCAGCAATTTATTACTAAATAAAATAACAATCAATGTGCCAATACCCATGGCCCCATCTATACAATGCATCCATGCATTGGCTACATAATGCCAAAAAACTATGTTATTAATTCCACCACGATGAGTTCGAAGGTCTGGCCAACACCTCATTGCTTGCCTAACTATTTGGACACCTTCCTTTTCAACCCAAACACAACACCAAGAATATAATCCTTAAGTGCTCTTCAGTGTCGACAAAGAGGTTGCAGTCCAAACATCAAATATACAGTAGATACCATTGAGAACTCACATAGAGCTATAACCCTTCCATTTCCAACCATATCATGGTCTCACACATGACTAACTCTATGGATTTTCATTGTTATAGAAGAATTATGTCTCCTGAATTAACCCAATTATGATCTGATAACCAATCATAACATAATATGCAACCAACATTTTATCTAAATGCATTCTAACATCAACAACATTTACATACTCTAGGCCTTGGGCCATTACATATCAATTTAAATATTGAAAATCAACTGAGGGAATTATTACCTCAATCGCCTTCAACTTGTATGCATCATCAAAAACTAAATGCAAACCTGCATGGTTGTTATCAGCCTACTTGTTTATATCTGACTAACTGATATTTGTAGAAGCTCACAGACTGCCTCCTTCATCATTTTGATCACTATTCTTTCCACCCTCATGGGTCTTCACCTAGATGGAAATCATAAGCAACAACAACATCCACATATTTAACCATGCTATATCATTTTTCTTGAATACATAATCCATCCTTAGTCATATTCAATCATTATCTCATAATAATAGACTATTCTAAGTTCACAAGCATGTTATATGCATATCCAAGCATGTACAATTACACATCCACATGCACCAAGCATTAACTGTCAGTATGCCTACTAATGCATATAGAATTTAACTTCATTGTATGCCTCATGCATTCTAGTGCATTTATGTTTCAAATCACTTGAACATTTATCTATTTATGTTGTAGCTAGTTGTCCTTGAACTCCTTCAGATCCTTGCTTCCTTGTGTGCTTCCATTCTCCTCATCTGCACTATGGTTCCCTGGTCTAAACAATTTCCAGGAAAGTTCCACTTGGCCATTATGCAACCCACCAGCGTACTCAAATTGCAACAGCTCCCCTTGGGTAGTCATGCCCAACTTTACCTTTATGAAACATTTCAGCACCCTAGAATGAAGTAGCTCAAAACATTCCATCATTCTACTACAACTTTCTTGAATCAATTATTGTTACTCCTAGTTTACCATTAGATTACTTCATTAACATTTCCCTATGAAACCATACCTTTCACACTTAATATCATTTCCAAATGGAAGTCCATTTTCATTTAGTGACACTTTTCAAGTGAGAGAGCATTCCTAATTCTTTGCATTGGCATCTTGATTCCAACTCTGATATCATAAGTGGATTTATTTCACACTTAAGCTTTAAAATTATCTACACATTTCTACCTTCAAGGCTATGGATCCTTACTTTTTCCTTCTATGTCCTTCCATGACACTTTCAACCTACTAGCTTCATATTCTGTGTGAGGATTCTTTCTTTTGTAGTACCTCATCCAACTTCTATAAGATTTTTCATGCTTCCATGACCCTAACATCTGATCCTGGACTGGAATTGATCTGATTGTACCTCTAATCCTGCCAAAATCTGTAAGAAATCATCTGGTTAGAATTATACACATCATACAAGAATTGTCAATTAAATTTATAGGTACCTTCTATGTTTAATTTATAAATAAAATTATATCAATTATAAAAATTATCCAAAACAGAATGATTCCAGGTCATTCTCCTCCATCTCAACTTCCCAACGATTGTAATCTTTCCCCCAATTCAATATCTGCGTTGAAAGTTATGGCTTCCCGAAAAAAAAAAACCACTTTCAACCCTTTTTCTCTTGTTTTGCAACAGGATTTTGTTGAAAACTTTCCACAGACCCCTTTAAACGGGTATATAATATGAATTATGCACAAGTGCTTCCTTCAATCCAATTTCCATGTGACCATGACTCGAAACCACGGGCTTATTAATTCTTTAGCGCCTTCCTCTTGCACTTTTCTTTTTATTCTCTACATAGGACCTCGCTCGAACATAATGTCCGAGGGATTATTCACTTCTAGGCCCTTCGTGCCTCTAAACAACCCCTTTACCTTATCATGAGACTGATGCAGGGACCAAGTCCTCTGGACTTCCGCCTTCGCCTATTCTCCCTCTTCAATATTTGATTTCTCCCGGATTTAAGCTTCACCGAAGCCCTTCCAATGAATTTACTAGCAAATCGAACGGTTGAGATTTGATCTCTCGTCGACTGGACGGTCCCGTCCCATCTAGAGGCTTCAATGATCATGACTTAATCAAATGTTGAGACAGACAATCCTTACACACTTCGAAATTTTGGAACTTCAGTCTTCGAAGGTTCCGCCTATACCGAACAACATTCCCTCTGAACGTTGAACTTACGAACTCTCGGAGAGGCTCTTCGAAGTATTCTTACTCTGGTGCTCCGAAGCTTCAGAATTCAGAGGTTCTCACAACAACATGCTCCCTTATCCCTAGGTATCGTATCTCCGAACTTCTGAAGTCGCATCAACAACTACGCACCAGGGGTAACACGTGGAAACAATTATGGAGATGACACATGGCCCATCCTACGGGTGACACATATCAAGTTATAATTGGCACAAAAGTTCTATGAATTTCATAAAATAGGATGACACGTGGCATGCATGAAGTGGTTCCACATCACCCTTGATGACTTTAGCATCTCAGGTCACTCCGACGCTCTGTGACTTCGGCTACTTCGGGTTTCATAGGATTTCACACCAGCACAACTCTAAACTCTCAAACGTCGAACTGGAAGACTCCTTGTCTGTCACTCTCCAGAGCTTCAGGACTTCGGGCTTTGGGGGACTTCACCACATAACATTACAAATCTGTCGAACCAACAAAATTCTGAACTATGCTTCTTCGTAGTTTCAGGACTTCAACACTTCGGGGCTTCGGGCTTCAGAGGATTTTTCAACTCCATCCAACAACTCGTTCGAACGTCGAACTTCCAAACAATCGCTAATATATAGACATGTGTCCCCTAACCGTGAATGGTCCAGATTGACTCTGGACTTCAGGACTTTGGAGAAAACTTCTCCAAGTGACATTAGGACTAAAACTCTCGAATGTCAAATATTTGATAATCTGCAGACACATGTCCCAGACAACAAAAGGTCATGATTTGCTCAGGATTTCGAGACTTCGGGAGATTTTCTTCCTAGAAGCTTAAGGACTCACTTCTCCTTGAGTGTTGAACCTCCAAAATGTCATGAGATATATGGCTCATGCTCGCCTGCGTGCAGATCTGACAGCTGCGAACTGATATTATCCAATGTGCCTCACCTACTGATCTATGCATGATCCAATGACCCAGATCTATCTTCGGACCAATCCAATAATCAAGTATTCCTCCCAGTGATCTATGGTGTAGATTCACTACGGGATTTCGAAGCTTTAGTGATTTTACCTCCTTCTCATCAAAGACTTAACATTTTTTTAAGCAACACAGTCTGAAGGAATCTAATGCTTAACGACCCCACACCTCCTCAAGATCTGATGGTTGCAAAGGATCTGTCTTCTCCGAACAGATCCAACGGTCAAAGTCTAACCTTGATTCCACAGTGACAATTATTCCCAAATACAAAAGGGATGGTCACGATCCTTCAATCCCTTACAAAGGATTTATGACGTTCTAGCTTCTGTGTGGACTCTGTAACGCCATTTATCTTGAGCAATTTGAATTCCAAGTCATAAATCGATCTCAACCACGAGACTTTGACCAACAGATCCGGCCCATTCTGACCCAATGTTTCAACCAGTAGCTCTGATACCAATATGTAACGTACCCAGCCACCCACAGGCTGGGCTATGCCACTTAAACAGGATGCAACACACCAAGCCACCAGCAGGCGAGGCATGTTGTAGTCCCAAGACTAAGTTCGTTGATCTTATCTCGAAAGCAAAGGACTATTCAACAATGTTAGATGCATGAAAATCCCATGCATTAATCAAGATCCCTGCTACAACATAAAGCAGTAAACAATCGTGCCATGCACAACAATTAACCAACAGACAGGCACATTAAAAATACATATCTCAAAGAAAATTAAATATACAACAAAAATAAGCATTACACGGAAAACATAGAGAGCACTTATCTTGGAAAGTAAACGTTCACCAATTGGTTGCATACCAAGGAAATTCCTCCCAACCACATACATTTTTGATATTTTACTCTCAATAGTAGGTCACCCCCGAACCTACACAACCCAAAGAAATGGACACCCTTATCTGCCATGCAGTCCCTCGAGTTGTCCCATTTCTCTCCAGGGCTACAGTGCTACTCGTCAGTGATCTGAAAATAGAAGGCTGACTTGTTATGCTATGCAATCACCCTCTACTTCATTAAATAAACTTTACAGGACCTTGCTTCATGTGTATAAATATGCAAGATAAAATTATGTGTTAAGTTCATGTATCTTCTTGTAAATGCTTATGTGTGAGGATATGTTCTTTTAAATGGTTATATATGTACTTTCAATAAATACACAACAACATAACTTGCAGCAAATAAACCATCAAACTCACAACAATAACAAGATCATAAAGGAGTTCACCCCCCTCCGGGCTACATCTCCTTGAGCCTCCATCAATGGGCTTGGCTCTCTAGGATTAATTTGTCAAAAGTTATTTTACAAGCTTCTTCTCAACTCCAATGGAAAAAAGACTGTACCATTGGGATTAGAACACATAAAAACCCCAAAAATGACTAATAAAACTCTGAAAACGGATCATGGCTCATCCGGGCATGACCTCTTCTACATGTGGCCATCAGCTTCCCTGAGATTCTCTTTGGAAAAAACACCTGTAAAAGTCCTCAACAGCCTCTGAAACTTGTCCCAATGTGTTCAGAGCATAACAATTAGCCAAAAATGATTATTCAATCACAGAAAACAAACATAGGCTCACCAACACATGTCCTCCATCAATGAGGGCTTCATGCTCCCTGGAGCTTACTGAAACTTCAATGGCTAAAAACCTGCAAAAGAAGTCTACAAATGGCCTTGATAATAGTGCCAATGGATTCAGGACATCCAAAAACCCCTAGCTGGGCTTTTACGGCACCTCAATCGGCCAAAAGATGAAGAAGTTAGGCCTCCTCCATTTTCCTCCTTCAACCTTGCTGAAACTAGTTCGCCAAAATGCGCCCTTCTTGAATGAACCCAGCACACACGCAATATATAGCGTGAAAACCCAGCACCGGGTGCAACTGCGCCAAAGGTGCAAACTGTAGGATGGTTAGGGCGCCTCCAGCCCCTAACTGCGAAGCACCTGGGCATATGGGTCATAATAGGACCACGCGCATAATAAAAAGGGCTAAACGGTTTTAAAAACCATTTTAACTCCTGTGCTCCCGTGTGATATGTGGTCACATGTTTGCAGGTCGTGTGACCGGGGGCTAGGGATCCATTCATAATACATAAAATCTCGTGCACATAGAGTATGGTCACATATAACAAACCACACGACCACGGGCCGGGGCTAAGCCCCGGCCCGACCCTCTGCCGACATACATATAAAACTAACTTATATAATTTTGAAATCATATAGTTAACAAAAACCAATGGATGACGTAGTGGTCGGGCGGACTTTGTTAAGGCTTAGACGGTTGGGGAGGTCCGGGGGTCAAACCCCACGGCCTCCAATAAAATTTTACATAACAAACCAAGCCAATAAAGGGGTGCCACGTGGCAGCCCATGATTGGGCCACGTGGCACCCAATCATTTGACCAAACAATGCCACGTGTCAAGATACCATTCGCCTTCAACTGCCAACCAAAATCTGCCACATCATCATATGGATGTACGATCAAGCCACATCACCTATGCCACGTCATCATGTACGTTCATGCCACATCATCATCCGTACGGACTGTACGGACTACCCAGTCAGCGTCCTTTTTTTACCTGTTTGACTATTCGGACAGATCGTGATATCTCTCGCTCCCGACGTCCGTTTGAGATGACACGAATTGTGTTGGGTTCGTGATGACGAGGGCTACGCTCTCGTTTGTTTTGAGACAATTCCTAGAATGTTGATTTTTGAGCTAAAATTTGACCCCTGGTCCAGATTTTGATCACACCTTCCCACTGAAAGGATTTTGGACCCACAAAAGCTTATGATTATCTGTCTGATTTCAAGTTCTATCAACTGATGCTACTTGAAAAGTATTTTCGACAATCACCTGGATACTTTGACATGCCTCGCACTGCAACTGGTTATGTCCCTCAACCACTGCTCTCTGGCTGCTGCTGACCCACTGCTCTCTCTGTGCTTGGAAGAATGCCAACCTTCCCACTGAGAATCAAGTCCCTCTTTCAAACTTTTTGACGTCAACATAATCAACTCTCCAATGGCTGCAAAAACTTCCTGCGACATCTTGTCACAAGCCAACAAAACCATCAATCTTGAAAACAAATTATACAAGACTGAAAAATGATGCCAACAAAGTTTTTTTTTCTTCAAACAAACTGTCGCATCTCATACTTTATCAAAGCACATGGCGTTTTCTTGCATCATGGTGTACTCAAAATCCACTTTCAAGCCAACAAACACCATCGACTAAACATAAGTCGAAAAACATGATCGACACACATAGTCGTCAGACAATCATCGACACAAGTCGAGACTCATTTGAAACATCTCAACCTTCCAAAATGACAAGTCGACAAACATGATACATAATCATGTAACAATCATGAGTCATTCATGATGAACTATCACCAGTTCACTGCTTACACATACACAAAAACAAATGCATGTGCATGACTCTTCAACTCTCCTTCCAGTACAAACATAAGTACATAAACCCGAAACATGTGGGTACATAAGAGTTGAATGAAAAAGATAAATGGCTGCAACAAGTGAACATCATATCCATCTTTTACATCCTCCTGGCGAAGTTATGCAACAACAAAAATGCCTTCAAAATGAATTGCATTCACATGCAACTTGCATCATACAAGTTGTGATAAACTGCTGCAACTTATCATGCTTCCCATAAATGCACACATAACGCTGAAAAGTGCATTTACAATAGAAAAATGAAAGCTTTACTTGCTCAAGAAATCCAACCATTTCTTACCAAGCCAACTCAACGGTGACTTTTTCTGCTGAACATCGTCCTCTTGTGAATCATCTTGACTCACATCGATGATGGAATCTCCACTTCCATTCTTGCCAATCTCTTTATCCAACTGCTTCTTGTGCTGTGGATGAGTGGTTGGATGCAATGTCCAACATTGGTCAATGATATGACCCCTCTTCTGACAATGAGTGCAAATCTTTTGCATCCTCTTTTCACGCTGTCTTTGCTTGTAGAGTTTCCTAAAAGTGGCCAATATTTTCCAACATTTTGAAACATGATGGTTATATAAACCACAATATGTACATGGATCCTTTCTTCCATTTTTACATATAAATTTATCATGCTTAACATAATCAAAAGCAACTGAATGATAAGCAGAATTATACCTTGAACA
>ML794843.1:61847-72252 GCA_009831015.1 Picea engelmannii | reverse complement strand
GGGCTCTTTAGGGCTCAATTAGGTCTTTGACCAGCCCACCATGAGGATTGAGCTCGGATTTGGTGTCAAATCGGCTTGGGAGCTGATCCATTAGTGGTTGGGAGGCCGACCAATTTCAATAAATGCGTCGTTTAGTAGGCGCGTGGGTTTTTCGCCCAATAGCCGCACCTTGTGCACATATACGTGCTTTGTACGTTGTTGTTACACGCATACGCGCGCGCACCCAGATGATGTAAAGCGCCTTTCAAATTTTTGGTCATTTGTATAGTTTTTTGACCCTTTTGCAATGCTGAGGAATTAATCTTGTGCCATGAATGACTTTTTTCCTGTTTTGACGATGCAGAGTTCTTGTCGCCATGTGCAGACGAAATTTCAGTGATAACACTTATTGTAAATGCTTATGTGTGAGGATATGTTCTTTTAAATGGTTATATATGTACTTTCAATAAATACACAGCAACATAACTTGCAGCAAATAAACCATCAAACTCACAACAATAACAAGATGATAAAGGAGTTCACCCCCCTCCGGGCTATATCTCCTTGAGCCTCCATCAATGGGCTTGGCTCTCTAGGATTAATTTGTCAAAAGTTATTTTACAAAATGCTGCTCAACTCCAATGGAAAAACGGACTGTACCATTGGGATCAGAACACATAAAAACCCCAAAAATGACTAATAAAACTCTGAAAATGGATCATGGCTCATCCGGGCATGACCTCTTCTACATGTGGCCATAAGATTCCCTGAGCTTCTCTTTGGAAAAAAACACCTGTAAAAGTCCTCAACAGCCTCTGAAACTTGTCCCAATGTGTTCATAGCATAAAAATTAGCCAAAAATGATTATTCAATCATAGAAAACAAACATAGGCTCACCAACACATGTCCTCCATCAATGAGGGCTTCATGCTCCCTGGAGCTTGCTGAAACTTCAGTGGCTAAAAAAACTGTAGAATAAGTCTTCAAATGGCCTTGATAATAGTTCCAATGGATTCAGGACGTCCAAAAACCCCTAGCTGGGCTTTTACGGCACCTCAATCGGCCAAAAGATGAAGAAGTTAGGCCTCCTCCATTTTCCTCCTTCAACCTTGCTGAAACTGGTTCGCCAAAATGCACCCTTCTTGAATGAACCCAGCACACACGCAATATATAGCGTGAAAACCCAGCACCGGGTGCAACCGCGCCAATGGTGCAAAATTTAGGATGGTTAGGGCACCTCCAGCCCCTAACCGCCAAGCACCTGGGCATATGGGTCATAATAGGACCACGCACATAATAAAAAGGGCTAAACGGTTTTAAAAACCGTTTTAACTCCCGCGCTACCATGTGATATGTGGTCACATGTTTGCGGGTCATGTGACCGGGGGCTAGGGCTCCATTCATAATACATAAACTCCCGCGCACATAGAGTATGGTCACATATAACAAACCACACGACCACGGGCCGGGGCTAAGCCCCGGCCCGACCCTCCGCCGACATACATATAAAACTAACTTATATAATTTTGAAATCATATAGTTAACAAGAACCAATGGATGGCGTAGTGGTCGGGCGGACTTTGTTAAGGCTTATCTGATTGGGGAGGTCCGGGGGTCGAACCCCACGGCCTCCAATAAAATTTTACATAACAAACCAAGCCAATAAAGGGGTGCCACGTGGCAGCCCATGATTGGGCCACGTGGCACCCAATCATTTGACCAAACAATGCCACGTGTCAAGATACCATTCGCCTTCAACTGCCAACCAAAATTTGCCACATCATCATATGGATGTACAGTCAAGCCACGTCACCTCTGCCACGTCAGACTGTATGGTCATGCCACGTCATCATCCGTACGGATTGTACGCACTGCCCAGTCAGCGTCCTTTTTTTACCTGTTTGACGATTCAGACAGATCGTGATATCTCTCGCTCCCGACGTTCGTTTGAGACGAAACGAATTATGTTGGGTTCGTGATGACGAGGGCTACTCTCTCGTTCGTTTTGAGACAATTCCGAGAATGTTGATTTTTGAGCTAAAATTTGACCCCTGGTCCAGATTTTGATCAGCCAGGAAATATCCCTACTGGAAATCCAAGGGTTCTCAGTTGTGGACAATTCTATTTGAACTGCCATCAGTCTCATAACTAGCAGGCCTCTCAGCACTCAAGCTATCACATGCCTTTCAACACTCACAAAAATCCAAAGTACACCAGCTCTCTTCTGTGCAACCTGCACAACCTCAAGAGAATGGAACCTAATATTTTCCATGCAGTCACTCAAGTTTTCCATTTCCTTCCAAGGCTCCAGTTGTTATCAGACTAATCAGTAAGTGCGGACACAAATAGATCTCCCTAGTTTCACCACGAAACTAGAACAAAACAAGACAGAATATAAAACTTTCCCTAAGTTTCCATTATCAAGCATACTAACTAACAAGGGATAAATGAAATACCTTTTAAATGTCTTTTTTCTTCACTAGTGTTATCCTCACTCCATTCCAAATCTTATGGGATGTTGAACTTGTAAAAATACACAAGCCAACAAAGTGAAAGCAACAACGTATACTCAACAAAACCTATGTATGTGATCAAGGAGTCATACAATAAAATAAGACCAATTTTATGGGAAAGAAATATATCATTGTATTATATTAAGTAGAAAGTGGAGATTATAACCAGTGCCTTGATGTTGTAAGGTCCCTTCCAACAATTCCTTTCTTCCCACACACTGTTGATTCACAGATTCTATGACTATAGATCTGAAAGTCACTCACAATATATCTTGTCAAAGAAAAGCTCAAAGCCACTCTAACAAAGCTAACAATCTCAAGCCAAATTTCCAATCTAACTTTCTCCAGGAGAGTTCCTCTCCTTTTATAAGATGAAGAGGATAAGGTGAGGAGGTTAGGATGATCCCACTAAATCAGAAAAGTGAGTAAGATCCAAACCGATCGGATTCCACCTCACCAGAGAAGCTTCTCCTTCTAGAAGCATCGAGAAGATGCTTGTTTTTCCCACGTACGAAAATCATCGCACCCTTAGAATTGAGCAGAGTGTGATGACGTTGCAGGCCAGGTTTAGTATAGCATGCGATGATCTCAGATTGTTGCACCCCTAGAAATAGACAGGGTGCGACGATCCTCCTTACTGGGATGTTTACAAAGGAAAATATGTTTTCATCTCTCGGGTAAAGTTCTTATCCCTTCTTTCCTTAGGAATTCAGGCCATTGATCCCTCTAAAGACAACATATAGGTTTACATCATTAACTATCATAAGGGATGACAAAAATAATGTGTAACGGAGAGCCCCCCAAAGTATGAAGTTAGAACAAAGTGATAACTGAAATACTTTATCGAGTGTGTGTAGGGAACAAGGAACATGTCGATCGGAAACCTGCCAACAAACAAGGAAATACAGTACAATAATATATCATCACTGAGGTAGGCATTCCCATACTCATAATACAAATGACTCAAAGCATAAATGATGACATGAAAAGATCCATGTCAAGTAAGACAGGTCATGGCCACCAAACATACACTGTGGATCCATACCAATATGACTGAAATATGAACATAGCCACCAAAAATACATTGTGTATCTATGTGTTAAAGAATCAAATTTGAACATATCCACAAGACATACACTATGGATTTATGCAACAGTACAATCTGAATATACTCCAATGCAACCTGGATCTGTCAGAAAAGATCCAGGGTCTTCATCTCCACCACTCTATAGTATGAATCTATCCATGTGAATACAAGTGTTGAATTCAAACATGGTAGAAACCACTTGATTACCAGTCATTAATGAATATCGTTAATAAGTGCGAGGGAAATCACCATTAATGTCAATGACACCTAAGGTACACTAGTACAATCCAACGAATGTGGATCAATGAGTCAAGTTAAAACACTCGGTGGAATCTTCCGATCAGGGGTCAATGATGAAAACCCACTGTCGAAAGCGAGGAAACCTGACATTAAGGCATGCAAGTTCTAAGGTATTAATTAGTTTTTAAGTCTAAGTCTTGTATAATGAGTTGAATTCGACATGAAAAGACTCGTCACAGGAGGGCCTTAATGTATCCCCCATCAATGACACGAAACAGGTAAAATGATTTGAGGTAGATCAGAGTAACAAGTGATTCAGGACTGACTCAGGGATGGTCGACGCAATAGATGGCTTAAGGACTGCAGAAATGGTCGACGCAATAGAAGGCTTTCCGAGTTGAACTTATCTTCGAACATATTGACAACACGACAATTGTCTTGGAAAAACTGACTCAACAACAGGGATCACAAAACAATTTGTAATCTTATAAAGGATTATGATCAAGAGACAAGCGGATTTTCCAACATAGACACAAATCAAGTGAAAGGGTGTCATGTTCAAAGGTGACTCTTCCATAAAATACAGGTTTAGACACATTTCTTTCCCAATTTTTCTCCCACCATTTCTGGCGAGTACCTCTTTATTTTTACACAAGCTTGAGGAGGATAGCATATGCTTGAACTGTAATCTCATCCTTCAGATGAGTCCCTCGAAGTATGTTTAATGAACCATAGGAAGGATTGGTTAGGTCCCGTATAGGCCTTTCGATGTTTGTTTTATGAGTCCAAGGAAAAAAAACTCAGGGGTTTTTAAATTTTAGAGAGTCTGAAAAACACTTAAAGAGAACTCCATCAAGTCATTTTTCGTAAATTAATCTGACGACACCGAAAAAGTGATAACCTACCGCTCATCAGATGTTTTCTTCAAATACTTTTATGAGCGTGAAAAGAACAAGGTCGCTCGGCAATATTTTCATGTTTAGAGAGTCTGAAAAGAGCTTAAAGGGAACTCCAGGGGGTTCATTTTTCATATAACCTTTACGAGTATGAAAAAGTGATAAAAGTTTACTCAGTTACATTCTCATGTATTTACGAGCACGAGAAAGAACAAAGACTAAGCTCGGGATTGTTTCCATTTTTACGCAAGCTTAAAACAAAACAAAACTATGCTTGGGATAGACTTTATTTTTTCACAAGCTTAAAACTAAACTAAACTATGCTTGGACCTGGTTTCATTTTTACACAAGCTTGAACCATAGAAAACTATGCTTGTGACTTCCCAATGCATAATCCAGGGATGGTTGGTACTTAGCCCCCAGCTTAAGAAGCTAGTATCTTAACTTCAACATGAAGTCCAGAGACTATAAGCATTGCCCCCTAAGATTCATTTCGTCCAATAGCACAGGAAGAGGAAAGGAAGCTTCAAATACTATACGTAATAAAGTACTTGACTCGATCAAAGAGGGGGAAAATCTATTTCATTTTTTAATGAGCTTGACACAAAGAAGAAAAACTATGCTCGAGAATCTAGGTTCAACCCCCAGAACTCTGTTTCATTTTTTAACGAGCTTGACACAGAAACAAGAACTATTCTCTTCACCTCTATTTTATTTTTTAACGAGGTTTTCATGGAGACGCAAAAACTATCCTCACGGCTGGTTTCATTTTTTAACGAGATTGAAATAGAAAACCATGCTCAACAGTGGTTTCATTTTTTAATGATCTTGAAATTAGAAAATCATGCTCAAAACTCTCTTCTTGATCACGGCTTCCAAGAGGACAGTGCTCTGGAAGGACACCATGTCAATGGACAAAAATCGGTAATGGCTTCCAATAGATCTTCACTGGATGGAAGAAACACACTCTGGAAGGAACACATGTCGAGGGTTGCAATAGGGGTACGGAGATCAGGCTCCAATAGCCCTACCGAAGAGATGACCATGTCAACTACCAGATCCAAGTCATAAGAGATTCAACGTACATTGAGAAGCTCATATGCATCAGCAGCTGAAGGCATGGGAGACAACGCCACATAATTGACATGTGGCAGGAGTTATATTTTCTGCATATAAGAACCATTTAGGGAGGTCATCGAGTTGATGGTCAAGTCAGGGCCAACGAACGAAAGTTGATCAATAGTCATAATTCTTCCATCGTGAGGGAAAGATATCACACGAAAAAGAGTGGACACGATAGTTTTCATGGCATAGAATTAATCTCGCCCAAGGATTAAATCAAAATCCAAGGGGTCTTGGACTACCATGATGTCAATAAAGACATTTTTCCCTCCCAAAGTTACGAGAAACTAAGGAAGGACTCCTAAGGGTTGACTGGTTCTTCTGTTGAAATCTAACATATTCTGCATAAATGGAACAAGTTGAGGATAACCCAAAGCTTTCCAAGCAATAGAGGAAAAAATACTAACGGACGATCCTTCGTCTATCAATGTCTGAGGAACGTCCCGACCACAAACATGTACTGTAATCTTGAAAGGAATGTGAGAGAGAATATGAGGTCCAGTTAGCAAACCCCAATAAAAAAAGATGGCCTTATTACTTGGGGGGGCTCTGCAGGAGAAGGAGGAATACCCCCGAGCATGGTAGATTCTGTATCAACAAGAAAAAATGTGGGCAGAATTGGGTTTACTATCTAGCGGGAAAGTAGGATCGACTAATGATGGGATCAGATCGATCACTTGGGATACATTCTCCAAGGGTAGAATGGGGTCGACAGGTGGAAACAGATCAACCACTTGGGTGACACTCTCTAACAGGAGAGTGGGATCAACTGAGGAAAGGATCAGATTGACCACTTTGTCAACTAGTTGAACTAAGGACGTGACCAGATTGACCATATGATCAACCAAACTGACCGACGAAGGGATCAAATTAATCATTCCATCAATTACAAGTGGGTGGAGAGTAAGCTTACGATAAGAAGCTGGAAGTTGAGGTTTTGAAATAGTCATGTCTTCTAGTAATTTCAAGGCTTCATCCATACGAGGGAAAAGGTGAGTTTGATGTTTCCCTCTGCATAACATACACAGGAACTTGACTCTACTTTTATTCTTCCCAACGGTACCTTGACTAGTTGACGGGAGGTCATCAGCATGTTGTTCAGAGGCTGACGGCATGGGCTGGCAAGGGTGTGTAGACCATGCTTCTATAACCTTGGATATACTAGGGCAATTCTTAAGAAGATGGCTACCCTTACAAAGCCTGCAAGGGTACTTGGGCTTACGAGTTGTTTAGGTGATCTTGGCATCATCAATACTCCCAGCATGATTAACAGTAATTGGTTGCTTTCCAACATGTCCAACAATGGTTAGAAGTTTGGACCCTTGCTTATTTTTCTTCTTCTTAATCTTCATTTTCTTATTCTTCTTATCCACCAAGTTATTAGATTCAGATCTTTCACTTCACGAAGAAGATGAAATAGAAGAAGACCTTGCAAGTGAAGAAGGTGAAGGAAATCTTACTGGTGAAGAAGGCGAAGGATCAACATGAGGTTGATGTTCTTGGGGGGAAGTGATTACAACCGAAGCACTTGCTACATTCAGGATTACCTGCATGGAAAAAAACCATACTGGTAATCCAATTGTGAGACCTGGAAGGCTCAAAGTAGCAATGTAAGGAGGACCAACATTTATGTAAGAAGGAAAAACAAAAGGTTCCCCTGGCAAAGGGGTTCTGTCATTGGTCGTTCCGAGAACTGATGCCATTAAACACAGATCCAACCTAGAGTTTGCTAGAGAAAACAAACAACACACGCTAAAAATCTAGGAAGCAAACAAGAAAACAAAACCTTCTTATAATGAACACACTAGTTGGTGATGAAATCCAACATCACGAGAACAATGTAAGAAGGGGTTGAGATAGAGCAGGTGGAAAATTTAGGTTGACGACCTACTTAACGTACTTACACCCTAGTGCAAGATCCTACACATAATCCTGGGTATACCCTCCAAGGATCCCAAGTAAGTTTGGCCAACGTCGATTCCAGGTACCGTGAAGACTTTCGCCTCCACAGTCACCTCGTGTAAAGGCCCTAAAGAGAGAGGCCACTAAGGTTACCAATTACGACAATGATGCCTGGGGAAACAGTCGAAAGTCTGATCCACGCACAAAGGTAGGGTATCTAAGCCTGAAATCAACTAGAGAAGGTCCCCACAGGATTTTCTTCTCAAGTGACCCCCAATAATATGTGCAATCTCTACACTAAGACCGACAAAGCAGGGTGAGTAACTCTGCCAGTCCTAATGAGACCTCGTGATTGACCCTTGTGTTAGAAGGGCTTCCCAGGACAAAATGTAGCAAGTGGATTTGAACTCTCCCTATCACAAGATACTATTGTGTGTTTGCAGCTTTGGAAAGTTATCTTTTACACCTATTCCAAATCCCTACAACTAATCTAATGTAGGTTTGCTACCACAAAATATAAAAATGTCTAATCATTTTTTATAAGTGCTTTATTTGAAGGCTATTGTTTACTAAAGAGGAAAATGGTGCGCACTAAATGATGTTTTGACCGACTCTAAACAATGCAAAGAAATGATAATGAAAATATTTCACTTCGATGAAAGCTATATTACGAGAAGGAGAAAGCGTTTATCATTCCCAAATGAACAATGTCCCAAAATTTTATTAAACTCATCAATATCAAGAACTTTTAAAAAATGAGCCAAACAGATTGTACACCAATACATGATTCTTGCCCCCCCCCCAATCTGATGCAAAGCAAGAAATTACAATTTTTTGTTTCAAATATAGCTAAAATAAAATTCAAAGCTATCAAGCAGACTATAATCAAACCCAACAAATCACCCCAAAACCATATCTAAGATCTGAGCAAGAAAAACCATCAAAAATCAATTTTTTTCACAATCATCGCAGGTTGTAGACTAACACAACGCAACGATCCTTGATCGTCACAGGCTAGAGAACACATACAATGTGAAGACGTCACACTATGTCAAAAGGTAGGGTGTTTCAATCTTATATCGTCGCACTGTCCCTCAAAGCAGGGTGCGGCGATCAAAGGAAAAATGGAAAAAATAAAAAGTAAGAAGGTTTTTCTAGTGAAGTTTAATAGTCAGAGAGTCAATCTGGATCTCCCAGTGACTCAGAAAACAGAACCCAGGAAATCAAAGCAAGAAAGAAAGACTACTAGGAAAACAATTTGTTCCCCAATATGGTGACCAATTTTGTTATCGGACTAATCGGTAAGTGCGGACACAAACAGATCTCCCTAGTTTCACCATGAAACTAGATCAAAACAAGACAAAATATAAAACTTTCCCTAAGTTTCCATTATCAAGCATACTAACTAACAAGGGATAAATGTTACACCTTTTAAATTGTTGGACATACCTACCACACTTAAAGGGGGGGGTGAATGAGTGTGGGGATCTTTTTCCCAAAACTTCCCTCTTACACAAAACTCATTAGTTAACATTCGACATTTACTCATTACTCATTTTTGTCATTAATAATTAGTTAGATGTGAATACATATCAGCAATATATCATCAAAAAATCATCTCCACAAGGAACACAATATGTATGTACAATTTTTCTTTTTATTATGGACTTCAATCCGAGGGTTTTTCAGCAACCACTTAATAGAGTACAACTCTACAAGAGCACCAACTCTATATGAAAGACTTAGCTTACATTCTCAGCACCAACTGAGATGAGGCAACAATCATCAACAGATATCAATCTGTACCATAAACAAGAGCATCAACCATGCACCAACTTGTGCCAAACAACAAGAGCATCAACCATGCATCAACCTGTGCCAAACAACCTGTAATCAACCTGTACCATAAACAAGTGCATCCAACCATGTACCAAGTATATACCAATCATGTGTCAACTACTCATCAATAATTACTCATCAATATGTACCAACATCATCAACTATACACCTCATGTATGTGCCAACTCATCAACTGCTTGTCTTAACCATGACTAGTTTTGGATTAGTCAACAACCCTAATTTGAAATAATCATAACTTTGTACATGTACTAAATAAAGATCTGAAACTGATACACAATGTTCTTCAGTGTGTTTTATGCAATTCCTCCAAGTGGCACTACTTGGAACCTCTCATAAAAGGAGTTATAGCAAAAATGGCATACCTTGCTGAATTTTGGCTTATTCTAGAGAGCGACATTGTAGAGCGTACCCCACACAAAATATTTGATGAAATTATTTGAAATTATTAAATATCATACTAAAGACTTTACCCTAACCAACACATTTGGTCTCACTGAATTTGGATATGTTATGAATAAGTTATGACATTTTTACACGAAACACCTGATTTTGACTAGTTTCAGGACTAGCCACAAACCCTATTTTCCACGGAGTGTAACTCAAAAAATACAATGACCCACAAGCTAAATTTTTAAAAATAGATACTTGGCTATGTTTTCTCAATTTCATAGCAATTTCAAGATCTGAATCATTATAGAAAAAAAGTTATAGCGAAAATGGTGAGATGACCTGTAAATAACATACCTTAGAAAGCACCATCAAAAGAATTTATCCTTCCTTGCATTTTGGCCTTCTTTTCTTCACTT